>LPNX010800648.1:357071-458106 GCA_001517045.1 Pseudotsuga menziesii | reverse complement strand
TGGGGGGGGGGGGGGGGGGGGCAGGGGGTAAAATTACAAGTGTTTGGTAACCATGGGTTGTGGCATTGCAATTGAAACCCTAAATCAACCCTCGGATTGAAAACTAGATCTCCTATAATCATCCTCGTTTTTATTCGAGGTTAAAATTTAAAAAACAAAATTAAAGAAGGTGAAAATTAGAAAATTCAAAATTTATAAAAACAAATTAAAAATATATATATATATGCATTATAAAATTTACAAACAAAAAATTGTAAAAAAAATCAAAATGAAACAAAAATTTCACAAGAAGTAGAATTAAAAAGAAAATCAAAAAATTTTGAACAAATTTAAATATATATATATATATATATATATATATATATATATGATGATGATGATGATGGTTAACGTCCACTAAGACCAAACTTGGTCTACAGGACCTAAAGAAACCAATTAATTAGTTTGTTTTTTAAATTGTATTCCTATGCGCAAAGAGCTTTGTGAGAAGAGTCCCAAGCTCCCTATAATTTTGACAAGTTAAAATGCTAGGAAGGTCAGCATTGCAGCAAATATTATTTATGGAACTGAGATCTAATGTGGGTGTACGCAGGGAACTCTAAGAGGAAGTGATTTTCATCTTCAATGTTTCTATTCTCACAGAGATGGCATATCCTTTCCACCCATGGTGTTTTAGGAACTGTCCAACGACCTGCTTCACTATGGAGCTCGTGAGAGTTCATTCTTATCTTGGCTATATTAATTTTTTTCTTTGAACTGGTTAAAACAGAGAGATACTTTTGATCTGCTAGAGTAGGGTTGATGAACTCCTTATAATATCTTAATTTTATTTTAGCCTCTAAATCTTTCTCACGCCACATTTTATCTTTAAACTTAGAAGTAACAATATTTTTAATGTTATTAATATATTGCAATGCAATATTTTCGTCGATCTCCCAATGGTTTAACCAAGCCCTGGTATCTTTATACCAACCTCGCTTGAGCCTTAGGTGGTTTTGGCTGGCATTAAAAGCTAGTTTAGGAAGTCTACGGTCTCCCATGTTATTGGTTTTGTGCTTGTATATCAGGAGCCTAGTCATAGCTAGGCTCTTGATAGGGGAAATACCCACTTCTATAGGGAGAATAGGATATGGTGTATTGCTTTTAATTTTGAGGTTATACATTAGAAAACGCTTCTCAATTTGTTCAATCTTTCTCTGGGGTTCTCTAAAGTTTCAAAGAGGAACTTCTTTTTATCCCACATCACAAGGTTTGCTGCTTTACAATTATTTTCAAGACCAAAGTAAGCTTTCTACCCTCTATTAATCCTTTTCTCAATGTTATAGTTACAGTTGAGCTTGTGATGAATATCAATTCCTAGGTATTTGTAAGAAGACACTTCCTCCAAGTTGCTATTGTCATACACAAAATTAGCGTAAGTGTCCTTCTTGGATTTGATAATCATAGCTTTTGTTTTGTTAGTATTGGCAGTCATTCCCATGGTAGAGCATAAATCCTTAAGAAGTCATAGTTCCTTATCAAGATACACTCGAGGGAGAGGAAACAGTCTTAATGTTTTTTTCAAAAAAAAATTGAACTCTTACCTGCGATACGCATTTGGGCATAATGATAATAGATGAGGTAGATTACAATTCGAACTCACCACGAGTACTGATATTCCTACAATCACTAAATATGGAGAAGACTTAGCAGAAGGTTAGCTCATATCCCATGCTTGAAGCATCGAAGCTTAGGTTTCAAAGCGCGGATGGCGATAACGCATTAACCCACAGAGAAGGTGGTAATCATAAATCAGTGAGTCGAACAAGAGCCAAATCAAGGAAATATGTTGTATGATTAACAGTTGGCAAGGATATAGAATTAGTAGACATACCGAAGTATATATCTCTTGCTTTATTTAGACGCTTATGTGGTAAAATTGTTGGCGAAGTTGAGTTGCGACAAGGGATGGAGGAGAATTGGAGTTCACACCTGTAGCAAATGCCTATTTTTCACATTCTTTCTCGAGGTTGGATCCTATTCAGAGTAAAAACAGAGGAAGAAAGACAGAAATTGTTGCACAATTCTTGGCAGTAGGGGCCCTTTGGGATAGTACTAAAGAAATGGAAAGTCGATTTTGAAGCAGATAGAGAACCACAAAATCTAATGCAAATTTGGGAAATCTTACTTGGACTTCCGATGATGTTTTGGAAGAAATAAATCCTGGAAGCAATTGGTGGAAAGATTGGTAACTTTATCTCACTGGAAGAAAACTGGGAATAAAAAGTGGACAGATGATGTGCAAAAATATTGATTGAAGTAGACTTACGTGATGGTATGTATGAAGAAAGCATGTTGAAACTGCATGGAAGCTCGTGGAAATAGAGACTGGATTACTGGAATATCACATTCCATTGTTTTTCCTGCAGACAAGTCGGCCATATCATAATAGATTGCCTGAACAACACTATAAACCAGGTGCGGCACAAAAAAGTATGGGATAAGAAGATAGTTCAGGGTGGCGAAGAGGTCAAGAGCTACGTAAAGGAGAAAAAAGGTGGCAAGTATGGAGCGTCACTAATAGAAATGGTTACATGTACGAACCCTAGTAAACCAAAATATCCCCTTGAAACCCTCCCTTCTGTCACTACTTTAAATGTTCTAGTGCAAGACTTAAACTCTTTGATGATTAAGAAAGTGGACGATAGTATCATGGACAGTGAGATGACACCCGTGATTGTATAGGAAAGTAAGGACATTTGGGAAATCCCCAAAAAGTTCTTAAGAGAGGTGGAACTTTTAGATAAGGAGAAAAAGGACCACCCCCCCCCCTCCTCATGGATAAAACATAAAATATACAACACGCGTTTGAAAGTCTTATCAAAGAAAGAGAAAGTGTCGACGGGTGGGTTGGTGCAAGACAAGGTGCCTAAAGTAACTTTAGGAAGGAAGTCGCTAATCTCGAAAACTAAAAACCAAGCAGAGGTAGAAGTAAAAACTGGGAAGAAGGATACAATTAATAGGGTTCTTATAGCAGGTACGACCCAGGCTAGGGCTCCTTGATGTTAATTTTCTCCTTCAACTAAAAGCTATCAAAAGGATGGTCATAAGCCTCAGGCCCGTGATCATTCTCCTACAAGAAACTATGATGGAAGGTAAAAAAGACATAGAAGCCCTCAAACCCTGGCTCAAAGATTGGTCCTTTGTGCATATTAGCTCGGAGGGACATTCAAGGGGACTGGTAACAACCTGGAGTCCTTACCATAATAGGAAGGTATTTTGGGAATCTTTCTTCTCTTCGAGGTTGTTGGAACCTAAAAATATGATAATGGGAGGAGATTTGAACCTCACCTTATCAAAAAAATAAAATTGGGGAGCATCAACAAGACAGGATTGTCTAAGTGTGTTCTTTGCCACGTTGTTTAACTCTAAGGAATTGGTTGGTCTTCAACCACTAAAACTAAAATCGACTTGGTGGGACAACAGATGTAGGGAACAAGCAATCTCCAAAAGGTTGGATAGTTTCTTGATATCAGAGAATTTGCTTATGGGTCCTCTTATCACAAAAACCTAGTTAGAGGTTGGAGGGTTATCTGATCACCTCCCAATTCACTTACAGCTGCAAGGGCATGAACAAAAACGGGCCGCTCCTTTTAAATTCAACCCGTCGTGGCTCCAAGAAGAGGAATATTAGAAGATTGTAGCAGAAACCTAGGTTCCTTTAGTATACAACCCGAATGTCTCCTTTATGAAACAATTTTCAAATAATGTACTAAGAACAAAGGAGACAAATAAATAAGAAAATATTTTCATAGCCAATCAGCAGAGTCAGCTAAAAGAAGTGGAAACTAAATTAAGGAAGATCTACAGTCTTAATAGCTCCGGAACATTCTCAGAGGAAGAATTAAAGGTGGTACGGGAGTGTGAGTTAAAGCGAGAAGAGCTACTAGCAAAGGAAGAGGAGCTTTGGAGGTTAAAAAGCAAGGCCATTTCGATTAGAGAAGGAGATAACAACACTAAATTTTTCCACAGGCATGCAACTCATAAGAAAAAAGTAAATACGATTTCGGCATTAAAAGACATGAATGGGGAATTGGTACACTCATTTAAGGAAAAAGTGGAGGCTGGGGAGAGGTACTTCAAACACCTCTTCATAGAACCAAAAGGATGCCATATCTAGGAGATTTTGAAAGTTCTAAACCTGCTTTTGAAATTGATAAGTGAAGAAATGAACAAAACCATGGCAGAAGAAGTAACAGAAGAGGAATTGGAGAAAATATTTTACTCCTTCCAAAAAGGTAAGAGTCCGGGCCCTGATGGATTCACCATTGAATTTTATCAAGGATATTTTGAACTGTTAAAATTTGATTTGGTAAAGGTTGTAAAATAATCTCAAAGAGAAGGGAAGGTGTTGGGCGCACTAAATTCAACCTTTTTATCCCTTATTCGCAAAATACAAAACTCTTCTTCTTTCGATGAATTTCGACCAATTTCATGCTACAATGTTGTTTATAAAATTATTGCCAAAACAACAGAATAGCATATAAAGTCGATCCTCAGCGAAATTATCTCAAAGGAACAGTTCATAATCCTATTCAATCATCAAATCCACAATGCGATTTCATTAACTCGGGAGGCTATCCACAACATCAACAAGAACAAGAGAAAATCTGTTGTATAAAGTTAAGCCTATCGAAGGCATATGATAGGGTTAGATAGACATTCATGAGGCTGCTCTTGATACAGATTGTATTTTTTGTGGAAATAGTCAATTGGATAATGGGTTGTATACAGTTGACATCATTTGTAGTTCTTATCAATGGCTCACCATCAAGCTTCTTCAGATCTTCAAGAGGATTAAGATAGGGGTGCCCATTTTCCTCCTTTCTTTTCCTTCTCACAACAGATGCTCTAAGTAGACTAATTTATCATGCCAAGAGGGATGGATCCTACAAAGTAATAATGGTCACGAGCTCTGAAGAACTTTCCCACATCTTGTCCGTGGATGATATGGTGATGATGGGAGAAGGAACATGGAAGAACTTTAGGGGAGGTGAAAAAATCATGGATATATACAAAAAGTTAACAAGGATGCACGTAAACATGGAAAATTCCTTTCTCTCATAAAACTATATCCCTGAAACGGTAAAAAAATAGGTTAATAACAGAAGTGCCTTATATCTTAAAACCACTTTCTGAAGGTTTTAAATATTTAGGGTTTCTTCTTAAACCTAATGTGTATTCATTCAAGGATTGGCTATGTTTATCTAAAAAGATCGAAGGATGAATTGGATGCTGGGAAAATAAGTTTATGTCAAGAGGAGGAAGACTGTGCTGGTCAAGGAGGTTTTACAGAGCATACCTGTATATTGGGATTCAATAGAGTATATTCCAAAAAGTATTCTTTAGAAAATCCAACAAAAAAAATCTCCTTTTTATGGATTGCAAACAAACATTCAAAAGGTATACCGCTAGCCAAATGGAAAACGTTGGCCAACCTTAAGGAGCTTGGTGTTTGGGGTATAAAAAATCCCTTCCTTTTATGTCAATCCCTGTGGAGACTAATTTAGAACCCTAGTTCCTTTTGGGGGAAGGTTTTGGTTACTAAGTACTATCTAAATTCCTCCATCATGAAATGGATAAGAAAACCAGATAAATCATATAAGAATGGATTTATTGGATGGAAGGACTTTGTACTCACTTTCCCTCAAATTGGAAATTGGCTTGCTTGGGCCATAGGGAGCAGGAAGGAAGTCTAGTTAGGGGAGGATCCGTAGGTACGAGTAGGGGAAAGTTATAAGCTTTCCGGTGCAATAATTGAAAAACTTAGAAGCCATTGTATCTTCAATCCTAGTCAGGCTTGCACACACACTTTACAAATAAAAACAATTTCGAAAAAAGTTGAAGATCTAGCTTTAGAAGGCGGGTTCAAGGAGGAATGGAATGAACTCATCGTGTTGTTACAATATTTTTATATTCATTTAGAAGAAGGTGTGGAAGATAAACTAGTGTGGACTAAAAACTGAGCAACGGGGGAATTCACAACCAATATAGGCCATAATAATTGTGCCTTAGAAATACACCAAGGTGAAAGGGAAAACTGGTGGAAACAAGTATGGAAAAACGAAGGACCTCTAAAGGAAAAAATTACCTTATGGTTGGCCTTGAGAAATAAACTTCTAACCTGGGAGAATCTCAAAAAACGAGGGTGGAACTGGGAACGAGCTGGTGTGTTTTATTCCATTCTGAAGAGTAAAAAGGATCTGACATGTTTTCATTTTGTTCTTATGCAGAAACAATTTGGAAGCCAGCCAACAAAGAGCTAAAATCACAAGGGCCTCATGCAGGAACATCACTAGAGCAAAAGTTGCACATGGTGGTCAGATAGTTCGGTAGGTCTCTTCAACGCATTCCCATCCTTTTTTACTTATGGAATCTGGTGGGCACAAAATACAACGATTTTTAATAACATGTTTATTCCTCATGAAGTGACGACGGCCCTTGTGGTACAGTGGACCAGAGAACATAAATCTAAGGAGAAATAACTCAAGATAAGGAAACTAGTACCTCTCGTCATCAACAAGGAAGTTCATTGGCCTTACTTTGATGGAGCAAGCCAAGGAGACCCTCCATTGGGAGGTTCAGGAGGAGTTTTATATCTCTCAGAAAAACATAAGGTACGAGTGAAATATGCTCCAGGACATTGTACGAACAATAAAGCAGAGCTAGCAGCCTTGCATGCTATAATTGAGCTGGTTGTAAACAAATTATCACCAGTTTGCAGGTCTTTGGGTACTCTGTAATGGTAGTGGACTGGGTCAACAACAAAATCAAGATCAAAGCACCTCATTTACAACAACTCTTAAAAGCTATCAGAAGGCTTTTTAATTTCTTCTTGGTCCTAACCATAACACGTGTATACAAAGAATTAAACATGGAAGTAGATAACCTATCAAAACTTGCTTTATTATTAGCACCAGGCCAGATGGAGACTGAAGTAGTGTGGGAAGTCTAGTAGGATACTCATTTTTCTAGTAGGACGAAAGGTTTACAATTTTGGCAGCAAGAAAGCAAAAACTTCTTAGGAAGAGAAAAGAAGCCAAGTATGGCATTAAAACTGTATGTAAGTCCCTTCTTGAGATAGTCTATGATCATCCCTTTTTGGCATGATTGATATTTTCCATTTGGAATATATATATATATATATATTAAAATCCATGAAGACTAATTTTTTTTTATTTTTTTAAATAAAAAAAAAACAAAAAATAACAATAATAATAATAATAATTCAATATTAAAAACAAAATTAAAAACCATATTTAAAAAAAAACCATGTAAAACATTTAAAAAAAATTTAAAAATGAAATTAAAAAAAAAACCCTCCCGCCTCACCTCTCCCCTTCCCCTTCGCTTCCCCTCCCTGCACCCCTCATCCCTCTCACCTCCCCCCTACACAAATCCCTCAATAAATCCCTCTGCGATTTTGAGAATCATACTGCCCAAGGAGCGACGCTTGGGCGCACGAGGGAGGGGCTCCACTCCCTCATGCACAAAACCATCGCCTAAGTGCAAGACCTTGGGCGACGTGAATCTCATAATCGCAAAGGTCTTTTGTCGTTTGTTTTTTGTTTTTCTTTCAATTTTTTTAACGCGTAGTCTAAAAATTCGATGATTTGGGTTGGAATAGGTGGTTTTTTTCTGCCATGGTTTTGAAAAAATTTGGTAGGAATTTTTCAAAATCCAGGTTACAACTATTAAGTTATGGAATTTTGTGTGCCCTATGGGTTTTTGAGGGTGGTGAATCCATTTCTACCATCCACATTGTGTTTAAAACACAGTTTATTTTAATTTTCCAAAATAAAAACACCAGATTCCAATAAAAATGGTCGTTCAGTCCAAATCATTAAATTTTTAGACATCTACTTTTTTTAAAATTTAAAAAAATGTACCCGTATTGTTTTAAAAATTAAAAATTAAAAATATATATATATTTTATTATTTCCAAATTTGTTCAATTTTTTATTTCTTTTATATTCAAATGAGAATTGTGTGGGTTCTCATTCTATTGTATAATGTGTTTTATTACATATGATGATTTTAGGCATGACTTAGGTTCAATTATACACATTTTTGAGTTAAAAAAGGAGTCTAAGACTCCAAAATGGTTCTTTCTTGCACCTTAAGGAGGGTGGTGTACACTGATAAGGTGAAAATGGTATTATCTTGTACCTTAAGGGAAGAAATACATTGATGAAAACAAAATGGAACTTTCTTGCACCTTAAGGAGAGAAGTACATTGATGAAGAGGAAATGGAATTCTCTTGCACCTTAAGAGGGTGGGAGTGAACTTAAAATGATGAAGTGGAAATGGTTAGTGTCCAACCAAAACCACCACGCACATTGATGAAGTGAAAATGGTTAGTGATCAACCAAAACCAACATATATAATGATGACTTGGTTTAGTGTAATATCCCAAACTGCGATTTTCCTGTTTATGTGTATATTGTAGATGGCTAATAGACTTACTCCTTAATGAAATAGGAAAGAAAACCCCAAACTTTGCATGCATGCAAATATGTGCCCTAGAAAAATACTGAGATGCTATAAAATAGGAGAAATCAATGCATGTAGATACCAGTATATAGATCAGTTGATGGTGAAGACACTGGTCCCAGCATGAAAGGATTTTTCCGAAGGAATAAGGAGATACACCAAATCGTCCTCCACAGGTGAATGCACCCTCCTCTCAAACTATATAAGCTCCAGAATAATAGATAAGCTTTTGTTGGAAGCCCGGATGATGTGCACTAGGGTTATAATACCCCTCTAATGATGATGGAAGCAACATGCAGAAGTTCTGAACCCTGTAGGTAGGAAAACAAATTGCTTTGTCTCTAATCACGGTGACACGGTATGACGGTGAAACCCTCTGGCTGGATGAATAATCAACCTCCCAGAATAACTGTTGAATGTAACCTGATGATGAACTAGTGTTGAACCTGGATGATCCAACCTGATGATGAACTAGGGTAGATAGATTTCACTGCCGAAATACACCAATTAGTTGAGCATGTGCTCAAACCCAACTTAGCTCGTCGAGCTCTCCAATTTGACTCCACAAATCAATTATCACATAAGTGACTTCTCCATTCACTTTATCTTTCTTTTATAACTCTCAACTGCAAAAACCCTAACTTTTGACCTATTTAGTTGACTTGCATGCATGTGCATGGAGACTTAATCAGGTGCATGCATCATTAAATAATTCCCGGATGTCATGCATGTAGGTGGCCTTTTTCTCTAGTGTCCCTCTTCGACCCAATGGTGATATAATATTGATTCCCTAGATCTTCTATATATGGCATCAGTCTTCGGCTGATTCCTTGATTGTCAGTACCCGCTAAAACCTATAGGAATCACATAGGTTAGCGGGTTGGTCCTCAATGCCTAAGCAGAAGAGGACATTACAGTCCTCCTCGCTTGAAATTGCTTGTCCTCAAGCAACTGTAAAGCTGGGTACTATAATACTTGTTTTGCCTCCCAAGTAGCCTCCTCTATATGCAGATATTTCCACTGAACCAGGTAATCTCTGATGATTATGTTCCTCAGTTTCTGCTCTCGCACCTCTAGGATGCGCTCCGGAATCAAAACCAATTTCCCCTCATCATCAAGGGTAGGCAGCTCGAAAGATGTAACAATCTGTTGACCAACCACCTTCTTGAGATTGAAGACATGAAATACGTTGTGAATCTTGCTCTCTAGGGGTAGTTCTAGCTCATATGCTACCTCTCCGACCTTTCGAATTATCTTGTATGGACCATAGAAATGAGGTTGGAGTTTTTCTGATCCTTTATTTTTAAGAGATGACTGTCAGTAAGGCTGGAGGCATAAATAAACGAAGTCTCCCACCTCAAAACTGCTCTCAACTCTATGCATGTGTGCATATATCTTCTGTTGATTCTGAGCAGCCTGTATGTTCTCCCTGAGTATCTTGAGGATATCTTGACCCTCCTAAATCCACTCCATGGCCTTGGGGGCCCTGGTATCACCAAATATCCAGTCTGCAGAAGTGGAAGCATCATACCCATATAGGGCTTGGAAAGGGGTCATCCTAATGGTCATATGGTAGGTGGTGCTGTAACAATGTTCACCCAAGTGTAACCATTTGATCCATGTCCTCTGCTGACCTGATACGTAATTCTCAAGTATCCGTCAATCCAGTTACTAACAATCTCTATCTGCCCGTCACTCTGTGGATGATAACTTGTGCTCATGGCTAACTCGGTCCCCACTAGCCATAAAAGCTCTTGCCAAAAGGCTCCTGTGAATTTGTTGTCCCTGTCACTGACAATGGTCTTGGGTAACCCATGGAGTCTAAATACCTCTCTGAAAAATAGTTATGCTACCTGTGCTGATGAATAATCTGATGATATGGAAAAGAAGTGACAAACTTAGTCAATCTTTCCACTACTACGTACAAGCAGTCTCTGCCTTGGACCTTGGGCATCCTAATAATGAAGTCCATAGAAATGCTCTCCCGTTTCAACTCGGGAATAGGTAAGGGATGTAGTAAACCAGTTGGGTGGATGTGCTCTATTTTGTTTTGTTGGCACAAGCTGCACTCCCTCACATGTTGTATCAACATCTTTCTTGAGGCCCTTCCATGAGAACCTTTCTCCAAACTGTCTATAGGTCTTGAGAAACCCCTGATGCCCTACTAATGGTGAATCATGCGATGCATGTAAGATTTTCTTCTTGAGGGGAGACTCTGGAACCAAGAATATTATGTTTTTTTAGTATATGATATCATCAATGACCCTACACCTATCATCCTAAATCTGTCCATCCAATAGCTCGCAAGCAAACTTGTCTTTGGAGTACTCAACCAAAAGATGAGACCTCCAATCTGATGAGATGCTCATAAGGGATAAAGTAGTTGGTCGTCTAGAAAGTGCATAGGCCACTACATTGCTCTTCCCCTTTACGTACTCAATCTTGAAGTCATAAGCCTGAATTTTACTTACCCATTTCTGTTGTCTCTCGTTTAGCTCTTTCTGCTCTAGGAAGTATTTCAGGCTGTTGTGATATGTCTTAACCTTGAACCTGGCACGTACTAAGTACTGCCTGAACTTGGTTAGCACATGGAGGATAGCTAACATCTCTTTATCATATATCGAATAGTGGCGCTCATAGTATTTGAGCTTCCTACTCTCAAATGCAATGGGGTGGTTGTTCTACATCAAAACTGCCCCAATTCCCTCTCCTGAAGCATCACATTCTAACACAAAGGATTGAGCAAAGTATGGTAAAGCTAATACTAGGCATGAACTCATTACCTCCTTCATTTTCTCGAATGTTTGTTGTGCTACCTCTAACCAACTAAATGCTCCCTTCTTGGTAAAATCTATGAGGGGTGTGGTCATCTGTGAGAATCCACTGACATACCTCCTATAATAGGTGTAAAGGCCCAAAAAGCCCCTCAGTTCTGTCACATTTTTAGGTGTAGCCCAATCCAAAATTGCCAGAATCTTCTCTAAGTGCACCTGGACCCCGTTGGCCCCTATCACATGTCCTAAGTACAACATCTCCTGCATGCCGAACTCACACTTGGACATTTTGGCATATAGTGACTGCTCTTGTAGAATACCAAGTACTTCATCAAGATGTCTCAAATGTTCTTCCCAAGTCCGACTGTATATCAATATGTCGTCGAAGAATACCAGAATATATTTATGCAATTGTGTCCTGAATATATGGTTCATGCATGATTGGAAAGTAGTTGGTGCATTAGTGAGCCCAAATGGCATCACTAGAAACTCATCATGTCCGTAGTGGCAATGGAAAGCAGTCTTTGGAACATCCTGTTCCCTGACCTGAATCTGATGGTACCCTGAGTGGAGATCAATTTTGGAAAATTACTTTGCCCCCTGTAGTTCATCAACTAACTCATCAATCCTAGGGATGGGATACCTGTTATTTATGGTCTTCTTATTGAGTGCCCTGTAATCAATGCACATGCGTAAGGTTCCATCCTTTTTCTTCACTGGCACTACTGAAGATGCAAAGTGACTGGAGCTAGGTTTGATGTATCCCATCTTGAGTATTTCCTTGATTGTACTCTCGATCTCATCTTTATACCTCTTAGGATGTCTGTAAGGAGTGGTGATAACTGCTTGGGTCCCCTCCTCTAACTTAATAATGTGCTCAAATCCCCTATCTAGAGGTCGACCTGCTAGAAGGTCTCTTAATACTACCTTGTGCTTCTGTAGTATCGCCTCTATATCTGCTAGATTTTGTGTGGCCTCATCTGGTGGTTTCTTGAAGGTAACCATACACTCTACAACCCACTCAATATCTCCCTGCTGGAGTACTTCCTCCATCCTATGTGATGTCACTGCTGTGGGAGGATAGGTATTCATCCCTCTCAATACCACCATCTATCCTTCTGCTCCTGTAAACTCCATCTCCATGGTCTGGTAATTTGTGGAATACTTCCCTATGGAATATAGCCATTGAACTCCTAGTACCACAGTCATGTCAGGTACATCTACCACATAGAATGTCTCTATCACTGTATAATTCCCAAGCATTACCTTTAATTTAGGAATCCTCTGACTACACTCCATGGTGTGACCTGTTGCTGCTACCGAAAACCCATCAAAGCTCTCATTCTAAATGTCTCTCCTTTTGACCCATGAAACATCAATAAAGTTTTTGGATGCCCCACCATCTATCAGTACTCCAACTCTGTGGCCCTGTATGGTACCTCTAATCTTAAGAGTGTGGAATCTAGGAACCCTTGTCATGGTAGCAATGGTACCTCCTCGGGCCTGTCCCTCAGCAACTAACTATGTTGTCTCTCCCTACTCCTGATCCTGGTAATCCTCATCCTCCTCACTGTCGAAATAAGCCTCTATGTAGTAGGCCTTTCCTTTTCCTGAACATCTATGACCTGGTATCCATGGTTCCTAGCAAGTGAAACATAACCTTTTTCTTCTAAGGTCCTGTCGGGTATCATTGTCCATCCATTGTTTCTTGGGCCATGGTTTCCTTTCTTTATCTTTAATAGGAACATTGGTCCTAAGAGGAAACCTATTTTTGGGCACTACATCCTGCAAGTCTCTAGTCAGTTTGATGGCATTTGCTAGGGTGGTGGGCCTATAAGACTTGACCCATCCCCGTAAGGGTTCAGTGAGAGACTCAGTGAATAACATAATCAACCTGCTCTCTGATATATCTATGACCATGACTGCTATCCTCTGAAACTTAGAAATAAAAGCATATGTACTCTCTGTCTGCTTGAGTTGTTCTAGCTCCCTAAAGTGTACCTCTATATCCTTCCGATCAAACCACTCAATGAGCCTTTGTGTAAAATCTGTGTATGAGGTGATGGTGTTGTGACCCAGTGTCACTAACCTGTGGTACCACCACTCATGTGCTTCTCCATCCAAATGCAAAGTAGCCAATTTAATGGCATATGTCTCAATCATGGGGTTTAGTTGGAAGTATGTATCCAACTTCTGCACCCAATTCCTAGCTGGGCCACCCTGGGTGCCCTCAAAGGTAGGGATAGTCAATTTCCCTACGGTGCACTGTAACTCATAGTTCTGGGTGAATGGCCTAATGTAAGATTTGGCTTTGTTCTTACTTTTAAAGTGGTAGAAGTCAGTGAAGTTCACGGCTGAATGGAAGTCCTCTCCTAAAGCCCTATATTCTTTCATATAGGCACTCATGGATTCTTCTAGTTCTGCTTGTGCTAGAGGCACTGTAGCTGGACTATCTAAGAATTGAGGCATGGTAGTTCGGAAAGGCTTGTATATATGGGGATGGGCTCTGCATGTTGGTATGTAAGTGCTCCCTACTACTACTGGTGGATACCCTATCACTGTTGGGAAATAAGGGACTGTGTGGGGTGGGCCCATTCTTCTCAGTCATTTGCCTGAAGGTGCTCATCATTTCTTTTTTCCCAGTGGTGAGTTCTTTTATGGCTGATATGAGACTATTGAAAGCTATTTTATCATCATCGGCCATTGTTTCTTTGCCTTTTTCAAACTCATACTCTCTATTCCCCAAATCTATGTCCTCTAACTCCTCTTCTCTGTCTCTATACCTCTGTCTCCTGTGAGTAATGTTGTATGGGTCTCCTGGATTCATTTATATTTTTTGCATGCCCATAGCTGGCAAGGAAAATAGCTCTGATACCACTGTAATATCCCAAACTGATATTTTCATGTTTATGTGTATACTGTAGATGGCTAATAGACTTACTCCTTAATCAAATAGGAAAGCAAACCCCGAACTTTGCATGCATGCAGTTGCATGCAAATATGTGTCCTATAAAATTACTGAGATGCTATAAAATAGGATAAATCAATGCATGTACATACTAGTATATAGATCAGTTGATGGTGAAGAGACTGGTCCCAACATGCAAGGATTTTGCTAGAGGAATATGGAGATACACCAAATTGTCCTCCACGGGTGAATGCGCCCTCCTCTCAAACTATATAAGCTCCAGAATAATAAATAAGCTGCTGCTGGAAGCCCGGATGATGTGCACTAGGGTTATAATACCCCTCTGATGATGATGGAAGCAGCATGCAGAAGTTCTGAACCCTGTAGGTAGGAAAACGAATTGCTTTGTCTCTAATCATGATGACACGGTGTGACGGTGAAACCCTCTGGCTAGATGAATAATCAACCTCCCGAAATAACTGTTGAATGTAACTTGATGATGAACTAGTGCTGAACCTGGATGATCCAACCTGATGATGAATTAGGGCAGATAGATTTCGCTGCCGAAATACACCAGTTAGCTGAGCATGCGCTCAACCCCAACTTAGCTCATCGAGCTCTCCAATTAGACTCCACAAATCAATTATCACATAAGTGACTTCTCCATTCACTTTATCTTTCTTTTATAACTCTCAACTGTGAAAACCCTAAATTTTGACCTAATTAGGTCACTGTATCTTCTAATTTGCAGTTGACTTGCATGCATGTGCACGGAGACTTAATCGGGTGCATGCATCATTAAATAATTCCCGGATGTCATGCATGCAGGTGGCCTTTGGCTCTAGTGGCCCTCTTCGACCCAATGGTGATATAATATTGATGCCCTAGATCTTCTATATATGGCATCAATCTTCGGTTGATTCCTTGACTGTCAGTACCCGCTCGAACCTATAGGAATCACATAGGTTAGCGGGTTGGTCCTTAATGCCTAAGCAGAAGAGGACATTACATTTAGGGTAACCTAGAGGAAAACCTATGATGTCTCACCTTTCAATCGATGGGGGGGGGTATTGATCTTGATTATAATACTTGAGTTTTGACATCAACAATAGCATCATTGCAAAGATTTTATCACTTGTGATAAATTCATTATTTTGGGAACTTTAAGGTTTCTACCACTTGTCATATTTTTATGCAACATGAATTGATTGTTGGAAGTTTATATGAACATCATAATTGATTTCATATTTGATTAGTTCTAGCGAGACATCTCATTTACTAATCACTACTTATTTTGCATAATTTTGGTTCAAATATCTTAAAGTTGAATCACACAACGAATCTAAGATTGTGATGTTGATTGACACTATTTAAGTATCATTTTATGAGAGTAATTATGTGGACATTTTGTTCAGTTGGATAGCAAAGGACATCTAGATCCATCTGCATTACCACTTGGAATTTGATTGGTTTGTTAAGCATTTCCAGCGATATCTTAGAATTGACTTTGATTCATGTCTCGTGATTCGCTCTCATCACATGTTGGAGTTCACATTAGAGTACAAATAAAAGTATTTTGGTTCACATGTCCAAAGAGCGGTATTTTCCAGATTATATGAGTTCTCAACATCCAAATTTGGTGATTTCTTAGGAAGTTGTTCATCAAAGCGTGACACATGAGTTCAAGATTGAAATCTTGGAGATGGTGCATGTTTAAACAGTAGTTCTTGTTGCCTTGTGGGTATAATTGTTTGGATTTATTATCAAGGGCAGTTTATTATCACATTTGATGACTTTTCTCCTTATCTCTTGATGGGGGGTTGTCCTTATTTGGTTGTCTATAATTGATAATTTTTCCTTATTTGGTATCGTATCCTTTGATATATCAACTTCCACTATCTTAATATTTACATACATCCACATGGGTGCTTTTAATTTCGTATTTTTTAATCCTCCCTCATATACTTTATTTTATCTTACTAGAAATTTTATATGCTACTCTTATTCTTTTGTAGGGACCTTTTATTTGTTCACTTTAAATACAAACCTTACTGATTTGTTGAGCTCTAGATGGTATTTTTATTCTAACAAGACAATTTTCATTCTCTATTTTGATTATCCTTAATGTAAGGTTTCCTTCATCTTGATTTCCAATGCAAATATGTTGCAAATTAAAATTGATTCGGTATCGAATTTAAACTTGCTTTTGTCTTTTCGTATCTTGTTAGTGGTATTTTCAGTCAAATTCTCCATCTCTAACACTATTAATGCTAACATATCCTCTATAGGGAAAAATAAGGAATCATTGATAATAAAAAAATTCAAGGTATGCCAACTCCATATCTGTCCTTTTTCCTCTTCCACCTTGTACGGTTTGTATGCTATGTATTCCATTGTGTTTGCGAACATGTGTGATCATAGTCTCGCATCATTCTATCCAGTTCTTTTCCACTCTTGTTTACAATCAATAACATGTCATTATGTTGAAATCAAGTTTGAACTTTTATGTTTGGGATGCTAAAAATTTCTACAAAGTAGTTTGAAATGATGGTACAGGTCTATAGTTAATGAGCATGGGTGATCCATTAATGAGAATACTGATATATGAAGGATTATACTAAGATCTATAGTCAACCTTTATCTCCTACATTTATTGATGCTTCCTTAACAGGTATTGTAGGTGATTCCCTCTCCTTGAACCTCATCAGTGGGAAACTATTTAGTTTCGACATTAAAGGGATGCGACTATGGTATTGTCTAATATTCTTATCAAATACAAGTAGTATATCCCTCATTGAGAAGTAAGTTTTTTATATTTTGGTTGGTGGTATCCTCAATATTCCAACATTCTCTTGCTTAAGGGTCATAGTTTCCTATCTTCCATTCATAGAGATTAGTGTTTGAATTTTGACCAATAAGCAAGGGATATATTAAATGCAATTATCCTTAACATTAGGTTCAATATATTATGCATCTCTTTGTAGAACCTAGTACAACTTTGTAATCCCAAATTGTTCTTCCCATGGTTTCGACCAAAACTTGCATACCACAAGGTCTAGAGGGAAGATAATTATTTTTCCACTTCCTTTGAGCTTTATCATACCCTTCTCATGAGAGATCATTGCTTTCATTTTCCTTGTCCAAGGTCTTCCCACTAGACCTACGTAGGTCATGCTTCCTTTGATTGGGTTGATATCAAAATTGACCATGGTTGATATTCCAGTGATGGTTGGTTTTCCTCCTTTCAACAACCCAAAATGTTCTACAAATATTTGGTCATCTAACTTCAAAAAAATTATAGATTTCAGTAAGCGATGTATTCTCATATTGATCCAATTTTCATTGGGAAAAATATTCAACTACTACCCAAAGTTGACTACAACTTCACGTACATAAACCCTGTATTTCATAGTCGATTTGAGGATCATAACCATATTATGTATTATCTCCTTGTTTCCACTAATAAAGATTCTTAATTACTTTAATACTTGCACCTTTCTAGTTGCAGTTATTCAGTATGTTCGATAATTCTATCAACCTTGTTACATATTATTCTTTACTTATGTACCAAAAACTATTCAGGAACATCATTCGTTTGATTCATTTTTTGACCTGATTTGATTCAATGCTTTATAGTTCCTTGGCAAAGTTCCTAAACATACTCTTAACTTCCTTGATGTATTTTTTTTGTTTTCACGGGAATTGGATACACATCTGTCTTTTTCTTTATATGTTGTATTGTAGAGGTTATTTGTAAAATAACAACTTCTCCTATTTTTTCTCCTAAGATTGTGACCACATTCACATTTTTTTAATTTCAATGCTTCATATTTCGGCACATTTGGTATAATATTTACATTTCTTCCTATTCTTATTTTTCTCTAACATAAATGAACAATACTCCATGGAATTTTTGTCCACTCCAAAATGGCTACATAATTTTAAGTCATTCTCATCCTTCAAAGTGTAGTGGGCACTACTATGATCCTATTTGAGATAAATAAAATAATATATTATATATCTAGTTTATCCTCCTTTTTGGACACCTATTCCTCCTTGTCTTCCACCACATTCTCCTCATCTTTCAAAATCATCCTCCCTTCTTATTTTGTGCCTCTAGTTTTGGTTTGTTCTTTATGTATAGTAGATTGTCTGATACTTAGGTTTGCTCTTTTCATTGTGTTGGAATTATGTTACCGTGTTGATTTGACTTCATAGATATCGCACCACCTCTCTTATTGTTCCTTAAATTATGGGGATAGTCTCTTGAATTGAAATTAGTCATGAACTTACCAATTTCATAGTAGTAATGAGTTGTTCATGTAGTATGAGGGTTCGGGTAATTACCAATAATACATAACTATAGATAAAAGATATCATTCACATGATATGAACCATAAGACATGCAAGAGTAAGTGGGACAATTGTAACTAGCTTTTATTATAGATTAGACAGTATACAAGATATAATGAACAGACATATCCTTATATCCGTAACACTAGCCTATTTTAAGCATGTTAAATTTAGTTATTTAGTTACGACTGTCAGGTCATTCAGCCAACCGATCGAGTATACTGACTCTACCATAGTTGGTTGGAGGACCTAGTCAATAGATCGACTAGGATCCTCCAACATCTGTCCCACCAACAAAATATTTCTTCATCCTGAAGAGAAGAGGGGAGTACAAAAATATGTTTATTATGGCTGCTCAAATTCTGGTACAATTGTACTGTCGGCAGAGACTTTCTATTGGAAGATAAGTGCTAGACTGTTATGAACTCTACTCATGTCGACAAAAATATGTCCATAATGTAAATACCAGTTATACAAAATTGTGGTCGACTGCTTGGCACTTGGGGAATACTTCTAAAGTTTGTTGTGTTGGCTCATAATACTTTATGTTGTTCTTGGAGTAGAGCGATGGTATGTTGTTTGTCTTGCTGGTTTTTTTGGTCGATAACCTCTTTTAGCAATGTTGTCAGGGACCCAAATAGGATGATAACCTATTTTAACGGCGTTTTGGTTGGGGGTCTACATAGTATTTGTTGGATTTATGTTGTTGCATTTTTCAAGTACTTCAAGGTGTTTCTCATCGACAACATCAATTTTCTTGTTTCCTTTCGACTGTCGTTCCTTTTGTTCTATGAGTATCTTTGGAGCAATGTGTCCAATTCATTATCCTTGGCATTTTCAATTGACTGAAAGTTGATCTGCATTTGTTTTTTTCTTTTTTCTCTTCTTGTTTCATGTCCTTAAGCTTGTTGTTGAGTTCCTTACAAGGGAGGAGGTGTGGATGAAGTACCTGGGGAATATGTGGTCAAGGCTATGGTTGCTTCTTGCCCATAGACTAATTTAAATGGTGTTTGTCTGGTCGACTATTTGTAAGTTGTGTGATATGCCCATAAAATAGCAGGTATCATGTCATCCCAGTCATGTTTGGCGATGCTACATATCTTTGTTAATCCTTTACTTAGAGTCTTTTTAAATGATTCAATATCTCCATTTTACTGCAGATGATAAGCAGTGCTATTTTGGTGATCGATCATGAATTCTTTTAGCAGTATGGCAATGATTTTATTAACGAAGTGTGTGCCTTTGTCATTGATGATGGTGAGAGGGAATCAAATATTGTAATAATGTTTTCATATATATATTTGGTTGCGACTTCACTAATACATGCTTCGACAAGTTTTGCTTCAGCCCACTTTGTCACATACTCGACTATAGTAATACTATATCTCATACCAGTTCGTCGACCGGGTATTGAGAATGGTCTGACAAAGTCGACTGAACACATTTCAAAAGTTAAACTTGGGTTGACATATAGTAGAGCCATCTCATTCCTTTCTAGCGTTCGACCTAATCTTTGGCATTTGTCACATTTTTTTACTTGTATTTTGCAGTCTTTGTGTAGCATCAACCACCATAAGCCAGATTGGAATATTTTTATGGTTGTCATGTCGGCTTGATAGTTTCCTCTGGCAGGTCCGATGTGTGCTTTGTTGATTATAGCTTGTCGTGCATGTTCAAGAGAACATCATTTGAGTACCTCGTCTGGTTTAAGCTTGTACAAAAATCCATTAATGAGTGTATATGGTGTAGCTTTCATGGCAAGTATATTCTTCTTCCTTTCTAGCGTTCCTTCAGGAGCTTGAACTTGATCTAGAAATTGTCTATATCTTCTAGTTCTAATGGCACAACTTATATTATAAATAAGTGTGCATCTGGTAGCTCATTGTAGATCCCGACATGATCTTCCCTTGTTTCTATCCTCGACAAGTGGTCGGGTCTAACATTATTTTTTCCTGGTCGGACAACTATTTCAAATTCAAATTTCCAAAAATAAGAGAAGCAATTTGTATAGTAATCCATGATGGAGTGGGTTTTTTTCCAAATACTTAAGTGCTTGATGGTCTTTATAAAATGTAAATGGATTAGCTAGAAAATAATGTCAATATTTTTTGTAAAGCAAATACCATTTTGAGATCTTCTCTTTCTATTGTTGATTAGTTATTTTCTTCTTTATTCAACTTTTGACTGACATATGCGTTGGGGTAATCCATTCCATCTTCTCATGGTTGTGTAAGTATCATGCTGACAACGATTACTGAGGCTTTGATTTATACATCAAACCTGATCGACCAATTTGGGAATCTGAGTATTGGTGCTTCAACAAGTTTTCATTTTAGCAACTCAAAATATTTTGCACACTCTTGAGACCATATAAACTCTTGCTTGTCCTTCAATAGCTCCTATAGTGGATATGTCATGTTGAAGTAATATCTTATAAATGTTTTGTAGTATCCTGTATGGCCAAGAAGTATCCTAACTTGCATAGGATTTACAGGAGGCTTGAGGTTGAGGATAACTTTAATCTTTTTTTTTAACTCAAACGGGTAATTTTTTTTTTTTTTGAGACAGGATGCGGGACTGAAATGACAATTGTCAATCATCCAATTACATAGTAATCATAAGAATGACTTCGAAAAAATCAGAATTTACAAGATCTCTTACAGTTTGAGAGATAAATGCCATAGATACTAATTACAACTTGATTAATTACACTTAAGGAATAGAAATATAGGAAATAGGTTTTCCATTAATGCTGAGGTGACCTTGAGCCAGCTGGCAAGCCTTATTGGCCAAATCATCAGCTGAAATGTTGAGCTCCCGACGAATGTGAAAAGATTGAACCCTTTCAAAATATTTAAGAAGATTATGAACTCTTAGAAAAATATTGTTTAATCCATAATTACAAAATTGATTTGCAGAGTTTAAATATTTGATCAAAAGCTCTGAATCGCCGAAGATTTGGATTGACTTGTAGCCGAGCTCCATAGCGATCTAACAAGCCTTGAGAAGGCCATTAATTTCAGCCTGGTTGTTCGACATGAATCTAAGGCCCCAACTAAAACTGGCTTTAATCAGCTTGTCTGAAGAGTACACTAGACCCCCGGCTCCTGAGACTCCATGATTTCCCTGAGATGCTCCATACAAAACAATTGTTGCTGAAGAAGAACTAGTCCACCAAGAGTTAAAATCAACACCGATGTCATGAATTCACCAGGAAGGAGAGCTAGTTGGTTTGATGCATGCCTTTTTTTACAATCTAATTAGAATGGAGCCAATCCAATTAGCTATTTTTGAAGGCAACATGGAATGGGACCTCAATTTGACAGTTGATTCAGCAAAGTGGCGCTTGATTTTTCCAGCCACGACTTGTGGAGTAACAGACTGATTGTTGAAAACTAGATTATTCCTAGAGATCCATAAGTTCCACATATTACTTTCGAGATTTGTTTCCATAGGTTAAACCAATCATTGTTGTCACCATGTGAAGTTGGACTCCAACCTATCCAGAGCTGATAGAGTAGGACGATTGAAGATTGGGTAGGAATAGGGCAATTAAGGACTTGGAGTACGAGCTCCCAAACTGTAAATGAGAAATCGCATTCAATGAATAGATGGTTAGTTGTTTCAATCGCAGAGGTGCAAAAACAACACTTGAAGGGACCATGGAAGCCACACTTTACAATATTTTCACTTGTCAACAATTTACTATGCAAAACCAGCCAAGAGAAAAAATTGACTTTGGGAATGCAAAATGGAGACCAAAATGATTTCCAAATTGCAGGAGGAAGGCATGAATCATTCGAATTCTGGTTTAATTCCAGACAACCTTTAGCAGCTGAATAGGAACTAGAAATACCCCAACCCATTTATCTTTGAAGGACATATGAATTATAGCTAGACTAGTTAGAGTGGCAAGCAAAATAATTTTTTAGACGATAAGGTGGTCAAGAATCTCGGGAAAAGACCAGTCAGCCCAGTTTCCTTTACTATCCCAAGAGCAAACATCCGCCAACTGGAGCAATCCTTTGTTCGATACCCAATCCTTGATCTCATCTAACATGGTTACAACAGAGAGGGGAGTATTACCTGAGATTTTATCCTCCCACAAACAGAATTTCTTCCCGTTACTTGGTATTCGATAAAGTTGATGATTGAATTTATCTAAACCTTTTTAGCAAAGATTCCATATAGATGTACCTGTAAGAGAAGAGGAAGTGGTTAATTTTCTCAAAGAGCCACCATTTAGATATTTCATCCTAAAAATCTTGCTGACAAGGTGATTTTTATCCGCATAAAGTTGCCAAATAAGTTTGCCTCCCAACTCCATATTATCTAGACCAGGGTCACGAATATGGAGTCCACCCTTAAGAATAGGCCTTTTTAGTATTTCCCAGCTTACTAGATGCATTTTAGTCTGGTTTCCTTTTCCTCCATTTCATAGAAAATCTCGCAGAATTTTAGAAATATGAGAAGAAATAGACTTCGAGGCAAGGAGGAGGGAGGATTGAAATATAGGGAGGGTGGAAAGAACAACCTTTATCAAAATCGGTTTCTCAACCTTGGTTAGCCACTGACCACCCCAAGAAGCTATTTTGGCTTTGATCTTAGCTAATACATCAAGCCATAGGGAGGGAGGGCTAGAACCAAGAGTTAAAGGCATTCCCAAATATTTTATCTTTTCCCATTTATCAAAACCAGGAAATCCCAAGGAGTTTGCGATTCGAGTAATAGAGACATGATCTACATTCCATCCATAAACAACACTTTTTTGTCATTGATCAGAGCTCCAGAGATAAGACAATAAATTTGATGTCTTTGAAGGACCAGGAAATATTTAGGGAGGACCCTCCAAGAAGGATAGAATCGTCGGCAAAGAGGGCATGGTTTATTGGATCCACCCCCCTTGCAATTTTTATACCAAGAATGTAGCCAGCTTCATTTTCAAATGTTAGTTTTCTGCTGAGAGTTTCAGCCATCAAGATGTATAAAAAAGGTGATAGAGGACACCCTTGGCGAAGACCTCTTGAAGCTTGAAATAACTATGTTGGTCTACCATTGACAAGTGGCGCAATCCAGTGTTTCTCTATGCATGCTTTTATCAAATTTACAAACACCGGGCTGAAACCAAAAGTGAGAAGGACCCAATAGAGGAAGGGGATATTTACTCTATCAAAGGCATTCTTCATATCAAGTTTGATAAGCATTCCTTTCTCCTTTCTTTGGAGACTTGAATGAAGGGCTTCTTGAACCTGAATTACATTATCTATTAAGTGCATGCCTTTAATAAAACCCCCCTGGAGAGGAGAGATCAACTTACCTAGCATAGGCTTGAATCTATTAGCTAGAAGTTTGGCTAGAATCTTGTAAGAGGCATTGCATAGCGAAATTGGTCTAAACCTGTCAAAAGAAGAAGGATTAGCTTCCTTAGGAATTAGAGTAAGGAATGTGGAGTTAGTATTCCCTCCAACTTTATCTTTTTTATGGAAGGAAGATACCATGCAGATCAAGTCTGATTTTATTATATTCCACCAGGATCTGTCAAAGTGAAAGGAAAAGCCATCTGGATCTGGAGCTTTATCCAGCTCCATTGCCCAAATGACTTCCATAACTTCATGTTCAGAGAATGGTTCCAATAGAACTTTTTTATCCTCAGAGATGACAAGGGAAGGAATGTTTTCCAAAAAAGCAGCATACCCTTCTTCATCAGAGAGGCCATCCTCCTAAAACAAGAGCTGAAAATGACTTCTGGCAGCTTGCTTTAATTGAACATGGCCTTTGATAATTTTTCCCTCCCCTAAGGAAATTTCAGAAATATGATTTATAGACAATCTGGAACTGCATTGGCGATGGAAGTAGGTTGTATTTTTGTCTCTCGCCTGCAGCTAAAGACTTTGAGATTTCAGCCTTAGAAATTCCTCTTCCTGTCTGAAAGATTGAGAGGTATTGAATTGAGTAGACTATTCGAGAGCAAGCTGTGATTTAGTGATTTCTCTTTCTTCCATTTCAAATTGAAACTATGATAACTCAATTACTTTCGACTCTATGCTTCTAGTTGGTGTGATATGGGGATTTTTTATCCAATTTTTCAAAGCAAACTTGGTGTTTTTAAGTTCATTTTCCCATACGTAATTGGGAAACCCAACCACATACTATGTCCAAGCTTGAAACATAGTGTCAAAGAATCCACCTCTTTCGATCCATAAAGGGTTGAAACAGAATGGAATAGGGCCGAGATCATCCTCCTTTTCAATTGCCAGGGAAATGGGATGATGATTGGATGATAGTTTGGGAAATATTTTAGAAGAAATAACAAAGTTCATGTCCATCAGTGAGTTGTTCACCAAAAATCTATCAAGTCGTGCAGCGATGTTGGCTGCCCCAATTCAATTGTTTGACAAGGTATAGAGTCCTTTCTTAGGTTTAATATCGATTAGATCCCAATTTTGTATCAATGCCTCAACCGAGTCTTGAAATTAGTCCTTGCCAACAGCTCCACCTTTTTTCTCATTAGGGGCTAACGTTATGTTGAGATCCCCGGCTAACATGGAATTTGAAGGAGAATTGACATCTAAGAAATCTGATAAAGACTTCCAACATTCTTTCTTTTCATTAAAATTAATAGGAACAAAGAGGTTGAACAGATCCAAAGAGATCTTACTTGATAAGTGAAATAGTTCAGTAAATATCTAGTGTTGATTTACAAACCATATTTTAAGGTGAATTTTTTCTTCACTCCATAGAGTAGTGAGGCCCCCAGAGGTGCCTCTAGCACTGACAGCCTTACCAGAATTCAATTTCCACTTAGAATTGCTTAAGAGAAGAAGAGAATATTCATCTATCTTGGTCTCTTGCAGCAAGAGAAGATCAGAACTATCCATTTTCATTAAATCTTTAACTGCAACATCTTTGGATGGCTTCCCAAATCCCCTGCAATTCCAAGAGGTAATCTGCATCACTTACTTGGGTTAGAGGGGGTTATCACTCCCTTTAGAGGTCGTGTCCTCTTGCTCCTGCAATATGACATTTCTATAGTGGAATGGCTTCCCTACATCTTCAATCTCTCAGCCTCTTCTTCTCTAGCTTCCTTTCTAGACTTCCTACCAGCCTTTTTTGAGAGTTTCTCAATAGAATCATCACCAGAAGAACCTGAGCTATCAATCTGTTTCTTCTTAGCAATATCTGCATAAGAAGGAGAATATTTTGCTCCATTAGGGGAAGGAATATTTTGATGCAATTCATAATCTCTGGGTAACTCTGAGCAATTTGCTCCAGTTAGATTCATTAGACCTAAGATTGCTTTAGGAATATCATCTTACGCCACTGAATGATGCAGTTCTCCTTCTTCTAAATTAACTATCTTTAGCAGAGTTCAAGAGAATAGTTTTATTAGAATATTCTACATTTGCTTCAGCTTCAGCATCCAGAACATGATGCAATTCACCTTCTTCTAGAATGGCCAAATCCTCCTTGGAGCTCAAAACAATGAATTTATTGGAAGCTAAAATAGGATTTTCAGCTCCCTGGACATTCCTTCTAACTGCATGAACTCCATTCTTAACCTTTCCTTCATTACTGATATTTCTTTTGGCCTGAATAGATTGACCTATTTTCTGAATTTGAATCCACTGGGTATTTTCTTTTTCAAGATCATCTTCTGGTTTTTTTTTACAATTTCAGGTGAAATGACCGTAGTCATGAAAGAAATGACACTTGAATGGAATTTTTTCGTAATCTAACTGCTGGATATGGGGCCAATATGCAATAGTTAGGTTAATTTCCTTGAGCAGACCTATTTCCAATTCAACCTCAACACATATTCTTGCATAAGAGAATTGATCTTTCCTTTCTGCCTTGTCAATGTATTTACCGACCTTGTTTCCAATGGCTTCAAGGGATTTTGAACTCCAGCAATGCAAGGGTAAATGGGGAAGTCTTACCCATACAGGGACTATCGACGGAACATCCTAAGTAGGTTCAAATTCTGGACTCCAATTATTGAAGAAAATCCCTAGAGGGCCCATAAAGCATGTACCATTTTGAAAGATGAGATCTCAATCCTCTGCAAAGTCAAAAATAAATACATAATACCCTCTTCCTACAAAGTGACTTCTAATCCATTAAGATACTAAGGGTCTCCGGTTTCTTTGCACCCATCAATCAATAGCCTTTGGAGATGGCCAGAGCCCTATGAATTTCCCAATAATACCATGCTCAGCAAGGCTTAGAGTCAATCGACAAGTTCAATCTATAGGAAGTTCCACTGATGGAATGTTGACTTTCTTTACAAATTTCTGCAAAGGGCCCCCCTTCCTCTTCCTGCGGGAAGTAATCAATCTCTTCAATGCATCAAGATCCGGAGGAAGAGGCAGAGGATGATCCCTCCTGGATTCCATGGGGCACCAAGCAAGATGGCCAAACTCCAAAAAAAGCTTACCAGAATAGAGTCGAACACCTATGACCACGACCTGGAATATAAGAACTTAACAAGATTCTAAAGAAAATCAAAACCCTGGATACCAGCAACAGGAAACCACCAACAACCTCCAACAAAAATAAGACAGGCAAGCCAGCTCTGGACCAACGAAAAGAGTAGAATTCAGATCTTGAAACTTCCACAAAACTTCACAGAGACGAGATCAGAGATCTTTCTTCAATAGAAGAAACAGATCAGCACAAATGACCAAGTCTGGAAACTTCCAAGAACGTGGCCGCTTGAAGCATCCTTCCAACGCATGAACTCCTCCAAAGATAGAGCAGAGCAAGAGATAAAGCTCCTCTCTCCTCAATGAAAGAGAAGAACAAGACGATCCTACAGAGAAAGCCCAGACCCTCCCAGGAACCAGATCCTAAGGAGATTCAATGACTATCAAAGACCAAAACCAAAGCCAGAAGCTTCAAAGGACATGTAATTAACTTCTTCAGAACCTTCCAAATTGGGATTTTAAGAGGTCAAGGATAACTTTAATCTTGACAAAATCAACTTTAATTCCTTCCTTACAAATAACGTGTCCCGGTAATATACCAATTGGTTTAGCAAATATTCATTTCTTAATGTTCAGAGATAGTTGGATTCGTCGGCATCATTCAAGCATCAGTGGAATAAAATGAATGTGATATTTGAGCAAGGAGTATATTGTTCAGTCGTTGAAGTAGACTACCGTTGTTTTGTACAGGTATTCCTAAAATTATTTAACAACAATTCTGGAGAATATTGCATGTGCATTCTTTAAACCAAACGACATTACTCTATATGCAAAATATTCAAATTCACACACAAAAGTTGTTTTATGATGGTCTTCTTTTGCAATCAAAACTTAGTTATATCCTGAGAAACCATCGATGAACACATAAAATTCATGTCCAGTTACTTTGTTAATAATTTCTTCAGCAAAGGGCATCGAGAACAGATCAGTTAATGTTACTTTATTAATCCACATGAAGTCGACATGTATTCTCAGTTTGGTCGGGTCTTGCTTCTTTGGTTGCACAACCATAGGACTAGACCACTCATAATGGTCTATAGGGTAAATGATCCTTGTTGCTAGCATATTGTCAATTTATTTCTCTATGATCTCTTAATACTTGTGTTCTATCTTATATGGACGCTTTTTTCCTAGTTGAGAATCTGGTTTTATGTCGATTTTCATTTCTCCCATTTCTTGCACTAGTCCTTTCATATATTTATAATAACTTTCAAATACGTCTTGGTATTCCTTCAGTATATTGGAGATTTCAACTACTTGTTGGTATGACTAGTAATCTCCAATTTTAGCCATTTTTGGTTAATCATCGTCAGCGATGTCGACTTCTTTTATCTTATTTTTGGCATCCATCCATTCATGTCCTTTTGTTTCATTAATCGGTCAACTCCCGTATTTAAAATTCGTAAATGTTGGTGGGAAATTTTTGGATGTTATCCTTTCTGCTTCTTATTTTGGTTTAGAACTAACTTTCATTATAGTCTTTACAGTTTTTCCAACCAAAGGATGGTGTTTTTTTCTAACTAAAACTTTTCTCGACTGTTTTTTCGTTCTCCAGTTTTAGTCAAGTCGACTGTTGCAATGGTTTGGTCAATATGTTTTTTTTCCTTGGAAAAAAACGTAATTTTATTTCTATAAAAGAACAAAATTACATTCATAGCAAAAAACATAGTTATCCTTCGTTGCCTGTGCATTGTATTGTTTACATATCAAAAGAAACAAAATGGCAGTATATCAAGTCCATACATCATGTGACATAGAATAGCCGATCATATACAAGAAATATGTATAAAAAACCATGATAAAAAAACTGAGTTGTTGTATTGTGTAATAGAACCCTTTATAACTAAGGATTCAGTTCTAGTCCATCATGGTTTGGGTGAAGGAAATATCTATAGATATGATTATGTGAATGCTCCTCGACTTTCCAGGAACTTAATGGAAGTTGCGTGCCTTCCTTGGAAATTCGGTCGACCAGCCCATTCCTTTCCCTGTATACATGAGTGAAAGTAATACTGTCAAAACGATGCTTTATAACTAAAGCACCATCAAGTAAAGGAATAAGTCTCATAATATGACAACGTTGTAATTCTTTAATCCAGTTTAGAATGATCATAGAATCCCCAAAAACCTTTAGCCTCGAGCAGCCTTTTTCCAAAGCGAACAGCATAAGATGTTTAACTGAAATAAGCTCCACGTAGTTATTGGTACCAACCCCTAATCCAATAGAGAAAAGGAAGAACTATTCTTTTAGCATATGTAGAACAACACCCCCTATGCACTTCACAGGTTGACCATGTGAGGCCCCATCAAAAAATCCCCATGGTTTGCCCCTATCAATCTCTTCTAGACGGATCTCTATGGTCCCCCTCACCCTTTCGGTCTGTGGGTGGAAACCCAAAATTACAGCACTATTTGCAACAATAATCTTAGGTAACGAAACCGTGTCTTGAAAGATAGAGGTAAATTTTGTATTCCAAAAATTGCTATACCATGAGGAAAAAACATCATCGATGGAGTCCCCCTGCCAGATACTAATTCCCTTAATGGTTCATGAAACGCTATCCCATATCAGTTGTATAAAACTACAGCCCAAGAAGAGATGGAAAACAGATTCATAATAATTCATGCACAAAACACAGCGGCCCAGCCCAGCCCAACCATGGGACTGTAACAACTCCTAAGTAGGTACCTTATTTTCCAGCATGTCCCAAAAAAGTAGATTTTCTTTTGCTGGACATCGAAGTTACTATAAATTCCCCCACCACTAGCAGAAATCTTGATTGAATCGATCCATGTTTAACTGAATATACCCCGCCTTAGGAGTATAGACCCAAGAGGGATGCAAATCCCATATTAATTCATCATCCCCATCATATATTCTAACATGTTCTAGAAGAAGGCCAAGAATATATATATTCCAGCTTGCTGAGCATTCTGCCGCTAAACCGATCCTAGATTCCTCCAACCAACCCTGATTCCAGATGGATGTAGTAGTCGGGTTCACCACTTGTGAAAGGAAGAGGACCCCTATTTTGGCCAATGCCATAATAACCTCCATAGGAAGGATGTGGGATCTCCCACTCCCAACCCAAGGGTCCATCCCCAACCTCACCCGTTGACCTACCCCTACTTTCCACGCCATTCCAGATCCAACAATATCAAAATCTTGAACCATTTCCTTCCATATGATAGACGCCTCCCTACTCTTGTTTTCCAGTCGAACCCACTCAAGAACATATAGTGGGGCAATATATTTCTAAATCACCACCTGGGCCAGAGACTCGAAGAGGATAACAATATCCATGATACTTTGGCAGCAATCGCTTTAGAAAAAAGATGATTTTTTTTTAGCCCCCACCTACCCAGGGACTTAGGCAGCGCAATTATGTCCCATCGGACCCAAACTAATGAGTGTTGTTCTTTGTTGCCCCTCCATGGATAGGAAAAGCACATTTTCTAATTTTTTCCAAGATCCCATTCGGGATCCATGAGAGGGACATCCAGTAGACTAGGATGGCCTCCAAAACACTTTTAACCAAGAACGAGCCATCCCCTAAGACGTTTCTCAATCTTCGCAATGAGCCACAACCAATCCCCCTTCATGTATGCATTGGGTTTTAGTTGAAATCCCAAATATTTCAATCCCATATCCAATACACCCACTTGAAACAGAAGTCTGTTCACCAAATATTGAACCTCCTCCCCACTCAGGTTTGAAACAGAGATGGTCGATTTCTGCACATTTATAACCATTCCTGTAGCCACTTGTAATAGGTCCAGCCCTTCACAAAGCTTATCAATATCTCTACGAGAACCATCAGAGAAAATAAGGATGACATCTACAAAAAGTAGGTGAGAAATGAACAGGGAATTTCATATAGGAACCCCTTTGAAGCCCCCCCCCCCTCCTTTTAGCATGACCAATGAAACGACTCAGCCCTTCGACCACCAGTAGGAAGAGTAAAGGAGATAATGGAAAACCTTGTCTCAACCCTCTTCCTGCTTGAAAGAAAGGACTTGTTGATCCCTGAATTAACACATCAAATGAGACTGTAGTAATGCAAGCCATAATCCATCTAATAAATTCAATGATAAACCCCAAATGTGTTAGCAACATCCTCAGATATAACCAGCAGACACGATCATATGCTTTGGACAGATCAATTTTTATAACAACCCCCTTCAACTTCCTGTTTTTTAAGTTGTGTAAACCCTCCTAGGCCACACCAATAGCTTCATGGATTTGGCATCCCTCCAGGAACCCAAACTGTTCCCCATAAACACCAATTGACAAAATCTCCTTGATTTGTCTCGAAATAGTTTTCGAGATGATTTTGTAGATACAGTTGCATAGTGAAATTGGTAAATACTCATCCAAACTATTCGGCTCGTCAGATTTCGAAATCAAAGCTGTGAAGGTAACATTAAGAAGTATATGAATGCACCCGGCCTGTTTAGATTCATTAACCATAAGGAGCAAATCAGGCCCCAAAATATCAAAACACCCGAGAAAGAATTCAATCATCCATCCATCAGGACCCGGACTCTTATCTTTCTAAAAATAATGAAGAACTTCCAACAGCTCTTTTTCTTTTACCTCCATCATAAGCTTTTGATTATCCACCAGCTCCACAAAGCTGGGAAAAAATTGTGCAATCTGGAAAAATTCAGCAATTTTTGCCCTCGGCTTCTCCTTGAAAAGATTCCCAAAATGTTGAACCCCCACCTAGGTCTTCCCTTCAAAAGAAGTAACTCGTTCCACCTGGGAATTCGGCAGCCCCTAGATATTATTAGTAATCTTTCTCCCTTTAGCATAAACCTGGAAAAATTCTGTATTCTCATCTCCACACTTAAACCAAAGAGCCCGACTCTTTAATCTCCAAGTCACTTCCATTTCACTAAGTAGTTTTCGTCTTCGTCCTTCCAGCACAATCACTTCTTCCTTAATCATTGTCTATCCAAAACCAAAACCTCCCCCTACCTCTTCCAGAATAGTACTGAGACTCAGCTCACAATCCCGGAGTTCAGCCACTTCCCTCTCCCACTTAGCACAAGCCCATATAATATTGGCTTTCTTCACTCTGTAGAAAATTTTTCATAAAATGTTGCCCAACAAACCGATCCCTCTCTAGAACAAAAGGCACCCATTCATCTCTCACCAACTCCCTAAAAGAATTGTCTTCCAACCATCTCGGATTAAACTTAGAAGGGTTGGGAGGATTTCTCCCACCTTCCAAAAAATCCAGCATAATCGGACAATGGTCAGAGTCACCACCATTGGCAACCCATTGTCTAATCAGCTCCACCAAATCTAGAAACCCTTCCGACACCTAAAAATGATCCAAACACTTTGCCACCCTTTCCTCCCCAGTGCGCCAATTTCGCCAAGTGGGGATAACCTTGACGGGACTTATGTCCAGCCAATCCTTCTGGACCAATCCATTCAAAAAAATAATTTGACAATACATCAAGGACTTTCCTCGGTCCCCATACCTCCTCCGACCCCAAAGAGAAATTTAGATCCCCTCCCAGAATCAACTCACGATCATCCAGTAGAGGATTGTTAAAGACCTTATCTCATAATGTCACACTATCTTGATACGACCCATAGACATTCAGAATAGTTATAATCCGCCCCAATTCAAGGACAAACACCTCTAGCCCCAAACCAAAAGAAAAACCCTAAATATTCTCACACATGCGCACACTTAATCGCAACCCAGAGGTTAGGCCCCCGACCTTCCATTAGCATCAATAGCAGCAAAATCCCAATCTAGAAGCATAGATTTCAAGGCTCCCACCATGGCATCAGAATTCCCCATAGTTTGTTATAGAAGTAAAACATCAGGCACCAAAACATCAACCAGGTGCTTGAGTGAAATTTTTTTGGAAGGGATCGTCAACCCATGACAGTTGAAGGAAAGTATTTTCATGTAAAACCCCCCTCTAGGGCATTCTTTTCTCTAAGTTCCCAGTGAATTGAAGACTGCCTGCTACAATCCACCTCCCTCCTAGCTCGATCCTAAGCTACAGACAAATGTGACTTTCTACCGCGCCCCTGCGAAGAAACTAAATTTTTATCTAGAAGGATGGAATCCTCCCACCCAAGAGATCTATAGAGTAGACCTCTTTATTCCATAATTTATAGCGTATATTACATCCCTCCAATGTGATAGAAGAGACGGGGGACACAAGTGACGGGGAAAAGGATGATATGAACTTAGGTAATGAGCACTCAACAGTGCTAACATGCAACCCCCCTCTAGAAAATCCACCATTCCCCCACCTGAACCAGCACAGATAGGCGAACCCACTCCAGGAGACCCAACACTCACCCCTCCCGCATCATAGCCCAGAGAACCCAAATCACAACAAAATGTTGCCAGAGAAAAAGTAGTAAACATATCAGAGGGTGATGAAGCTGTCGTGTTATCACCTTGTAATTTTCCTATGGTTGTGGTAGGAAGTCACAGGGGTAACCATTTCAACCAATATTTAGACTGTAGTCTAGCCTTACCGTCAGAGAGGGCTCTCTCTTTGTCACAGAAACAAATTCACATATACATATGGCTTTCAGCAACTTGCAGAATGGCTATATTTCTGATGGTAACAAGGTATTTGCAAATTTAAAAATGGTGAACCAAACAGACAGGAAATACAATTTGGAAAAGGAGTCAAGGCTTGAAATCGTAACAACTTCTGACCTAGCGAATTCACCATGATCACAAAAACAACAACAGTCAATCACGTTGGAATGTGTATGGTGGATCAAAAATGGAAAAACCAACAACTAGGAACCGAATTCACCTGCTGAAAATGACAGTCTGCAACGGTTTCTTCATCCCTATGTATTCAACCAGTGAGATCAATCTCCTTCGTTGATCTTAGCAAGATTTATTATGGACTGTTGATTTGGGATCTGCAGGAAAAAAAAAAAAAAAAAAACCAACTCTTTTTTATGACCAAAATTATGTCTTTTCAGGCATCTGACCTTCAATTCTGCCTTTCTTCTGCGGGGTCAATCAATCCCACTGGACCTGATATGTAGAATTTTCCTGGACTGTCGATCTAGCGGAAAGCGGAACCCAGAATTTCAATTTTTCACAACAAAACCACTTAGTTTTTCTGATTTCAAATTTCCACCCTTCTGTGCCTTTCCGTACCGTTGATCTGGGCGGAAGCTTTCTGGACTGTTGGGTCTGGCGGATCGCGGAAAGTGGAAGATTGAATTTTTATGGGAAAATACTTAAGTTTTCTGACCTCCGATCTCTGCACCTTTTCGCACCGTTGATTTGGGTGGAAGCTTTCTAGACCATTGGATCTAGCACAAAGCGGAAGATCAGATTTTTATGGGAAAATTCTTAAGTTTTATGACTTCCGATCTCTGTCCCTTCTGTGCCTTTCCGCACCATTGATCTGGGCGGAATATTTATGAAACGTTCGATCTGGCAGATCACGGAAAGCAGAAGATTAGATTTTTATGGGCAAATTCTTAATTTTTCTGACTTTCGATCTTTGTGCCTTCCTGCACCGTTGATCTAGGCGGAAGCTTTCTGGACCATTCGATATGGCGGATCACGGAAAGCAAAAGATCAGCTTTTTATGGTAAAATTCTTAATTTTTTTGACTTTCGATCTCTACCCCTTTTACACATTTCTGCACCGTTGTTCTGGGTGAAAGCTTTCTGGAGCGTTGGATCTGGCCGATTGCAAAAAGCAAAAGATTGACTTTTTATGGGAAAATTCTTAAGTTTTTCGACTTTTGATCTCCGCCCCTTCTATGCCTTTCTGCACCATTGATTTGGGTGGAAGCTTTCTAGACCATTAGATCTTGACAAAAGCAAAACCTAGATCTCGGAAGGCTGAAGTCGAAATTCCATATTTCATAACCCAATTTTTTCCTCTTCTTCACTTCCGATCTAGATTTTCCTTGGGCATAAATGATTTTTGGCCCTTTGACCTTATCTGTGATGCATCCGATCCGTCCATTTTGGTCCTCCTTTAGCCTTGATCAGATTTTCCTTACTTGGGCACATTTCCAAGGTGCTAAAGGAACTTTTTGGAATGTTTTGACAGTCAAGCTTAGGAATAAGCCTCCCAAGCACTTCAAACCCTTCCCTGCACCTCTCTGGGTCATAAGATATGAAAGTTTTTTTACCCTACACTTCATTTTTACTAGTCCAGACCTTTGAAGGGGAATCATTGTAGATGCCTTGTGTAGAAATCTACAAAATTTAGCACAAGTGCTAACAACGGCTCCAACTCGGGGATGCTACCCTCCTTGTGAGCTAGAAAAGAAACATGTAGACCACGTGCTTGATCTATTAGGCTGGTCCCCAGCTTTCCTGAAACATGCTCTAAAAACAAAAACTGAACAGATACTAAAAACAAACTGGAAAATTGCTTAAAGTAAATGCTCGCAATGTCAAGCTTATTTATTCCTATCTACCCTACTTACTAAACAACAATCCTCAATCAAGTAATTTTTTACTTCCAATGAAGCGAATCAAGCAAATGATCTAATGATTGAGCTCCTTCATCATGCTTGATCAGAAATGATGGACTTAATGGAAACAGGTTATGATGAGAGATCTGATATTTGATACACACATATAACCCACCATTCCCACTACAAAGCTTCTCCACCTGTCCAGCTACTGCATCATAACAACCTTTAAATTTATATGCTATGTACATGTCATGACAAAGCTGCTCCATATAATCAGACATTGGATCATAAACTCTAGGACAATCTTCAAATATTTTTGTTATCTGCTTGTCACGATATTGTTGCTCACACTGTACCTTCACTAGCACCCTGTCAAACAACTCTTCAAAATAACCCTGCAAGGAATGCTTATGGCAACTTGTGAATGAGGCACCAACCACTTCATTTAAAATGTCAGAATTTAAAACTTGATCTCTTTCATGCATTTCACATGGAATATATTCAATACAATCAAGTGAAAAACACTCTTCTTAACATGAAAATTATGAACTAGAAGAACAAGAAGAGACATCCCACTTAGGACCCTCATCTTCCAAGTAGCCACCCTCACACTCATCATATACGGGAGGAGTGAAATATTCTTCAATATGGCCCCACTGAAAATTTGTAACAGGCTTATTGCATTCTTCCTAAAACAAATTGTAACACTCCTCCTGTACAACGCTGGGTTGATTATCTTCCTGCTCATGAAAAGGAGTATTGGAATGAAAAGCAGATTCTACTTGTTCACCCTTCTCATTATCCACTCCTACAAATTCCATGGCATTATTCATATCCTCATTTTTTTGTGCTTTCTTGGAGGCTTTTAATCTTTGTCTCAGATATTCAAATGAGGAGAAACTAAATGGAAAACAGTTACCTCCCTCATGTTGATGGTAATCTTCATCAAGCAAACTAATATGACCTTCCTCCTGTACATCACCTCTCTACTCCTCATAAAAGGGTGGACTAAAATCCTCTTTAATACTACCATTGATAGGGTTTGATATAGGCTGATTGTATTCTCCAGGAATCATATTATGTCTTTGAAGAAATTGCAGCTACGAAAGTGTAACTACTGATTGAACATGGGTAGCCGCTTCTTGAGAAAAGAAATTGTCTCCTTCAGCAAGGTATATCCCAAAATCAATATCATCAAAGAGATTATTTTGATTTTTCATTTGATCTTCTCCTCCCTCCTTAGTAATATAATTATCTAGGAAAGGTCGCCTGATTTGTTGGTCTTCAGGAATCCTTTGATTTCTTGGAGGAGGAAGTGGTCTTCTAAAGTTCCGGTTTCCATTCTATTGCTCTTGTTCTTCCGTGGGAGGTGGTATGTTTTCCATAGTGAGTCTCTCCATCATCTTTTCCATGATTTTCATCATCATGTCCATTATGGCCTCTTGTGAATTAGAAGAATAAGGTTGTGTGGGATCTTTTTCCTTTCTTCTTTCCCCCTCTTCTCTCCTTTTCTCTCTAGCAGCAGTCAGGTTTATTTCTACCTCTATAGAATCATTCATCATATCAGTCAGGGAGGCAGATCTTCTTTCACTCAGACATAAGGTAAATTCATTATCAAAAGCTTCAGCATATTGGAGTTGGGCAGAATCAGGGGTAGGCTTGAACTGGGCATGGATAGCATTATATACTTTCATAAATATGTCAAAAAACTCCTAGACATATTCACTCTTTCCCCTATTCATGGAATGGAACTTGGAAAAACACTCCTCAAGGTTTTTCTTTTCTACCCAATTGTTTTTTGAAAAAATATTCAAAATCTTGATAGTTCAAAATGGAGTTATCAGGAAGATCTGTGAAACATTATCTTGCTTCTCCAGCAGGACTTTGGGAAAACATCCTGACCTTAATATCCTCATGGTATATTTCCTCCAAGTTTATACAGTCTAAAAATGACCTCAAGTGCTCCTCAGCTGAATACCCCCTCTCCCCATTAAATTGATTGAGTTTTTGGGCATATCCTTGGGGGAGGTCATGAAGAAAAGCAGGGAGAAGTATAGGGGAAAACCTTTTAGACTTTCATGAGATTATAGCAGGGTTTGCAAGAGGAATTGAATCAGGTGTGACGGATGGAATCAATGTGCTACGAGAAACTGCAGAGCTGTGAGGGGATGTAAAAATGGATGATGAAGGTTGCTTAGGCTCTAAAGTGGTGGGAGACAGGAATAGGGCAGTGGGTTTCTCTGTGGCAATGGAGCTTAATGAGGCTAATTTGGATGGAAAAAAGGGGCACTCTTGATCAGAAAAGGGTTGGATATCCTTCCCTATAGACTCATAAAATGATGTCGTATCAACTGTAGCACCATGAGCTTTATAGAGAAGATCATTGCTCTTATGTGGATTGATTGAAGGATATTAGTCAAAATCATATGTACAAGGTGAAGAGATACCTTCAGTTCTTAAAGAAGGATGTACAGGGGTAGGTCCATGACCTTGTTTTGAGTGCAATAAACTATGGGAAATTTCTTTGACAAGATTAGGAAATGATAGAAAAAAATTACAAGAAAGGATAAGGTACCTTGGAGAAGATGCACCCTTGAGTTATCACCCTGTAATTTTCCTATGGTTGTGGTAGAAAGTCACAGGGGTAACCATTTCAACCAATATTTAGACTTTAGTCTAGCCTTACATTCATAGAGGGCTCTCTCTTTGTCACAGAAACAAATTCACATATACATATGGCTTTAAGCATCTTGCAGAATGGCTAGATTTCTGATGGTAACAAGGTATTTGTATATTTAAAAATGGTGAAACAAACAGACAGGAAATACCATTGGGCAATGGATTCAAGGCCTGAAACATTCAAGGACTTACAACAAATAATAACCAGCAATAACCTTCATAATCTGAGGCAAAACATGCATAAATATTCAACAAAATATCTTTGAAGAGATGGCAGGGGGAAAGGAGAAGAAGCCAGATGTAACAAGAGGCACCTATCTGGGAATGAATCTCTTGAAACACACCTTTAGCAGAATAAACAGCAGAGGCTGGTAACTGCAATGGAGCATGTAGGATGAATTCCAACAACATTTACCAGAAACATCTAAACAAATGCATAATCTGATGCAAAGAGCGCTTGACAAGGAGCGAATTCGTCACATACAACTAGAAATGCATTAGAAAAAGATACATGCATATGAAAATGAAGTTTACAAAGGAAAAAAAGGTTGAACAGTGAACTCCGTGATGAATCTCAAAAAACTCAGAGTATACTTTTCGTTAAAGCTTCCAAGAAAATGACAGAGCTACAAAACTGAAACACCGAGGCTTTTGAATGAAAATATTTCAACCCTTTCTTCCTCTTTCGAGGGTATATTTATAGTGTAAACAGACTCCCAAGACCAACCTCAAAACATGGACAAATACAGAGAGTGGGGATCGAACCTGCACGCATGAAATCGTAACAAATTCTGACCTGGAAAATTTGCCATGATCACAAAAACAACTAACAGCAAATCACATTGAGATGCATATGGTGGATCAAAAATGGAAAACCCGACAACTGGAAACCGGATTCGCCTACTGAAAATGACAGTCTGCAACAGTTTCTTCATCCCTATGTCTTCAACCAGTGAGATCAATCTCTACCATTGATCTTATCAAGATTTATTATCGACCGTCGATCTGGCGTCTGCGAAAAACAAAATCTCTCTCTTTCTTATGACCAAAATTCTGTCTTTTCCAGCTTTCGACCTTCAATTTTGCCTTTCTGCCGTGGGGTCAATCAAGACCGTTGGATCTGAGATGCAAAATTTTCTTGGACCGTCGATTTGGCGAAAAGACAAACCTAGAATTTTGACTTTTCACAACAAAAGCACTTAGTATTTCTGATTTCTGATTTCCGCCCTTTTGTGCCTTTCTACACCGTTGATCTAGGTGGAAGCCTTCTGGACCATTGGATCTCGCAGATCGCGGAAAGTGAAAGATCAGATTTTTATGGGAAAATTCTTAAGCTTTCCAACTTATTATCTCTGCCCCTTTTACGCCTTTCTGCGTCGTTGATATGGGTGGAAGCTTTCTGGACCATTGGATCTGGCGGATTGCAAAAAGCGGAAGATCGGATTTTTATGGGAAAATTATTAAGTTTTATGACTTCTAATCTTAGCCCCTTCTACACCTTTCTGAACCGTTGATCTAGGCAGAAGCTTTCTGGAACGTTGGATCTGGTCGATCCCGAAAAGTGGAAGATTGGCTTTTTATGGGTAAATTCTTAAGTTTTCTGACTTTCGATCTCCGCCCTTCTTCGCCTTTCCGCACCGTTGATCTGGGTGAAATCTTTCTAGACCGTTGGATCTAGCAGATCACAAAAAGTGGAAGATCATATTTTTATGGGAAAATTCTTAATTTTTTTAACTTCTGATCTCCGCCCCTTCTACACCTTTTTGCACTGTTGATCTGGGAAAAATATTTCTGGACCGTTGGATATGGAGGATTACGGAAAGCGGAAGATTGATTTTTATGGGAAAATTCTTAAGTTTTCTGACTTCTGATCTCTGCGCCTTTTGTTGATATAATTGTAACTTTGGAATGTATTCACTTGTATTTCTTATCTATTGTAACCTGATGTTAATTCTGGGATGTACTTTTGTCATGTCATGCCTCGATGTTCCTATCAGGAGGATATATAATGTAAACAAGTCATATCAAGTCATTGTGGGTAACCCTCCTATTGTCTAAGGGTTAAAGTCCCCACAATTCCGGGGCACTAGGGTTATTAGACTCTCCTAGAGAGGTCGTCCCTAGTAGGGTTTTAGTCATGTCGGGAATTAGTATAAATAGAGAGTTGGCTTCTCTATTTAACACACACTCATCCACACTCAGTTGTAGCGCATAGCTGAGGAAGAGAAAGACACTGGGGCAAGGAAGAAAGAGGTTACTGCTGTCGGGAGATCATCTTACTATTTTGGGGTTTTACTTTTGGTGTTAATTATATTGTTGATGAAATTGTCATTGATGCCAACATGGACTTGCAGTGGCCCCACATGATGTCATTGATGCCACCAAGTTCCACCTACAGTGCCTTGATCGCCTTGATCTCTTACAGAGTGGGTTTGTGCTTCGAAGCACCATGTACCCAGTTAACAAGGTCCTTGGACCCACAGTTGGTGATTTGATGACCCTGCAACCCTTGATGGGGTCATGGAGCTCTTGTATGATTATGATGACCTTGTATGGTCCTTGACATCCATGAACATGTTCTTGGTATGATGAGGAATCCCATGAAGACTTGGAATCCCTGATGAAGACCATGATGCCCTTGCAAAGGTCATGGAGCCCACTTCTTACACTTGACATAGTTAGATGGCATGATGATGTGGTCATGAGGTCTTGGAGATGGACCTAGTGTATAATTAAGATTTGGCATCCATATACATAATGATATGATGGCACACTTGTTTGCTTATGATCCATAAGACCACTTGATGATGGGCTTGCTCAATATTAAATAATATCTTAAAAGAGTTCTTGAAACTCTTGCACATGGTGCCCTTGGGTATCAAAACCACACACTTGGTTGCTTATGATCAAGGGTTTGAAGATGGAAGGTTGTCGATGATATATTGTCCTATTTATGATCATGGAGGTGGAGCCTATGGACAAACACTAAAGTCAACCTTGAAGAATGTATGACAAAGACAAAATAAAAACAAATATATAGCAGCTCCCAAGCAAGTCGGCTCCATCAAAGTGTTAATGTTTAATTTAAAATTTTTAAATTGCTAAGTCGGCTCAAAATTAAAATATTTTAACAATAGCAGGTTGGCCCCAAAATTATGTGGAAAATTAGTATAAATACCCTCTCAAGTCTTCACTTTTGTGATGTAAAAAAAAATTCGGTGGAATGCTCTGAGATTGTTCGGGTGTCTATGGACTGAGGCAAGCTCGCCTGTATTGAGAAAATTCATGGGGTTATGTGCTAGTATAGTTTCTCTCTCGTGTGACAGTCTGATTATCACTCTTGAAGGCAGCTGCAATTTTTATTTTATCAAGTGACTGGTTCATGTCTTGTTAGGCTCATGGCCGTTATGCTAATGTTCTTCCACTGTTGCCCACACTTGGTTACATGCCATCCGAGCTCTGTTAGGGTCTGCTACAACTCACCCTAACCCTAACTGAGCCTCTTACAGTTCATGGCAGCCCTACTAGGGCCACTCTCAGCCTACCCGATCCTTGCCTAGGGCTTGCTTCTATGTTCAGCAACCCTGTTAGGGAATCTACAGGTCGCGACAGCCACTATCAAGGTTTGCATTAGCAGACTGTAGCATACGAAGGTATAAACCAGGCAGGATGAGGTTGATTGCAGACTTTTCCATGAATGTTGTAGCTTCCAGACATCACCAGCAGCACCTGATGGTTGAGATTTGATCAAGGTAGACTGGTGGCAGCAAACAAGTGAAGGACAAACAATTTTCAAGGCTAAACATTCAAAGTTTTTACTTAGCCTAAACAGTCTGATTTTGTTGCTCAAACAGTCCAAGTTTGTGATGCCTTTCTCCACCGAAATTGATGATGTTCCTACAGTCCATTTTTTGTGCTTGAACTAAGAGTTAGTTGATGTTGATGGTGCTTTCTTTTCTTCATCAAATAGACCTGAATTGAAGCAGTTGTGGGTGAGTTTGAACAGTCTGAGTTTTGACAGTGATTTGTTTGATATTGTTGCTGCCCACTTTCATCCATAGTCCATCCATTGGAAACATATATAAGTGGCATCTTAAAAAGTGGAGTGAATTGGGCATCTTCGTGGAGTCCAGAATTTAAGACAAAAAGGTATGTTAATGATGAGTATTATGCCCTAGTTCCAGTTGCACAAACAATGTTGTAGTGGCATATGTGTGATATGCATATCCAGCCAAGTATATTTATTGTAAGAAGAGCCCTGAGGTTGTATTGAAGAGTTTACAAGCTGTTACAGGACTCATTGTGTGCATTCATATAGTGTTCATCTACAATCCACAGATTCAAGATGATGGTTGCATGCTGATTATCATGAAAACGGTGATGCATTAGTGAAGATGAGATGACAGTGGTGTATGTTCTCCTAAAGCACAGTGATGTATGCACAATGATGACTGTGTTATTTTGGCATTGATGACAGTGGCATACTAGTTCCACCTTTGAGCCTATGACAGTGGAGTGATCAGATTGACAAAATTGACACTGACATGTTTGTGTTTGAATACATTTTGTGGTGAATTTGGTTTGAAGTTTTTACCAGCACACTGTCCACATGTACAGCAGCAGACAGATAGAAGCTCTGACATTAGATGGTAGTCTTGAGTTTGCAAGGGAAGACACAGTCCTGAGTTGATTGTGTGCAAGCTAATACACAGTTCAACATGAAGATGATCATCATTCAAGGTTGAAGTGTTTGAAGTTGCATACAAGTGAAGATGACTGCCCATGGTGAAGTGCAAGGGTGATGCAAGTTGATGAAGGGTAGACACAAGGATTAGATACACAGACCACAGTCTTCATCTACAGCTTGGAGTCTGTACACAATCCAAAGGCATACACAGTCAGCCGAGTGACTTTTGGTATGTATAACAGCTTGAAATGTGACTTACACAGGTGATTGTCATAAAGTTGATGTTGCAGATCTTGAATATGGTGATGAGTGAGAGCAGCAGTGAAGAATGATGATCAAAGATTAATGAGCTGTGTTGACCAGCAGAAGAAGTACTGAGCAGAGGATAATTTGCAGCAGTAGATGGCCAGCAGTAGTGATGATGAGCAGATAACCAGCAGTGTTGAATACATGAGCAGATGAACAAGATGATTGATGCTCAGCAGTATTGATAAGCAGATCGCATAGAATGATGAGTAGTGATTTGGATAATTGACAGTGGATTGTTCATAAGGCAGAATCATGAGCAGTGTTACAGCAGAGTTGATGTGATGAGCATCATTGATGATGTGACAAATATTTCTTGTGTATGATGACATGAGTATGGTAACACAAGTATACTGTATTGTAAAAGCAAGCTTGTCTTGCTTTTGAGGTTAGGATACCTCAAACCCTTCTTAGCAGGGTCTAAGAAAACCAGGCAGGGTCCTGGATGCAGAGTAGGTGCTCTCCATATCAGTAGGTGTTGATTTTACCTAACGGTTGTAGCCGGACCAAAACTAATACAAAAAGATTACAAAATTATATGGTGCTATGTTCTTTTGTGTTATGGTTCTTGATGATTCAAATGCTTTTGATATGTGAATGATGAAGTGAAAGATGTTTATGAAATGATTATGAGATTAGTAGAATAATGGTATGATGAATTGGTAGTTAATTGTGACAAGTCAAGAAAAGTTGTAAAATTGGCTCTACACTGATTCACCCCCCCTCTCAGTGTCTAACATCTATCTCTGAGGAAGTTACGGGGTTTTCTCCATTTATGGTTTCCCCGAGGAAAAACACTATGTTCATTGTCTCTCGTGTTTTATTGTTGTGCTTTTAATTTTCTCAGTTAAAGATCCTAATGATATGCTAGCTTAATGTTTAAAATCTAACATGGTATCAAAGCTAACCTAAGAAGAAGACATTGTGCAGCTACGGGAACTACGGCTTCCTACTTTGTGGATGTCTCTCCACATATTTTCAGAAAAACAAGGTTGGAATAACTCTCCTCCTTAGGGCGCATCTTTTTGTCGAAGCGGAATCTAATTCTGAGGTTTTTCAGTTTTGGACCCGACACTACTGCCGAAAATTAGGGCTTTTCACAAAAGTGGAATTTTTCAGTGAGCCCAGGACTGGATTGATCTCCTCCCTAAAATCGAAGTTACGAATCAAATTCAAAGAATTTGGTTGGACAAAACTCTGGAAAAGCAAAACCCTAATCTGCTCCTGAACCAGCACTGCAGGATTTCAACTCCAAATCCAGATCCGACATCTTGACCTAGTAAGATCTAAATCTTTTGTATTTCCATTAGAGGTTCTCAGTTAAGATGTCTCATCATACCAAGCTTGATGAAAATCTTGAGGGAGCTTATAACTTCCGAGCCTAGAAGTATAGGATCTCCCTGGTCCTGGAAGAAAATGAGTTAGACTCCTATATCAGTGAGGAGGTTCTAGTTCCAGAGGGAGATGAGGTAAAGGCCTCACATAAGAAGAAGTTGGTTATGGAAAAGAGGATCATTGTTGATTCTATCAAGGATCACCTCATACCACAGGTGTCCTCCCTCAAGACACCTAAAACTATGTTTGATTCCCTAACCAAATTGTTTGAAGGGAAGAACATAAACCGGAAGATGACTCTGAGAAACCAACTGAAGAATGTGAAGATTCAGAATGTAGAAACAATCCAGTCTTACTTCACAAGAGTTTCTCATATCAAGGAACAACTAGAAGTAGTAGATGAAGAAGTGGAAAATGTAAAGATTGTAATGACTGTTAGTTTTGTACCTAGGAATTTGTTCCCTAAGTGACTTTTTTCCTAAGTCACTTAGAAAAGGGAAAAAGGTGACCCTCACATTAAAAGCTACTTAATGAGACTTTATAAAGTTAAAGTCACTTTTTGATAGATTTAAGTGGGTGAGTAAATTTATTTAAGTGATTTAAATAAATGTGATTTTTACTCTCATTGAATCTTAGCCATTGGATTGGATCTTTCTCCACCGTTGGATTAGATTCCCACTTAGGGTTTAGACAAAAAGGGTTGAGGGAGGCAAAACACTTCACTTTTTCATTTTTGGAGAAGGAGAGACTGAGCTGAGAGAGAAGGAGGTCGAGCTAGGGCATTGGCACAATTCCCAAGAAGAGAGACTGCACAGAAATCGAGGGTACGGAGACTGAGCTGAGAGAGAAGGAGGTCGAGCTAGGGAATTGGCACGATTCCCAAGAAGAGAGACTGCACAGAAATCGAGGGTATGGACTGCATTAATTGTTGGCACAGAAATCGAGGGTGTACGAACTATATTTAATGCTGTAGTACGGACTGCATTTAATGCTGCACAGAAATCGAGGGTGTGCGGACTACATTAAATTGCTGGCACAGAAATCGAGCCAGTGTACGAACTGCATTTAATGCTGCATAGAAATCGAGACAGTGTATGGACTGCATTTAATGCTGCACAAAAATTGAGGGTGTACGGACTGCATTTAATGTTGCACAGAAATCGAGACAGTGTACGGACTGCATTTAATGCTGCACAGAAATCGAGGGTGTACGGAGTGCATTTAATGTTTGCACATAAATTGAGGGTGTACAGACTGCATTAATTGCTGGGCACGTTTTTCAAGATTTTGAGATGAAATCTTGGGTGGAGATAAGTTAAATTTTCATTGTATTTCTGTTCTGATATTTTGCTGAAGATAATAAAATCTCTCTCTCTCTCTAACTGGTTTTTCCAGGGCTTGATTTTGGCCAAAAATCTCTGAGTCTATCATTTTATGGTGTGATTGTTAAATGTGTTTTTCAGCCTGTTAGTGTATTTTACTGTGTGTTTAATTGTTCAGTAAAATTTCATAAGTAACCTACAGCCAATGCAAAACCGGTTGTATGTGAAAACCACGAAATGTTGACATAAACCAGCAAACAGTAAAACGTCGAATTTCTTCAATGACCACCTTGAATGGTCTCCCCAAATCATGGGACTCCTTTATTCAAGGAATATGTGCTAGAAAGAAGTTAGTCAAGTTTAGCAGACTATGGGAAGAGTGCTCTCAAGAAGAAGCTCGGATAGCAGATCGAGAAGAAAAGATGGGAAGTGAAGATCAAGCTCTCACAGTTCACTCCAAGAAACCCAGAAGAAGTTCTCATCATCCCAGAGGTAAGTCCTTTTATAAAGATAACTCTAGAAAATATTTGTCTAAGATCATATGTTATACATGTGACGAGAAAGGACATTATGCTAGAGAATGTCCTAGAAACAAAAATGTCTCTCACAAGAAGAAGGGAAACAAGAGAAGACATCATGTTCATGTTGTAGAGGATGATGAACCTTCATCAAAGAGAACCAGATATGAAAGTGAAGATTCTTCAAGCGAGGAAGAATAAGTTTTGATTTCTGCTCTCACGGGAAACATTACTCATGGAAGCAATGATTGGATTATAGATAGTGGGGATTCTAAACATATGACAGGATTCAAGGAATCCTTTGTGAAACTTTCAGAACATGAATCACCTCACAAGGTGAAGCTAGGAGATGACTACTAGTATCCAATAAAAGGTAGTGGGGAATCCTCCTATAAGCTAGACTCTGGAAAGTCTATGACAATGAAGGAAGTATTGTCTGTACCAGGACTCAAGAAGAACCTCCTCTCCATATCTGCATTAGATGCAAAAGGAATGAGGGTTGCATTCATTGATGGTCAAGTCATCATGTGGCCAAAAGGAAAGACTATCGATGATGCAGTAGTGATTGGGGAACAATAAGGAGGATTATACAAATTGAAGAGCCATCCAAAACAATCCTTGGTCCATGACACAGTACAGCCAAATGAACTTTAGCATAGAAGGCTTGTACATGTGCATTACAGAGCACTACCACTTGCAAGCAAAGTTGTTGAAGGTCTTCCAGAAATTCAAGCAAAACATGATGTGGTCTGCAAAGGATATGTGAAAGGAAGGAACACAAAGAAGACATTTCCAAGTAGCGAGAGCAAAGCAAAAGAAATCTTGGAAATCATCCACTCCGATGTATGTGGTCCAATGTCATCAAGTTCACTAAGAGGGTATGTATACTCTGCTTCTTTCATTAATTACTTTTCTAGGAAGACATGGATATACTTCATGAAGAAAAAAGATGAAGTATTCAGCAAGTTCAAGGAATTCAAAGCCTTAATCGAGAACCACACTGAAAAAAAGATCAAGACCTTTCGATCAGATAATGGCGGAGAATTCACGTCAAATGAATTCAAAGAGTTATGCAAAGACTCAAGGATTAAGAGGGAGTTGTCCACTCCTTATAATCCACAACAAAATGGGATTGCGGAATGGAAGAACAGAACTATCATGGAAGTCACAAGAGCTATGCTTCATGATCAAGATATGCCCATGCATCTTTAGGCAGAAAGCTGCCAGAACAACGATGTATGTACAAAACCGTACTCCACGCAGAGTAATGGAGAACAAGACTCCAGAAGAAGTCTTCTCCGGCAAGAAACCAGAAGTCAGCAATCTCAAAATATTCGGCTATCCTTTGTACATACACATTCCAAAAGAGAAGAGAACAAAATTAGATCCTTCAGGAAAGAAGGGTATATTTGTGGGATACTCTAAAAGCTCAAAGGCTTATAGAATATATTTCCCAGGATACAAGAAGACTGACATCAGCAAGGGTGTGACATTTGATCAAGACACAGCTTACAACAAATCTAGAAAGAGACCTGCTGAAGAACTTGAAGAAGCAAAAGCACCCAGAATTCATGATACAACCATGAACGAAGAAACTCAAGAAGAAGATCGAGAATTTGAAGAACCACAAAGACTTGTAGATCCACCTCAGGAGAAGAATCCTCACAAGAGGAAACCTCCTTGGGTACGAGAAATTATCCAAGGTGCGGAAAGATATGGGGCTCCAGAACAGAATCACAGAGAAAGAAAGAGGACCAGATCCTGCTCTGGGTATGTAGCATTACTATGTGATTTCATTGATAAAGAACCTTCCAATTATGAAGAAGCAGCAGAATGGAAAGAATGGAAGGATGCTATGATCGAAGAGTACCAATAGATCATGAAGAATGATGTTTGGGATGTTGTCCCAAGACCAGAAGGGAAGTCAGTTGTAACTTCCAAATGGATCTACAAGATCAAGCATGCTACAGACATCAGCATTGAAAAATATAAGGCAAGATTTGTTGCTCATGGTTTCTCCCAGAAAGAAGGAATTGACTATGAAGAAACTTTTGCACATGTAGCCAGATACACTTCCATCAGATCAGTACTTGCTTTGGCTGCAGTGATGAAATGGAAGATACACCAAATGGATGTCAAGACTGCTTTCTTGAATGGTGTAGTAGAAGAGGAAGTGTATGTAGAGCAACCACTCAGTTTTGAGACACATGACAGAGAGTCTCATGTGTGCAGATTAAAGAAAGCCCTATACGGTTTGAAACAGGAACCCAGGACTTGGTACGGCAGAATTGACAGTTTTCTATCCAGTTTGGGCTTTACTAAGAGTAAAGCAGATTCCAACCTTTACTAAAAGGTTGAAGATGGCAACCCAGTGATGCTCCTACTATATGTAGATGATCTGTTTGTAACAGGTATGGATAGGTTGATTGCTGATACAAAGAGAAAGCTTGTTGCTGAGTTTGAAATGAAGGACTTAGGTATGATGCTTTATTTCCTAGGTATGGAGGTGTGGCAGAATGCAGATGGAATATCCCATGGACAAGGGAAGTATGCAGTAGAGATTTTGAAGAGGTTTGGGATGATGGATTGCAAGGCTATGGCCACACCTATGGCATCGAACCTGAATCTATTGAGCGATGCTTCATCATAGTTGGTTGATGCTACGATGTATCATCAGATGATTGGGTTCTTGATGTACCTGACGAACACGAGACCAGACATTTGCTTTGTTGTGAAAACCTTGAGCCAGTTTTTGACAGATCTGAGAAATGTTCACTTGATTGCTGCAAAGCATATTCTGAGGTACCTGAGGGGTACAGTTGATTATGGGCTCAAGTATGAGTCGAATCAAAACATTAACCTGGAGGGTTATGTTGATTCAGATTGGGCAGGCAGTGCCATCGATAGGAAGAGCACCTCAGGGTGTTGCTTCGATATGGGATCAGATGTGATCTCTTGGTTTAGCCTGAAGCAATCCTGTGTGGCACTGAGTACAGTTGAAGCATAGTATGTTGCAGCTTGTTCAGCTACTTGTGAGGCAGTATGGCTGCGGAATCTATTGTCTGATTTATTTGATCTCCATTTGGATGCTACTTGTATATATTGTGACAACCAGAGTTGTGTGAAGTTGTTGGAGAACCCGGTGTTCCATGAAAAGTCGAAGCATATCGAGATCAAGTATCACTATATCAGGGATATGGTGTAGAGGGGAGCAGTGAAGCTCCAGTATGTTGTGACGGATGAACATATAGCTGATGTGTTGACGAAGCCATTAGCGAGGTGAAGTTTGAGTACTTCAGGGAGAAGCTTGGTGTTCTCCAGATCGAGGTTCCCTCCAAAGGGAAGTGATGAGTCCATGAGCCATTCTGACATGGTGAGAGGATTGGTTCCTTCCATGGTCAAATGTAAGGGCTGAGCTATTCTGTCATGGTGAGAGGATTGGTTCCTTCCATGTCAGATATGAGTGCTGAGCCATTCTGATATGACTGTAGGATTGGTTCCTACATGATCAGATATAAGGGCTATTTCCATTCTTTGAATGGAGCTTCTTGGTGAGGTACCAGGAAAACTTAGTCTGGGACTAAGGGCCATTCGGATATGGCTGTGAGATGTGTTCTCTCATGATCAGATATGAGTGCATGGCCATTCTGATGTGATAGAGGGATGTGTTCCCACTTGATCAGATGTAAGGGCTGAGCCATTCTGTCATGGTTAAAGGATTAGGTTCCTCCCATGTCAGATGTGAGTGCTGGCCATTCTGACGAGTAGGTAAAATGTAAGGGCTACTGCCATTCTCTGGGAGGAGGAGGCACCTGGTCAGTTACCAAGTAGCTCAGTCTAGGACTGGGGGCCATTCTGATGTGACTGTAGGATTGGTTCCTACAAGATCAGATGTGAGTGCATGCCTTTCTGACGAGTAGGTCATATGTGAGTGCTGGCCATTCTGACGAGTAGGTCAGATGTAAGGGCTACTGCCATTCTCTGGGAGGATGGAGGCACCTTGTCAATTACCAGGTAGCTTAGTCTGGGACTGGGGGCCATTCTGATGTGACTGTAGGATTGGTTCCTACAAGATCAGATGTGAGTGCATGCCTTTCTGATGAGTAGGTCAGATGTAAGTGTTGAGCCTTTTCACAGATGATAGTAGTTGTGTCCTATCATGTTGGTGAATGTGAGTGCTGGCCCTTTCTGATGTGATTATAGGATTGGTTCCTATATGATCATATGTGAGTGTTGGGCATGCCTTTATGACGAGTAGGTTAGATGTAAGTGTTGGGTGGGCCATTCTGACTTGGTGTCAGATATAAGCGCTGAAGAAGACCTACATGGAGGCTAGGCCTACAACCAACATGAAAAAGGGTTGGCTCTGCAGAACTTCCTGTGACGAGAAGAATCATGAGATAGCACCCGTGAAGATCCAGTGATGATGATCCAGCAGTGATGATCCAGATCCAGTGATGATGTCCAGTGATGATCTAGATCCAGTGATGATGATCCAGATCCAAAAATGAAGATGACTTGAAGATGAATATGACTTGAAGACGAAGATGACTTGAAGATACAGATGACGAGATGATACAGAGAAGAAGACCAGTGATGAAAATTGTGTTGAGAGAATACCTTCCTAGTTAAGAGGGAGTGTTGATGTAATTGTGACATCGAAATGTATTCACTTGTATTTCTTATCTATTGTAGTCCAATGTTTATTCCGGGATGTACTTGTGTCATGTCATGCCTCGATGTTCCTATCAAGAGGATATATAATGTAAACAAGTCATGTCAAGTCATTGTGGGTAACCCTCCTATTGTCTAAGGGTTAAAGTCCCCACAGTTTCAGGGCACTAGGATTATTAGACTCTCCTAGAGAGGTCGGCCCTAGTATGGTTTTATTCATGTCGGGAATTAGTATAAATAGAGAGCTGGCTTCTCTATTTAACACACACTCATCCACACTCAGTTGTAGCGCATAGCTGAGGAAGAGAAAGGCATTGGGGAAAGGAAGAAAGAGGTTACTATTGTCGGGAGATCATCTTACTGTATTTGGGTTTTAATTTTGGTGTTGATTCTATCTTTGAGGAAGTTGCAGGGTTTTCTCTATTTATGGTTTCCCCGAGGAAAAACATTGTGTTCATTGTCTCTTGTGTTTGATTGTTGTGTTTGTTATTCTCTCAGTTAAAGATCCTAATGATATGCTAGCTTAATGTTTAAACTCTAACACCTTTCCGCACCATTGATCTGGGCGGAAGCTTTCTGTACCATTGGATCTGGCGGAAAGCAGAACCTGGATTGCGGAAGGCGGAAGTTAGAATTCCATATTTCATAACCAAATTTTGTACCTCTTCTTCACTTTCGATCCCTATTTTCCTTGGACGAAAATGATTTTTGACCCTTTGATCTTATCTGTGATGCATCTGGTCCGTACATTTTGGTCCTCCTTTATCCTTGATCAGATTTTCCTTACTTGGGCACATTTCCAAGGTCACGTTGAACAAACTTTTTGGACTGTTTTGACAGTCAGGCTTAGGAATAAGCCTCCCAAACACTTCAAAACCTTCCCTTCATCTCTCTAGGTCATAAGATATGAAAGTTTTTTTACCCTACCCCTCATTCTTACTAGTCCAGACCTTTGAATGGGAATCATTATAGATTCCTCATGTATAAATCTTCAAAATTCAGCACAAGTGCTAACACGCCGCATGATGTGTGTGTACCAGAGTCACCCGTTGATCCAACGCTATATCAACTGCCTCATCCCTTGGATTTTCTGTCGCAACCGTTGAATGCGTCTGCACCCTATCCACCTTCGGTTCAGAACCTCATACACCCTAAGCATCAACAGCCCCCGCGATCGACGTAGAGCCTCTATGCTTTCCCTTAAAAAGAAGTGGACACTCTAAAACCAAATTCCCATAGACATGGCATCTATGGCAGCGAAAAGGCACCCCCTCATAATCAAGTGGCTAATAAAAAGGCCCATATGGCGTATCAATTTTCAACTCATCCATAAGGCCGCTTTTAAGGTCCAGGAGAACCATAATACACGTCATCATCCATCCCCTCATCTGTAAAAAGGAGAAATCAACCATCACATATTCCCCAAGAAAATTTGCCACCATTTTGAAGCGCCCCTCCATCCAATATTCCATATGAAAAGCAGGGAGCCCAACCCAAATGAGATCCTTATAGCCCACTTTCTTCTTTGTGTCGTACAAGGGTGTCCACAGCTTCAAACTAATAGGGATGCCCACCATACACCACACATCCTTCAAAACCCAGTCCACATCACTCTTTGTCCCAAAACCAAATGCAAACGAACCCCTTGCCATGTTAGTAATCCTGGGAATAGCCAAGATATGGCTACCCCAGGAATTAATATCCCAACAGATAAGGAACGGAAGACCAAACCACCTTCCTTGAGCACTGCCTACCATAGTAAGCTCAAAAAATTCCACCACCCTGTCCATTTGAACATCCGCGCCAATAACTAACTTATCTCCCTATGGTTGCAACCTGAGACACTTTGTGGATGTCCTCCATATCTTTTTCCTACCCACAAAAGGGGGCAGAGTAGATGAAGATGGTCATGGCTCATGGTTTAGGTCGCCTTCACACCCCAGCACCGAGTCGATCGTTCGCAGCACAGTAGGGATGCCACCAAACTCTGACCCAAAGGCATGTTCCAACGAGACCGTGTCAAGTACCAAGAATAAAATCAGAGAGAAAGGTTTAGAACCAACATCCAGGGAGAAAACACCCGTCGAAACCCCTAGAGGGGCGGTAAAAACCCTCGTGACCTCACCCATGGTAGCCAAAGGAAATTCCGATAGAGAACCCAAAACATTATCCAAACCTCCACCTTCTTTTGCATGCCCTCCCGATCCAAAACCCAACCTGCCTCCGACATCAAAGTAATCATCCACAGCAGGGTAAGTCACTCCCACACCCACCAATGGGCTAGAAACCCCCACCAACCTAGAAAAAACTGCAAAGAAAGAATCTCTGGAGCAAGTGACATTCCAAGAAAATCCAGCTCACCCTTAATAGAAATAGACACATCGTCTGATAGATCAACCTGAACATCTGGACCCCCTCCTGTCGCCTCTGACCCCATCAGGCCAGGTGCAGCTCCCATATCCATATCCAGCTGACCAAAGATCTTGTTTCATGTGTAGTTGTCCGAGGTGGAGGCCACCTCCTGCTCCTCTGTCACACTCATCGATCCCCCACCTACCTCACTACTAGTCACTAGCGTGCTCTGCACCCGAGTCATCGTCCACCCACAACCCTCCAGCGACCAAATCCTATCCCTCCCATAGCCACCCTAGGCTGCCTCCCTTCCAACACCATGGATGCACAATGCAAACCCTAGCACCATCTCTCTCCCCTCTTAAATCATTTGGTCAATATGTTGTTACATGTTGACTGTGGTTGTTCTTCAAACACGTTACTTTTTTTCGACTATAGAAATCTTTTTATCTCTACGATTGCTTCTTTTATAGGTTCTTTTACGGGGGTAAAGGAGAAATATTTAACAAAAATCTCTTTAATTTATTTCCAGGTGAATGTTTCTCCTCTGGATTCTTCCATCTTATATCGCTTATTAGGCAAATCTTCGAGTGTATTTGGGAATAAGTGATGATATAGTCATTCTTCTCAATATCCTATTTTTTTCCATTCTTTTTCACATCTATCGATACGCTTAGATGGATCTTGGCCTTGGAAAAATTTTGGTATTTCTACTTGTGTTGTGAGCTTATTTCCTCCAAATCCTTCAATGAAATTTGTTGAAGGAGTCATCCAAGTCTGCAGTCGAGACTGATGTGTATTCCACCATCTTGTTGCTTGGCCTATAAAAGTTTTGACTATACTTTGTAGTCGGGCTTGTTCTCCCACATTTTTAGAAACTTTTTCAATATGCACAATTGGTGGTTCATGTTATTTATACCTCAACGAAGGAATATTAGTTGGTTCTTTATTTGCTGGTATAATGTTCAGAAATTCTCTTATTTATTCTCAATTTTGTAAGGAACGATAGATATTGTCAAGCACTTTTGTACACTTTTTCTTGGTATAACTTCTACTTACCAACAATCCCATGCTTGAGCTTCAGAATTTTCCATTTACCAGTCATAGAGCTTAGAGTCGGAGTTATAGCCGATTGACATATGTCGACCTAAAAGGAGCTCTCCATAATTGTTAGGTTCAACGATATCTTCATTATTTTTGGATCATTTGGTATTGAGGTTTTGACATTTTTCCATACTCCAATCAATTCGATTAATCCTTGATCTGCCAATTTAAGATAAATACCTGGGTCTGCCGGTGGGGGTCGACCAATTTTTTCCCATGTTGATCTTGTCATTATGTTTGCTTGGGAACCAAAGTCGAGAAAAACTTGTTTAATGCATAATAATTTGACTTCTAAGTCGACAAGAGGGTCAATATTAGTTGTATCCCTTTGATTTAATGTGCATAATTTTTTAGTAGCTTTGTTTCTTTCAAGGTTACTTCTTATAGATTACATTAAATCAATTAGTCATGCAATAGCTTCTTATTTTGTTACAAGTTAAACAACTCATTAAGCAAATTAATTTTACTTTCTTCATTCATTTCTTCAAATGCAATTTGTGTATACATTTATGATGCATTATTAAAGATTTGCTTCTCCTTCCATGGATTAGGGTACTCCTCTTGGTCTCTTTGTATCTTTTCAATCTTATTGCTTCTGGTGTTTGTGCCTTGTCTAGTAATAGCTGCATTGTTTTTAGGAACACAAGATAAGACCTTAATGTTTCTTCTTTTATTAAGTGCATCAAGAATTACGGGACAATATTCTAGACTATGCTCACCCACACCACATTTTGTACATAATTTTAGATCTATTCTATCTTTCCATGGACAGTCAGGACTTAGATGGTCATCACTATAGCATACAAAGCATTTTGATTTGCCATGTCCAGGTAGTATACATCCTCTATTATTGTTTATGGCTCTATTGTTGTATCCTCCTCATTCGTTGTTGTTGTTATTATTGTTGTTGTTCCATGGATCGTCGATGTGTTCGTCTCAACCTTTCTGCTTGACTATTTGTGTCTGGTATACCATACGGTAGCCAGCTCTAGTCTTTAAGTTATTGATGCATTTAGTTGTGGTTTGTTGAGTTGTTTGACATATTCTGCACCACTTGGGTGTGATATTATAGGCATTATATAGACAATATGTAGTTGAGTGAGGTTAGACTCTATCACATATATTGCAGAAGTAAGTCGTTTGTATCTTCTGAAAATTTTCTGGATTTCTCTCCTCAGGGAATATATGCATTATTTCTTCAATTTGGTCTAGTTCCACTTGGTATGTATTTGCATGATATCTTTTAAGTTCATCGTATGGGCATTAAGCTTTGGTATGGCCTTCTATTGTACATGTTCAACACCATAAGTCATTATGTCACATTGTTAAATGTTGCAATGATCTTTGTAAATTTTCAACTTTTTCCTCTAGTCGGCGATAAACTTGTCTAGACATATAGTCAATGTTAGAATCGACTCGTAGTGATTTTTTCAATACATCTTCAGATGCTGTGTACTCATCCATCAATATGGTGTCTTCATTCTTTGTTGGATCCCATCGACGAAAAATTGAATTACTAAGGCAGGATCAAGTTTAGAAGGCATCTAGCTCAAGATATCTTTAAATCTTCGGTCATGTTCTTTGACAAATTCTCCTATTCTTTGCTTGATTTGTTTCTACTTATCTCCCACCATGTGCTTTGTATCATTTACTTTCAATAATTCCAATAAATTGTCTTTTATTTGTTGCTTCGACTTAGGGCCTTATTCCAAAAATTCCATGTACCATGTTACCACTATGTTTCTATGTCCACCTACAAACTAGTTAATTTGTTGGTTTACATCATCAATTAGGTTATTTTTCCACAAGGCTTAACAAACAAACCAATGCTTTTTAGGGTCCCCGTCCCCAACAAAAATAGTGGTATTGACAGGAATTCAGTAAGCCATTGTGTTAGAAATTTTCGAACTTACCAAAGATGATGGACTACTAGAGACAATTACTATTTGTTGTATATTGCTTACCTCTTGTGACTTGGACTCGTACCACCACATATGTACTTCTTCTATAGGCTCTTCGTCGCTAAGTCGAATCTCCGACGATTTAGGTGGTTCAATCAATAATGTTGTTGGAAAGGGGCGAACCTCCGAGTGTAATGAGTAAAATAAATTAAATGAGTGTTATCCAAATTTTTAGAGTAAAATTAATCCAATTACCTAGGTATGGCATTTGCATCATCAACAGGTTGGTCATTTGTCCACCTTGGTCTAGTTGTATCCATATATTGCAATCGTCATCCATTAGTCTCATGTCATGCTCTATTATTTGTCTAATAGTCAATCCATTCATTATTATCATAGGTACCAAATAGACGGGGGTCAAGCCTTTTAGGATTGCAATACACAATTTTGCGGGGTCAGCACCATCCTATGCGACTGTTCTTTGGGAATCAGCACCTCACCTTCTCCGTCTGGTCAACTTTCCCTCAATTTAGGTAGGACTTTTGGCTACCCGACCATCTCACCTAGTTTATTTACACTTCTTTTGCGTGTATTGGATTGGAAATATCCCTTAGTTGTTCAAGTCTCTTGCGCCTCTTTTCTCTCTCGATCTACTGTATTTTTGTTATTTGTTTGAGATTGGATAGATGTTTGTTTCTTTGGAGCGGACTTGAATTTTTATAGGCTTCATTCTTTGCCTTCTTTTATCGACTAGACTTTTATACCTTTTTAATCATAACATTTGGTCAACTACCCCCCCATTGTCGACCCGACGATTATTATTCGACTGCGGTCGATCAGTCTATGGTCATCATTTACATAGAAAGTACTCCCACTGTCTTTCGTTGACAAATTGATCCCAAGGTTTTTTTCTTTTGCTTCCAATTTGTTGAGGCAGGTGTACCCAATGGTGGTCGTGGCTCGATTATATGGCTGACTCCATTCTTAATCAGGAAATTATAGAACAATGTTGGTATAGAGCATAGAAATCCTTCATGAAGGTCAGTATATAATTTCTTTTCGACTTCTTCAAGAGATGTTCTATCTTCTATGGCTTGGTCTTCACAGAAATCACCGCATACCTTTTCGAGCCACACATAAAAAATTGTTCTTCCACCGTTATGGAGTTTGTACATCAACGGTCTCTCATTCTTTTTGTCCAATATGGGCATGAATAGTATCCAAAAACTTCTTAATTTCATGGGGAATGGATTCTACAAATTTATCATGTACTTCATTAAATAATTTTCCCTTGCTTTTGCAATTGTCAATTTATTGCGCCTTGCATAATTATGGATGTAGTTTGTTACTTTCTTATCCCACCACTCTCGAATTTAGCTTTCGGTTATCATTTAGCCATGTTCATCGCATCGTCCAAATTATATATTATCAGCAATGAAACCAATGTTGTAGTTTAAGGGTTTGGATAATTAGCAGTAATACATAAGTGTAGATAAAAGAGAGCATTCACGTGATATGAACCATAAGACATGAAAGAGTAAGTGGGACAACTGTAACTAAATTTGATTATAGATTAGACAGTATACAAGATACAATGAGCATACATATACTTAGACCTAGATCACCCACCTACTTTATACATGTTACATTCAGTTCTTTAGTTACAACTGCTAGGTTAGTCAGCCAACCGATCGAGTATACCGACTCGACCATAGTCGATTAGAGGACCTAGTTGGTCGATTGACTAGGCTCCTCCAACATGGGATCTAATCTTTCTAACATCCTGAGGAATTTAGTATATTCCTTGAACTAGCATTCATCTTTTGTGTGTTTCCCACTCATGCATGTAGTTAGGTTTACCCTCCTTAACTATAATGTCAGGTCTTGTATGGATTTTTTCATTCTTTCAAGTTTTTTAATCTAATATTTTTATCAATAGACAAGACTACCTAGTCCTCACTAATTTCATATCGTTCGTTTGTCCCTAACATTTCTTCGTAGTTTTTTTATTTCATGTATTCTTAAGGGAGATCCTATACTCTATAGTATACAAACATGAACCATTGTACAAGAATCTCTTTATCTATAGCACAGTAGATCTAGCTAAGCTTATCCTAATATATCTTATTATAATCTCTTACATAATCATTTGGTATTTATTTTATCTCTTTGATCTTTTGTGTTGTAAGATAATTGACATCTTGGTTTCTAAAGAATGACATGAATCCATCACATAAATTGCTTTATTCAATCATGGATTTTCTATAAAATTCAGTAGCCATGTTATTATTGCTCTTCCATGTAATGCTCTAGACCTCGTTAGTGGTATATATTCAATTCCATATATTTTTCACAAAAAAACCATTATCTTCATGGATCTTCACCTCCTATGCTTTTTCCCAGCTAAACAAATGGTGGTGCCAAATATAATATAGGATTCAAATGCCATTTATTATCAACTAGACGTACTTGACTTCTTTACCTTCATCAATTTCCTCTACTTCTTCTACTCCCACTTCTTGGTAGTCTGACACTCAATATTTGTATTATATCATGTCATGCTTTCATAATCTGTCTCTTTTATAAATTAACTAACACAACTATCAGTGGAAGAAGTCTATATATCTTCACTAATTAAACTTGACAAGGTATCACTCCCATGATATGCTTGATGTGGTATGATATTTTGGTTATCATGGGCCTCAATTCTTTTTTGTAAGAGATTTTAATTATATATGGAAAAGAGCAGATTACATCCTGATGCATAGGCTACTTCCTATTGATAACCTCATTTCTCGGCTCGTTGTCAAAAAACCAGCTTGACAAACTGAGTTGGAACAAACTTGTGACATAATATACTTCTGACACAACTTGGTGTTGAAGCTACTCCATTATGAGCCGATTATACAGTAAACCTTAAACAACTGCAAGACCTAATCCTCTTTGAGATTCATAATCAGGCCTAGATTATGCATTACATCAAAATAGGGACCTTGGGCATCTAGACAAATCACACAGAGCATTTACAACGAAATATAAGGGAGATCAGGGATGTGGCCCTAGGGATTGCTACCTGCAGGAGTGTGTTGGTTCACCAGGGAGGCTGAACTGGAGGGAATTACATGCCTAGACCTTGCAAGATGGCATCCATATTCTCGTTCAGGCTCTTCAACTTGTCATTCATCTCTTGCCCTCATTACCCAGGTTGCTCCTCATCATCTCCCATCTCCTGCCTCTCCTAGATCGTGCGAACAAGCAGGTTTTTTAATACCCAGAAAAGCTCTCATAGAGACTGCGTATTCCTGCATTGTTTCCTGGGTCTAAGTTCCAGTATTCAACTTTGCAGAATTCCTCATGCAGGTGTCCTTATCCAATTCCACCCTTAACTTCTGCTCCTTCTCGTTGATGTTCTGTTGGATTTCCTTGGGGTGACCAAGTTCAAACAATTGAGCTTCCCAAAGGGATTTCTTCTGAGCCCTGGTCACCCTACAATTCTCCTCCTTAGCTCCCAGTGTGTGTTTCCCCCTTCCTTTTATTTCTCCCATACCTTCCTTTGTGTTCCTTCGTTGGTAGACATCCATTTGTCGAGTCACCAGCATTCCTCTACTCACAATAATTGCTAAAAATATACACAAACGAGTTTTGTTGTTGTGCTTTTTTTCTGCCACCCTGCCTGTCTCTAAATAGAAACTTCCCCTTTTGACTTATTATTATATTTTTCCTTGCTATGATGCCCAGTTCATGCTCCATAGTCCTAAGCAAATAGATCCCATGTAGACACCTAGATCGTCCATTTTCTTCATTCATTTCTACTCACTTTCCCACTAATTGAAAAGACTATGCATTGACCATGAAACTATGTGAATTTAATCCAACCTGCCTTTTGCCTAATGTCACCATATGTTGTTCGGTACAAACCTCATTTATCTGGGAGGTTCTAGGCCATCTCGGTGTCCTTCCCTCTACATTTCATGAATACTCACCATATCTTGGTGTGTGAAGTCGATACAATTGTCCCTGACAGTCATGTTCATCACCTCACCCTAGTCCTTGGCTTTATTAGCTTTGCGGGTTTCCATCTTGAGGTTCACTAGCCTATTCTCCACCTTGTTTTTGTGCCTTCTGGCATGGTTAAATATGATGGCCATCCCGGAGTCTAAGTTCTCCGCAATCCTTTCCAATATTCCTTCCAGTCTCCACGAATGTGCCACCTTTGCACTTGGGATACCATGAAGGATTTTAGTTGCCATTTGTATTACGACCCAGGCGTCTGCTTTCCGTAATTAAATGGGTCCGTCGATGCTCCTTAGCCATTTGGATTCCCTGCGAAAGGTCGTCTACTTCTATCGCATTGTTGATCTCCCTACTGATGAAGCCACACTTGAAACCTTGCATGCTCCCCGCCTGGTCTCTAATAATACACCTTTATCTTGCTAGGCCTAGGTTACCTTTCAAAGCTCCATCAAAATTGAGCTTGAAAAACCATGAGGGGGGAGGAATCCAGGTATCCGCACTTACACCAGTTCTTTTTATGCCCTTTCGATTGTCACCATATTGCATGGGTCTTAAGATTCCCCATGCCTTCGGGATGGAAGATTCTAAGCACGTTGCCTCCCAATCATATTTGTTCCAGGATTTCATTCTTACTGATTCTATCATCTTGTTCCCTATGGAATTCCACACCCTTTTAGAGGTCAAAGATTTTCCTTGGAAAATCCTGGAGTTTCATTCACTCCAGATCTCCCAGAGAGCGAAATGCGGAAAAATATCCCATAAGTGATTTAGAATTGGGTTCTGCAAAGGGTTGTTTGACCATTCAAAGAGCGTTTGTTTTGGGTTTTTCCTGACACGGTCAGAATGTTTGAACTTCATCGCACCTTGGTCCCAGATACTAGTGACAAACGAGCATGAATCCAAGAGGTGGATCATTCTTTCCTCTTCCTTCTCACACATGTAACATCTGTAAGGGCCCTCCATACTGTTATCTCCCAAAATAAAATAGATTTATTTTTGATAGTATGAAGAATTTAAATGATGTAATGAAGGATATGAAGATCACTAACAGTTTTGAAGACCTCTATTTTTTATGCAAATTTCACAAAGTTGTGGCTTCGATGGCTTGGGCGAGGATCAGAACATCTCATTAGCCACCGAAAGATGGAAGATAAATAGCAGGTGGAAGACCCCTTCAGCAGATAGGCGTATTGCTGTAACTTTTTTACACCATCATAGCGTTTTTAAACAGCAATCAGAAGTTTTAAAGACTACAGATCGGCGAGATAAAGCTAAATATTTCCCCAATGTCGGCGTCAGAACTTTAAAGGACTAACGATCAGCGAGCTAGTTCCCTAGGGAGCCACAATGGTGGGAAGCAAACTGACTACGGCTTCCGATCGATGACAAGAAACATTCTGATAGCACGACAATAGATGAACACATCGACGATCGGAGGGTCTAAAGACTAACCGTCGGTGAATTAGTCCTCTAAGGAGCCACAAGGGCAGAAGATATACACACAACGGGTTCCGCAAGCAGATGGAAACTTCGATGTCAGAGATGCTAAAGACTAACTAGCGGCAAAATAGTTCACTGCGAAACCGCAACATCAGAAAGGCTAAAGACTAACCAGTGGCAAGATATTTAAATGAGGAGCTGCAACGGCAGGAAACCGAAGGACTACGGATCGACGAAGTTTACAACCAAGCAGCTCCGCAGTGTCAGCGAGGCAACAAACAAGACATTCGATAAATAAATAGAAAATCACCGTCGATCAGAGGGAATGAAAAATACGTGTCGAAGCTTGAAAATACTAACCATTGGCGAGTTACTCTACTAAAGAGCCGCAACGGCGGAAAAAAGACAAACTGAGGCCTCCGCGATTAGATGAAAATTTTGGTGATCGAAGGAACTAAAGAGTACATAGTGGCAGCGTTCAGATAAAGGTTCTGATGGATTATTTACTACAGTTCCTGAACGCCGATGAGTTAGTTATGGAGAACGCCGATGCGCTGAGACTAGGGGAGCAAATGGGATAAAGGAAAAAGCCTTCGACCGCCGATGAAGAATTCATCACGACGTTGGTGATCTAAAGAGTGTCGATGCTGTGGCAACAAGGAGACTTGGGGTGCCGATGGAATAGAAGACAAAGCCTTCGATCAGCGACTGCGGCGGTAAGGTAGAGAATCTATAGAAACACTGATATTTGGAGTGCCGAAACAGCGGTAGCAATCAGGCTTGGGGCATCGATGTGATAGAATAAAAGGATTTCGATCGACGATTGTGGCAAAAAAGTTAAAAAGGTTTCAGGCGGATTGAACAAGACTGGGCACTTCAGTTAGACGTCGATACACTGGCTATTGGCAGCAATCTCGCAACGAACCAGCAGTGGTGATTACAACGACCACTTCAGCCATTAAAAGATCGTTCAGTGAACTAGATCTTCATAGTAAATAAACAAATAGTTAGCAAGGGTTTGAAGCCCTAATGAGGAAAAACTATCCCTTTCAATTATTTTTTGTGTAAACAAATCTTATTTTCAGGTTCTGTAAATTTTGTAAAAGGCTATAAAGCCCATGATTATTTGATTAATAAAGGTTCAACTCCAAGGATTTATGGGCCTGTTCCATTATCAAGCATCTCATATGGTTTACTCTAAGTATAAGCTATTTTGTTGTGCTTTGTTCAGCCATCTCTTTCTTTACTGTGTTTATTGCCTGAATGTTCCTTTAGGTAATTTTCATATTCATTAAAGGGCCGATAGCTATCATCCTATTGGTTATTTAGTGATATTTGATTTATAAACACCATCCTCAGCAGGATTTAGCCATTTATATGCATGTGTTATGTGTGTAAGTCTGCCAGCCTGGTGAGTTCTCCATCCCTGCACCTTTTTGTCAAACTACTGAACAAGTTGTAACTAAAAGCCTTGTGATTAAGTTAGCTTCATGCATGTCTTGAGAGTGAGAGGTTATATAGGTTATCCGGCTTTATCCAATTCAAAAAAAACCCTAAAAACAGTTTAAGTTACCAGGCATCCTCGAGCTACAACCTAGAGAAGTTTCCTGGAGTGATAACACATACCTCTCTTTTTTAAGGTTTTATCCTATTAAGATATGTTTTGTCATAACTAGCCAGCAAAAGATACAAATTTTAGGCCACATTTTTTTCTTCCACAACTTCTTCCATTTCTAATCCACTGGTTGGTTATCAACTCCCTTCCATAAGTCATAGGCTTCCTTGATGGTGAATGCTACTTTTGGTCGGTATCCCCATATCAACTTGTCTTCTCCTGAGTGAATTATGAATCTTCTATTGTTTCGAGCTTCCTCCGGTATGTCCACTTCTTCCCCTGGGCCTAGGTGTTCGCACCACTCCCTGTTTACCCAAACCTGAAAGTCCTGTTCACCTTCCTGGTTCGCCCATATGCCCTTCAAATTTGTAATGCCTTGATTAATACATTCCCTAATGAGCTATTTTATATCCCCATCACGTACTAAAGGTGGCATTTGTTGCCACGAGTCCTCCGAAACTTGAGCCTTTCGCCCATTCCTGACTTCCTAGAAGCTATTGTCTTGGATCAAATTCCTGCCTTGTCTGGTTGTTTTCCATATGTGAGACCCTCAAGTTTCTTCTAAAAAGCGAATGAGATTTTCTTTATCCCAATACTCTACATATTTGATATGCCAAACCTTTTCTCAAGGTTCCTGATTGTGGGTAACCCATCTCCACCAGAGATTATTTCCACTCACAAAATTCGCATGTTCTGGGTCGTCGAGGCTTAATCCCCCTGATTCTTAAGGGTGCATAACATCTCTCATTTTACTAGGTCCCATTTTCGTTGTTCATTTTTTCTACTCCATAAAAAAAATCGTTGCATCTTCCTCATGTCTCTCAGGATTTCCTTCGGAGCAGCCAGGGTAGTGAATAGATAAATTGGCATTGCCTAAAAGATTGATTTTATGAGGACTAGTCTGCTCGCGAAGTTTAGTGGCCTCAATGTCAAGTTCTCCAAATGATTTTTCATGTTGTCCAGTAGATCCATCCATGATCCCTTTTTAGCCATTCTATCAACCAGGGGGATTCTTAGATATTTGGATGGAAGGGAGATCTCTTGGAAACCCAAAATATGACAAATATTTCCTCTAGTGATACTAGGAGTGTTAAATAAAAAGATCTGTGATTTTTTGTCATTGGTCTCCAAGCTTGAAGCTTTATCAAAGTTGATTTGGCATGCTTTGATCATTCTAGCTTCTTGAACCAAAGGGTATCCCATCAACATAGTGTCATCCACAAACTGTTGATGAGTTTGTTTATCCGCCCTTGGGTGAACCTTGATCCATCTTAAATCATTGTTGTCCCGCATTGTTGTAATTGAACGTCCCAAATCTTTCACCATAAGGATGAAAAGGAAATGGGATAAAGGGTCTCTCTATCTAATACCCTTGTTGGTTTGATGAGCCCCAATGGAACACCATTAACCAGAACGGAGAAAAAAACTAAGGAAACTAGACTCATAACCCATTCAATCCAAGCGTTCTAAAAGCCAAAGGTTGTCAGCATTTTCCTCATAAATTTCTAGTTGAGTTTGCCATAGGCTTTAGCGATATCAAGCTTCACCATCATTCCAGGATTTTCTTAGTTCTTCCTGAATGTAGCACTTCATGGACCAGGATAATTCCATTAGTTATCTACTGACCTTCGACAAACCCTGATTTAACTGGAGATATTAGGGAAGGTAAGAGGGGTTTGATTCTATTCGCAATGAACTTGGTTACAATCTTATAAATTATGTTACATAGGATTATGGGTCTAAATTTATCTGGAGACTCTACCCCTTCATATTTTGGGATAAGAGTGAGGAAAGTTGCATTAAAGGGTGGCACAATCTTCCTTAATGCCCGAGAGTCCTCCAATATATTCCAGACCTCCTACTTAATTATATCATAGAAATGGTGGAAGAAGTTCAAAGTGAATCCATCTAGGCCTGGGCCTTTCCTTCTATCATTTGGAAGACAACTTCCTTTAGCTCAATGAGAGAAATAGGATTCATTAGCATCTCATTCTGCTGCTGGGTAATAAAGGAATGGATGTGTTGTGTTATTTGGTCAATGGCCCTACTTCTATCATGTATAGGTTTAGTGATTATTTCCTTGAAGTGTTGGTTTAAGGTTGCTTCAATTTCTTCCCTTGTTCCAACCCTTTCCCCGCTGAAATTTTTAATTGAGAGGATTTTGTTATGCGATCTATCATGGATAACTGATCTCCTGAATAATTTTACGTTTCATTCCCCCTCTTTGAGCCATCTAATCCTTGATTTCTGGCACCAAAGGATTTCTTCTTGTCTTTCCCTCTCCTCATTTTTTGTACAAAGGCTAGTTTCTTCTATCTGTAGATCAGTAGTGTAGCCAATATTCATCCCTATGGTCTGAATCTTCGCCAGCCTGGTTTCTAGGATTTTCTTATCAACAAATATGTTTCCAAACTCCTCCTTGTCCCATTTCTTTATTCTCTGTTTTAACCTTTTTAATTTTTGTTGGAAAATGTACATGCTCTGACCTGCACCTTCACTTAGTTCATCCCACCACATCTTGACCTTCTCTGTGAAATATAGATTTCCTAGCCAGAATTGTTCAAACTTGAAGGGTTTTTTTAATTGCGATCCCAGCCCACTCCACCATACTTCTACTAGCTAGTGGTTTGACCTTATGCCCAGGAGAATCGCTGAGTGAATTTCACTACATGAATCCATTATTGTTTCTGATACTAGGAATCTATCCAGGTAGGATGCTATGTGTCCATCTCCCTTCCCCTTGTTGTTCTAGGTGAACCTCCCCTACCCCAAGGTAATATCTACTAATCTCAACTCTTCAATGGTGTCTCTAAAAATCTCACATTCTTCTTCCAACCTACGCCTCCCTCCTTTCTTCTCGTCCAATGAGGTTATGAGACTGAAAACTCCCCTGATGATCCAATGTATTCCCTATGTCCCTTCATGGATGTTTCAAAGGGTATTAATAAAACTCCCTTTTTCACCTGTATTATGAGGCCCATAAACATAGGTAAGCACTCCCTCTACCGAGAAACCAATTACCTTCAACTCTTCAAAGATGAAACATTGGTTACCATTGAAACCTGATAAGTACACTTTGTTGGGATCCCATAAGATTCCTAATCCCCCCACATACCCTATTGCATCTATGCATATTCCTTCACTCCCTTTCCAATTTTTCTTACTGATTTCCTAAAGTTGATTCGATGGGAACTTAGTTTCTTGAAGAAACACAATGGTCGGATTTTTCCTCTTAATCTTATTTCTTAAGATTTGTGTTTTCGGGGGTTGTTTAACCCTCATATGTTCCAAGTCATTATCTTCATTATAAAAAAAAGGGTTACATCCTTAGATTTTCCTTAATAGTAGGGTACTAACCGAATTCTACCAATCATCGACCTGCTTCTGCTACTCTCTGTTTGTTCGATTTCCTCCCTAATGTCTTATTTGGATCCTCATGTGTTCGCTTATTCTCCTTGTGGGATCCTATGCTAACTACAAGTTGATTTGTCTCCCTTGACTTGATGATGGCGTCCTCTAACAATACCACTTGCTCTTGCAGTACATATCATTTCGCAACATCAGTACAGGCTTGTTCAATTCCCTCCAAATCTAGATCTTCTATGTCCATGTCCTATGTTTCATCAACAATATCTCGATCGAATTCATCATGGGGTCTTCCTTCTGTAGTATCTTCCAGGGTATTGGAAGACATCTCCTTTGTTTACAGGTTGTGACTCTCCCTTGTTGTTTTCCTTGATGTTGAGTAGGTGTTTCCTTTGGTTGGTCTTCAATGGCACCAAATTTATTGGATATTGAGGTCTTTTTGTTCACCTCCTAGTTGTCTTTCTTTCGCCCTCCTCTCTTGCACGAGGAAACCTGGGTGAACCCTTAGGTGTTCCTGTCCTCCTCCTTCCTAGGTGTTGCTTTTGGGGTATTCATAGGGAAATCCCTAAACAGATGACCATATTCATGGCATCTATGGCACCAAAATGGGATATGTTCATGGTCTAGGGTTTGCATCCAACCTTCATCTTCCAATGACATGTTAATGGCTTCAAGTTGTTCTTTGGTGAGATCCATGTAGACACATATCCTCTCATATGCCATATATCTTTGGGCCTTGGCTTGTTCTGAGATCTTGATTAATTTCCCCAGGACATCCCCCAAATATTCCAGGATTTTTGGGTCCCAGTATTCGCATGGCAGGGAATAAAGCCTGATCCAGACCGACTCCACTTTCATGTCTTCCTTGTTTGGGAAAAAAATTTCCTTCCAATGTCTCAGGGATAATCCCATCGAATAAAAGAAGTAGGGGTTGTCGTCCAGGATTTTGTTTCTATCTTCCAAGTAAAGAAAGCATATGGTGAAGAAACCCTTGGATCCCAAATGGAGATCATAGTGCCCCTTAGGTTTCCAAGAAGAGTTTATCCACCAGACTAGGGATTTCTCGGAAAGCTGCATTCCAACAAACTTCCTAATCAGTGCATGATCTTGCATATATTGAATTCAATCTATAAGTTTAGTAGATCTTATCTACATTGAAGGTATTAGGGTTGCTTTTGGAATACACTGACCTTCCTTTCACTCTATCAACCGTCCTTTCATATTTTGATCTTGATCTAGTGAGATCGAAATGTCCCCGATTTGTAATCCCGTCGAGGTCATGTTTGGGGAGGCCTCTACGAGCCTCCCCCTATTCCTTTCTCCATGCTTCCATCAGTTCCCCCGCCTTTGACACTCTCCATAAGTCCTTACACCTTTGTTCCTTGATTTTGTATTATCATGGACCTCAACTTATTGGCTGCCATGAATTCGACATTGTTTGAAAGTTGTGGGGATATCGTGCTAACCTTTACACCTTTCAAAAACTATTCCATGATAGGAACCTTCATGGATGATCCACTTCCACATTTGGTCATCCTTCTAGCCTTGACCTAGACAATCTTAGCATATCATGGACCCATCACTTCATTGGATCTATAAGTCAGGAATCTTCATATATTCCTCCTCTTCCGCAATTACTTGTTCCTCTCGACTTGACTCAAGTAGGCTCAACAACCTATCAACTTAATATTTTGATGCATCTTATGTTCTAGATTGAAAAGGACGTATAGTCTATAGTATATTCTCTTATGTCCCTTCTCCCTTTCAATTTTATGCAAGTTGATTGAGGGTTTCTATTATTTGATTTGTCTTTCTCTTCTTTCTTCATTTCTTCTTTTCATGCATATTGTCTTTTCTTATCAATTGACATTTGCTTCCCTCCATTCCTCGACATGATATTTTCTTTATTTAGTTTTCGTTTTCTTTCTTCAATGTGACTCAACCACTGTTTATCTCATACAGTTATCACATGAATAGATACCCCCCCCCATTCTTACCCTACCAGGAAGAATTCCCAATATTCCAATTGCTTATTCTAGTCGATATCCAATGATGTTTTGATGGGTGGTCTTACTTATATGACATAACTGGCTCCTTTATAAATAAGGAACTTGTGTAATAAGTTCAAAAATATGCAAAATAATTTTTTATCCTTGACTGTGAAAAATCTCTTGTTTAAGTTGTCTAGGGACGTGTGTGGGATGTGCAGTCCTCATTTTCTTGGTCTTTGCATAGTTCATCTACAATTTTTTTAAACCACTCATTCAAAATTATTTTGTTTCCATGAATAGGTTTCAACAACAATATCTCATCCTACATGGTCATGTGACATATCTCTTTATCAATTTCTTTATTTCTAATGGCGTTGACTCTAAAAACTTCTCGTGGGACTATGTAAAAAGTCGTTCCTATCTTATGCAAAGGTTAGTGGGTTTCTTCTTACATAGTTTTTCAAATAATGTTCCAACTTCCTTTATCACCAATCCCTTATGATACCCTTCACACTTGGCACCTATGCATGCATGCATCTACTATAAAATGTTTATCTATGATCAATACTACCAACATTGGAACCAATGTCGTAATTTGAGATATATAGTTACCAATGGTGTAACATTAAACAACATTATATAATATATATCTAAAAAACCATACACATGTAGATGGTGGGGGTGAAGAAGTAATTATAAAGTCATCAATAAATAGTCCTTATTGATCCTTTATAACTATATGTAGATTACGATGACATATGTTATGTATTTGTATCACTAATTTATAGTGGAGGTAGTTATAAATGTTGTAACTACCTTAGTCAATAGACTTGACTACCCAGTGGATTGATACAACTACAACTCTAATCAACATATTGTCATAGTCAACTAGCCGACTAAGTTCCTAAAACACAGTCAACTTTTATGGAACCTTCATGGATTAAAGTATCTAGACTACTAGGGAAACTTTCAAACACCATCGTTCCTAGATGTGTCACTCGGTTCATATAGGTATCGTTGATGTGAAATTGACTTCACACAAACAACATCTTAAGAGTTCTATGAGGCTAGATAGGAGGGAAAGTGCAAAGACTTTCTAGCTATTTATAAACTCAAAATGAATGAAGTTTGAAATAAACATTGTTGCATTGCATCATACAAACATAAGCATTGAAATGTAAATGATAATCATGCTTCAAATGAATGTGAGTTATATTTTACATGCATAATATATGTATTGAAAGTTGCATTGAAAAACAAATGATTAACCTTTACTCCTTACCTTTGTTGACCAAACTTGACTAATTACCCCTTGTATATTGTTTATGTGCTTGCCCTCTTTATTGTACTCCTTTAATTACGATTGCTATTGGTTGATAAACATAACCTAGGTCACCCCTTGTGTATGAATTCATTTGAATGGGATATACCATGGATTCCATTGCCTTGTGAATTAAACTTAAAATAATTGTAAAAATAAACTTACTTGCACTATTAGTCAAAATTATGAAAGGGAATTATTAACATAAGAGAATAAATTTGACAACCATCTGCATTAAGACTTTAAAATCAAGAACGCATATGAAGTGAATACTTTGAATTTTCATTTATGTATTTTTTTATGGGTATAGGAAAAAAACCTAGGTGGGAAGGATAACATTCCATCCCATAACCACTTGAATTAGACTGAATTGATATAAAACTTGAAAAATATAAAAAAATTGCTTTAACTAAATCATACATATTTATAATTAAAGCAAAAAAAAATGAGATAATACCTAATAGAAACATTGAAATATTCTTAAAACTAAACTAAGAAATTAAATGCAACATTAATAAAAATAAATATATAAAATTGAATTATTTGTATGTGAATGCAAGAAAGCAAAACAATAAAAAGGATAAATGGAACTCCTACAAAGTTTTTCAATATATATAGAGGGATCAAACAAGATTGTCCCTTGTCTCCTTTGCTTGTTTTGCTTGTGATTGAAGGAGTAAGTATATTGATATAAAAAACAAGTATTGTAGGTAGATTAAAGGGTGTTAAAATAACTCCTCTGCATTATATCACTCATTTATTATTTGTTTACGGTGTTCTTCTTTTTGGCAATGGTTCAGTTGAGGAATGGTGATTTTATCATGTCATAATTGAGGTTTTCAGTGAGGCATCCAAAATGGAGATCAACTTAGATAAGTTTAGTTTTCGTATTAATGCAATTAATGATGAGGTTCTGGAGCATATTAAGTTGGTTTTCCATTTCAAAATTGAGCCTTTAGACTCTAGTTTTAAATACCTTGATTACTTTCTAAAACCAAAATATTATTTGAAGAAGGGTTGGCTTTGGCTTCTAAACAAAGTTGAAAAGAGGACTGAAAACTAGTGTTTCATATGGCTATCTCTTGGTGGCAGGTTAATTCTTATAAAACAGGTTATGGAGAATATCCTTATCTATTGGTTATCCTTATCCAAAATCCCAAAGTAAATCTTGAATAAGATAAGGCATAAAATGTTTAGTTTCTTGTGGATTGAAAAAAAAGCAATGAATCCCACCTTGTGAAATGGGATAAGATTGATTTACCTAAGAGAGTAGGTGGTTGGGGAAACAAAAATATTTTCTTATTTGGTAAGGCATTGGACATGAAAAGTTTATGGAGGGATTTATGGGGAAAGGTTTGTGGAGTGCCATGGGGGACTCACCTGGGGGCCACCTAACACTCAATGCATCAGTTTGCATGAGTTTAGGATCTCCATAGACTAATACCTCTAATTTATGAACCCTCTATGACTTCCACCAGCAGTCACCAACAATTGACCCTAGTGGGTGTTCAATTATGTTCAGTTATGCTCTGATTCCCAACAGTTAGTTCATATTCACTTAGTATAGTGCCAATTTGGATGATTTAAGGGGGGTTGGGTACATTTACTGACCTGCCTAGATCAGTTAATTGATTGAGAACTAATTCAATTGACCAGAGTTGCATTAGTGAGCTCTAGTGGTGATTTCCCCACATTGAGTTAGCAGTGAAGTCGGTCCAAGTTGGTGAATTCGAATCCTACCTAACGCATTCAGATTTTTTCTATTTTAACACCATTGTATTGCAGAGAGGTTAATGATAATTCATATAATGTTGTGTTGACCAATTTTTGTCTAATGTGTGTGTAATTTTTCCATGAATCTATTGATCAGTTTACACTGAAATAATTCTCTCTTTTGCAACCTTCTTTCACATTTGAATTCATCCAGACCTGAGGATCCTAAGCTCCACAAAATGAAACATGGTATAAGAGCAGGTATTCAAACCAGCTTCAAATCTCAGAAACTTCCATTGATGCACCAGAGGCAACTGGGTTCCACATAATTCCTAGTATTTTTTCCTTGCTCCCTCTGGATTCTGTCCACAGAAGTATATCCAAGTGTGATGCACCCAGAGAAAGCATGCATGTCAAAGTGGAGAGTGTTTGAATTGGTTTGATTTCAAACTGAAGTATTTTTGCAGTTTTTTTACTAGTAAATTGAATATTTTCTAAAGAATTAGTTGTTTCTTGAAGTCGTAAGATGGATAATTCATCAGCTTTGACACCCAGAATCCTCACACCCTTCAACGATCTTGATTGGAGGGCTGATATGCAGATTGTCTTGCACAACAAGGGTTTGTACAGGGTCACCATGGGTAGAGAGTTCAAACCCTAGCAACCTCTTGAAATGTTGAAGTATTTGAATAAGTTGGATGTAGCATTTGGCTTAATGTGCATCCACATCTATAGAGAGTTAATCTTTCACCTTGATGGATTGAGAACACCAAAAGAAGTATGGGAAAATCTCAAACACTTGTTTAGCAAGCAGGATGAGCTGAGGGGCCATATTCTGGAGAATGAGTTGATACCACTACAACCTAGAAACTTTGAAACTATAAAACAAATTTTCTCAAAATTCAAATCCCTTGTCATGCAATGCAAGCAGTGTGGGATTGACAAGAAGGATGAGCAATTGGTGCTCTCAATTTTGAGAAAAGTTGGCTCAGAATTCTCAGTGTTTGTATCTACCTTTCACTCCGAGAGACAGACAACTCCTAATTGGTGAATTCCATCCCTTGATGCCTTCACAGAATCTCTAATACAGGAACAAGACAAGCTGATATATATGGGAGCCATCAGATCCTCCACAAATAAAGCTCTCTTGGATGGGGATACAAAGAATGTGCAAGAAAGGAATCAACAGAAAGGCAAAGATAAGAGGGACAATGAATTCAAACCTAAGGAATATTTTAATCCAGTAGATGAATTCTTGGTCTCTAAGAAGGACAAACATCAAAGGTTTGACAAGGGCAAGGGCTCCTACTGTAAGAGAGGAAACCATTTAGAAAAAGGTTGTATGAAGAATACAATAGATCACATGTCAAGACTCCTTGAGAAGCACAATATTTCCCTCCATAAAGGTGCAAGGAAGGATGACTCTGGAGATAAGACTGAATATCATGAGAGATGCCATGCATTGAAGGCTAAATTTTCAAAATATCACGCTTTCCTCATTGATTCAGAAGCCTCCAATCACATGGTTGCATCCAAAGAATCATTCTATTCATTACAACTTACTAATGGCCCAAGTATTCACATGGGAAATGACACTCAAATCGAAGCTAAAGGGAAGGGTTCAATCAAGTTAGAGCATGCAGAGTTCAATAATGTCCTCTATGTTCCCTTCTTAGCAGCAAATTTGGTGTTTGCATATCAGATGACTCATACAGGATCACCAAAGCGAATTGTATTTGGTCCTGACTCAATGGAGATCTCAGATATCTCAACTGGGAAGATGATAGTGAAAGGTGTTTCAAACCATGCCTCCTAGGCATATGAATTCTGATCACACTTACTGCCATATTCAGATCCAATGCATTCTTAGCTGCCATTTGAAAGGGAAGGTAAATTCATTCTACCTAAACCTTTTGCATATGATCATGTTTCCATTAATGTTTGAGATTTAGAATCTGAAATAGAGGACCAAGTTGAATCAGTTCTTGGAATTGAATATGAAGTTCAATTGAATCCAAATCCATATTCAGTCCCTACTCCCAATCCTAGGCCTAAATAGGTTTAAACGGTTATTGAGGCTGCTGGGAACATGATCGGAGAGTCATTTGACAAGAGAAGAACAAGATCTTAGTTTCAAAATGAGAGCCTTGCGTTATGTCAATAAAATTCACTTCTCCTAGAGTGATTCTACAAACTCCAAGAGAGATGCTACATGATGGTAAGGTATGATCAACAGTTCTTCTCACTGAAGAAAAATGATACATTGGATCATGTCACTCAAATTGACAAGTTAGAAGGAAAAATCCACATGGAAAATCCTAAGGGGTACATTCATTCTCTCTTGACAAGAAAGCTAAAGAATCCATTGTATGGGCTCAAGAAAGACCCCAGGGCATGGCATCCCAAGTTCAATCCTTCCATACAGTCAAAGAGGTTTGAAAGATGCAATATTTGCTACAAAAGCAACAACATTTATTCTCCTATCTGTCATCATATATGAATAAGGTGGAGAGGTTCAAGTGCAAAGTACCAGAAAACTAGTGCACACAAGGACCATCACACTGCATTACTACTCCACAGAGATGCAGATTGCAGAAATATTTTCACAAGTTTTTACTCAAGAAGAATTTTTTTCTCTTAGTATGAAAGTTTGATCCTATTTTTTTTGCTTATTTTGAGGGGGGTGGGGTTTTCCACGAGGTTTTACCCATTTCCATGTTTATTTAGAAATCATTTTTTCATTTAGATTGTATGGGTGACCTTTGGTCTTAGTTTCTAAGGCCCAGGTTGCTCAAGTTAGGATTATTAATTAATCCTCCCTTGACCACCATAGTCTAATTGTCTTTTCCTAGCTTAGGATATTATTTACACTTCACTAGTTCCATGGGGTCATCACCACGGGGACACCTAACACTCAATGCACCAATTTGCATGAGTTTAGGAACTCTATAGACTAATACCGAAAATTTAGGAACCCACTTTGAGTGCCACTAACAGTCAACAAGAGTTTACCTGAGTCGGTGTTCAGTTATGTTCAGTTATGCTCTGATTCCCATCAATTAGTTCATCTTCAATTATTCTAGTCCTAGTTTGCATGATTTAAGGGAGGTTGGGTGCATTTACTCACCTACCTAGATCAGTTAACTGATTGTGAACTAATTCAATGGACTGAAGTTGCATTAGTGAGCTCTAGTGGTGATTTTCCCACATTGAGTTAGCATTGGAGTCAATCCAAGTTGGTGAATTTGAATACTACCTACGGCGTTCGAATTTTTACTATTGTAACACCATTGTATTACAAAGAGGTTAATGATAATTCATATAATTTTATGCTAACCATTTTTTGTCTCATGTGTGTGTAATTTTACCATGAATATACTTATCAATTTACATTGAATTGCTTCTCTCTTTTGCAACCTTATTTCATATTTGAATTCATTCAAGCCTGAGGATCCTAAGATTCACAAAATGAGACAAAATATCCATTTATTGGTAGTGAGGATTTTTATAATATTTCTCCTATTTTAGTTGATTATCTACATTCCTTTGGCTTTCATTTGTTGGCACATGCTAAGAGACCTAGGAAAAGACATATAGATACAAAATATTGGTTATGAGTTGAAGATATGAATTTGTAGGGTGATTTTTCTTTGGAATGGAACCATTATATGTTCAATTGTGGGGTTAGACTTTCAGAAGAGGAGGATCAACTTTTACGGTCTTGTGATACCGCTAAAGGTTAAGTTTTAACTAATTGGCATATGAAGCTATATTATCTATCTCTATGGATACATACATCAAATGGTGGTTTCAATTTTTATGGAAGTGTTGGGATCCTTTAAAACTTAAGCTTTTATGTCGGTTAGTCATGGAGAATAAAATATTGACTTGGGATATTATCATTAAAAGAGGGAGAGTGGGACCAAATTTATGTTATTTTTGTGGCCAAAATGAAGAATAGTTTGATCATCTATTTGTATCTTGTAGGTTTACTCAACATGTTTGGATGGATGGAGGTCTCAAAAATCCTTCAAATGCCATTATGTTGGACATATCTATCCTTCGAAGAATTCTTTCATCAATGGGCATCTAATTGCTGCAAACACGAAACGCTATCTCTCTTTGTTATATGGGGATTTTGGAGGCACATGAACACTATTATTTTTTAGAATGCTAAGGTAAATAGCCCTTTGATCATTTCCAAAATTATCGTTGCATATAGGGAATTTTAAAAAGAACATGGTGAAAGGAAAATCAAGTTATTTCGTGCACCAGTATTAATTGATCATTTTCCTATTGGTTTTTTTGACGAGGCATCATAAAATGGAGATTGTGGAGCTAGAATGTATACCAAAATAAACTATTCTCGAAAATGTATTTTTTGGATGGGATGTGGAGAAGGCTCAAATACCTAGGTTGAGATAATGGCCCTTTGGGGTCTATTAGTTTTTGCCATTAACATAAACATTTTTATTTACATGTTGTTGATGCTTCTAGAGTCATTGTGGAATGGGCTACTGTCAACTATAATCTACAAGTCATCCTCTTGGCACATTGGAAATAGAGAGTTGAAGGAATGAAAGTTCTTTTTAATTATCTATCTTTCAATCATATCTATAGACAGTATAACGGGGTAGCTGACAAGTTTTCTAAAAAAGATATGGGACTAGATGAAGGACACATTTATTTTGAATACTACGAGGATCATAAGAAGTTGGGCAATGACAATCTCCAGATCTTTTAGTTGATATAGTATGTTGCTCTTTATGTGAGACAATACTAGATTGACCTTTTCTCTATGGACAATTTGTTTTATGTTTCAAATATGTACCTTTTAGTCATTATGATAGTGTGATGGCATTGCTTTTTTCTCTATGGTAGTACATATTAGTGGGTTGTACAAGGTTTGATGAAGTGATTTGGAAAAAAATGGAAAAAAAATCAAAAGGAAACAAAATTTTCAAAACAACTACAATTAAAAAAACAACATTATAAAAAATTCGAACAAACTAAAAAAAAGTAAAAAATATAATTTGTTTAAATCCAAGAAGACTACAATTTTTTTTAAATAAAAAAAAAAATCAGGAAATAAAAATAATAATAATTCAATATTAAAAGCAAAATTAAAAACCATATTTAAAAAAAAAACTATATAAAACATTTAAAAAATAAAATAAAATTAAAAATTAAAAAAAAAAAAAAAAACTCTCCCTTCCCCCTCCACTTCCCCTCCCTGCACCCCTCCACCTCCCACCTTCCCCCTCCACAAATCCCTCTGCGATTCTAAGAATCATACCGCCCAAGGAGCAACAATTGGGCGCGCGTGGGAGTGGCTCCACTCCCTCATTCACCCAACCATTGCATAAGTGTTGCCCTTTAGGTGGTGTGAATCTCATAATCGCAAAGGGCTTTCCTAAGGGGGGAGCGAGAGTGGCACAGGGAATGGGGAGGGGGGAGGGAGAAGAGGGGGGGAAAGGGGGAGAGGGTGGGGTGGGGTGGGAGGATTTATTTTATTTTTTATTTTATTTCCATTTAAAAGAAAAATATTGCTTCAAATCTTTACATGTTTTATATAGATTAATTTTTTTTTTAATATGGTTTTTAATTTTTTTTTTTTCAATTTTTTTAACGGGTAATCTAAAAATTCGATGATTTGGGTTGGAATAGGTGGATTTTTTGCCATGATTTTGAAAAAATCTAGTTGGAATTTTTCAAAATATGGGTTACAACTGTTAAGTTATAAAATTTTGGCTGCCCTAAGGGTTTTTTAGGGTGTTGAAGTCATTTCTACCATAAACATCGTTATTAAAACGCAGTTAAATTCTGATTTTGCAAAATAAAAACAACGGATTTCGACAAAAAATGGTCGTCCTATCCAAATCGTCGAATTTTTAGACATCTCCTTTTAAAAAAATTGTAGCCTTATTAGGTATAAAAAATAATTTTTTTTAAATTTTTTTTTCCAAAATTGTTCAAAATTTTTATTTCTTTTATGTTAATTTTAAAAAAAAAATTGTAGTTGTTTTGTATTTTGTATTTTTATTGTGTGTGTGTGTGTGTGTGATGTTTATAAATTTTATAATCTCATAAAAAAAAGTAAAAACAACTACTAAATATGACTTCCAAAAAAATGAGAACTTCATTCTATTGTATAATGTGTTTGATTACATATGATGATTTTGGGCATGACTTGGGTCCAATTATAAACATTTATTGAGTTAAAAAATCAGTATAAGACTCCAAAATGGTTCTTTCTTGCACCTTGAGGAGGGTGTTGTACACTGATAAAGTGAAAATGATATTATCGTGTACCTTAAGGGAAGAAATACATTGATGAAAACAAAATGGAACTCTCTTGCACACATTAATGAAGAGGAAATGGAATTCTCTTGCACCTTAAAAGGGCCCAGGGATTAATTTACAATGATGAAGTGGAAATGGTTAGCGGCCAACCAAAGCTACCACGCACATTAATAAAGTGAAAATGGTTAGTGATCAACCAAAATTACCAACACATGTAATGATGACTTGGTTTAGGGTAACCTAGAGGAAAACCTATGATGTCTCACCTTTCAATCAATAGGGGGGGGTATTGATGTTGATTATAAGGCTTGATTTTTGACAACAACAATAACACCATTGCAAATATTTTATTACTTGTGATAAATTCAATATTTTGGGCAGTTTAAGGTTTCTACCACTTGTCATATTTTTATGCGACATGAATTAATTGTTTGAAGTTTATATCAACATCATGATTGATTTCAAATTTGATTAGTTCTAGCGAGACATCTCATTTACTAATCACTACTTATTTGGCATAATTTTGATTCAAATATCTTTAAGTTGAATCACACAAGGATCTAAGATCAAGATGTTGATTGACACTATTTGAGTGTCATTTTATGAGAGTAATTGTGTGAACATTTTTTTCACTGGGATAGGAAAGCACATTTAGATCCATCTACATTACCACTTGGAACCTGAGTTTAGGCCCAGGACTATGTGAATTGAATTCTTTAACAACACCAACAATGAAGCTAACATATAATAACGGATTGTCATGCAAGCATGTTTGGATTGTATTAACATCCATTGGCATGGTGGTGTTGCATGCAACTTAATAGATCTTAGTTTTTGTTTACCCATCACATCAAAAGCACATACCTTCATGCAACCCCAAATTTGAGTATGATTTTGAGTAATGTTTTTAGTTCTTGTTGAGTCTATAGTCTAAATTTGCTTGAATTCCTTTGCATTGCAATAATCCTTCCATGCTCCTCACATTGATAATTTATTGAATATGTCAATTATCTCTAGAGATCTTCACCAGACTTAGTACCTTGGTATATTGATTGGAATTTGCATTAGGTTTCAAAACCAATTTTTCTTGTTGCAACAATGGCTTCAAATATGTTATGCACCTTAGATTTGAATATGCAATAAAAAATTAGATATAACAAATTATCCAAATAGATATAAGAAATTGTCCATCATTTATTAATATCAAAACCCATAAGGTAGGTTAACACCTTATAATTTATCATTTTTTGGAAGGAATCCACTCATATTTAGTTGCTTCTTTGAGGGGTCGCTGCCTATGAGAAAAGATCCAAATAAAACATTCTTCCACTTATGATTCATAAGGAGGACTTCATACTTATTTATATATCACAATACAACTCTAACCATAAGAACCTCCTAACTATCTATTGAACCTTCTCTAATGAGGCCCCATTAAATTTATTCATTAATAATCACCATAGTAGGTCTTATTTAATAATAACAAACATAGTGAACCAATTCCACCTTACATTGAATGGAATCCACTATTATTACCCTAATGGGCCCTTTGGTCCCCCTTTACACCCCTAGGAAGGATCATAACACTCCACCCCCCTTGGAAAAGCTTTGACCTCCACGCTTGATGCGAGGAGGTATAACCATAAACCAAGGTCCCATTGACGAGTGTTGACCTCAATGATGAAGTAGGACAAGGAACCAGGGTCCCATGTACATGTGTTATCCACCATGTTGAAGTAGTCCAACAAGTTTCACCTTAAGCCTAGGTCCCATGCATGAGTGCTAACTACCATGTTTAAGTAGCCAATGTCCCATGTGCAAGGACCGATTCTAATGTTGAACTAGTTCAGGGACTCATCCATGAACCCAGGTCCAACACTAATGCGCTCGAGATGACATCCCATCAATGACACCTAAGATCCCTGAATCACTGAGTCTCATGCTTAAAATGCCCACAATAGTCGTGTGGATCTAAATAAGTATCCCCATCCAAAGAAACAAATCCTCTATATAGTAGTAAAATGTTGGATCTAGTAGGAACTCTTCTATTGTGGAAGAAGTATATTGGAAATTGGTAGGCACCACCTATTGTTGCCTTTCCTCCATAAGGTTTTCTTCATATGTTGGAGAAAAATTATAAAAAAGGAGATGGAAGTAGTTTTCTTCCCAAAAATTATAACTTTTTATATACCAATCCTCATGAGCATCTTCTAAATCATACCATTCACATTGTTCTTGGTTATACTCTTAAATGATGAAAGAATATGCGCTATAAATAACATCGTCCTCCTCAAATTTAAGAATTGTTTGTTTCATAGCTTTCAAGTTTGCACACATATCCTATAAAGTTTTTGTCACTCACATTATTTCCTCCCATGGCATGTTCCTCCATTTATCCATTATTTAATTATGTGAGGGTTTGAGGGTGGAATTTTGAAATCACTATGGTATATTGTATATTGGTTTCAAAAATATCATATAATATGTTAGATTATTGCCTGGAAATTATCTATGTAATGGAATTAATATGGTTACAATATAATCACCCTATCAAATGTTATGTCCTTTACAAGACCTGTAGTTGTCATCAAAGCCCCAAAAAATAGTAAATTTCAAACTACAATATATCCTTTTTCTGTACTCTGATTTGAGAGACTTTTCTTTGAAATCACACATTTTAGCTAGGAGAATTCACATCTAAATTTATTTCTAAAAATTATACCATAAAATACTCTTAAATTGATTTTAGTATCGCAGCCCCCTTTTTCCCTTTGAAACCCTGCAAAATAGAAGGGACAAATATATCCACTTTTGGCACTGGAAAGTGTTATGACACCACTTATTATGTACTCTAGATCTTAATATGGAATTACAAAATAGATATAACAACTTGTCCAAGGATATGTAAGAAAATCACCAGTCTTTATTATCAAAACCCTTAAGATAGGGAAACACCTTAAAATTTATCATTTTATGAAAGGAATCCACTCATGTTCACTTGCCTCTTTGTAGCGGCCACCTCCTATGAGCTAAGATCCAAATACAATTTTTTTCCACACATGATTCGTAATGAATAATTCATTTGTTTTTATGGATCACATGACAACTCTAATCATAACAACCTCCTAACTACCTAGTGGATCTTCTTTAATGAGGCCCCATCACATTTATTCATTAATAACTACCATATTAGGCCTTATTTAATAATAACAAACACAGTGGAACTACTCCACCCTATGTTGAATGGCCTCCATTGTTATCACTCTAATGGTCCCTCCCACTCTAATGGTTCTTCTATTTCTCGATCTTCTTCTTGAGTTGCATCGTTCATGGTTGTGTCTTGGATTCTGGGTACTTCTGTTTCTTCAGGTTCTTCAGCAGGTCTCTTTCTATATTTGTTGTAAGCTGAGTCTTCGTCAAATGTTACATCCCTGCTGATGTCGATATTCTTGAATCCTAGGAAGTATATTCTGTAAGCTTTCGAGCTTTCATTGTATCCCACAAATATACCCTTCTTTCCAGAAGGATCTAACTTTGTCCTCTTTTCTTTTGGAATGTGTATGCATACAGGACAGTCGAATATTCAGAGATGGCTGACTTCTGGTTTCTTGCCAGAAAAAATTCTTCAGGTGTTTCGTTCTCGATTACTCTATGTGGAGTACGGTTTTGTACATACACCGTTGTTCTGGTAGCTTCTGCCCATAGATGCATGGGAAGATCTTGATCATGAAGCATTTCCCTTGCAGCTTCCATGAACGTTCTATTCTTCCTTTCTGCAACCCCATTCTGTTGTGGATTATATGGAGTGGTCAACTCCATCTTAATCCTTGAATCTCTGCATACCTCTTTGAATGCATTTGATGTGAATTCTCTGCCATTGTCTGATCGAAAGGTTTTGATCTTCTTTTCTATGTGGTTCTTGATCAAGGCTTTGAATTCCTTAAACTTGCTGAATACTTCATCTTTGTTCTTTAAGAAGTATATCCATGTCTTCCTAGAAAAATTATCAATGAAAGAAACATAGTATACATACCCGTTTAATGAACTAGATGACATTGGTCTACATACATTGGAGTGAATGATTTCCAAGATCCCTTTTTTCCTTGCTCTCGCTACTTGGAAATGTCTTCTTTGTGTTCTTTCCTTTCGCACATCCTTTGCAGACACCGTCATGTTTTGTCTGTATTTCTGGAGGACCTTCAACAGTTTTGCTTGCAAGTGGTAGTGCCCTATAGTGCACATGTGCAAGCCTTCTGTGCCGAAGTTCATTTGGCTCTACCGAGTCATGGACCAAAGCTTGTTCTGGTTGGCCCTTCAATTTGTATAGTCCTCCCTCTTGCTCTCCAATTACTACTGCATCATCTATAGTCTTTCCCTTTATCCACATAAGGACTTGGCCATCTACAAATGCAACCCTCATGCCTTTTGCATCTAATGCAGATATGAAGAGGAGATTCTCCTTTAGACCTGGTACAAATAACACATCCTTCATCTTCATAGACTTTCTAGAGTCTAGTTTATAGGAGGATTCACCACTACCTTTTATTGGATACTAGTAGTCATCCCCAAGTTTCACCTTGTGGGGTTTCACATGTTCTGATAGTTTCACAAATGATTCTTTGAATCCCGTCATATGTTTAGAGGCCCCACTGTCTATAATCCAATCATTGCTTCCATGAGTGATAGTTCATGTGAGAGCGGAAATCAAAACATATTCTTCATCACTTTCTTGTCTGACTCTCTTCTTGGAAGGTTCATCGTCCTTTGCAGCATGAGCATGATGTCTTCTCTGGTTGTTCTTCTTCTTGTGGGAGTTTCTTTTATTTCTAGGACAATTTCTGGCATACTAGTCCTATCTCATCACAAGTATAACATTTGAGTTGAGTTTTTCTAGAGTGAGGATGCTTACCTTTAGAATGAAGATAGTCCCTTCTGTTTTTCTTGGAGTGTACTGTGAGAGCTTGATCTTCACTTCCCATCTTTTATTCTTGGGCTGCTATTCGAGATTCTTCTTGTGAGCATTCCTCCCATAGTCTACTGAAGGTGACTAGCTTTCTTCTAGCACAGATCCCTTCAATGAAGGTGTCCCATGATCTAGGGAGACCATTCAAGGTGGTCATTACAATCTATGCATTCTCCATTTCTTCATCCACTGCTTCAAGTTTTTCTTTGATCTGGGAGACCCTTGTGAAGTATGACTGTATGGTCTCCGCATTTTGGATCTTCATATTCTTCAACTGGTTCCTCAAAGTCATCTTCTGGTTTATGTTCTTTCCTTCAAACAGTTTGTTCAGGGCATCAAACATAGCTTTAGGTGTCTTTAGGGACGACACATGTGGTATGAGGTGATCCTTGATTGAATTAGAAATAATCCTCTTAGCCATTACCAATTTCTTTTTGTGTACGGCCTTAGCCTCATCTCCCTCTGGAACTGGAACCTCTTCATTGATGTAAGAGTCCAACTCATTTTCTCCCAAGACCAAGGAGATCCTATACTTCCAGGCCCAAAAGTTATCAGCTCTCTCAAGATTTTCATCAAGCTTGGTATGATGAGACATCTTAACTGATAACCTCAAATGGAAATACAAACTATTTAGATCTTACCAATTTGAGAAGCTGAAAACTAGATCTGGAGCCGATCTTCTGCAGTGCTAGTTTTCTGGTTCCAGGCCAAATTAGGGTTTGAATTTATCGAAGTTCTACCCAACCAAAAACCTTGATTCTTGTCTCTAAACTTTGATTTTGAGGAGGAGATAGATTCTAGCCTGGGCTCACTCAAAAATTCTCTTCAGTGAAAAGCCCTAATTTCCGGTAGTAGTGTCAGGTCAAAAACTGAAAAATGCTCAGAATCAGATTTTGTTTTGACTGAAAGATGCACCTTAGAGAGGAGAGTCAGTCCAACCTTCTTTTGCTGAAAATATGTGGAGAGAGATCCAAAAAATAGGAATCCCTAGTTTCTGCAGCTGCATAGTGTTTTCTTCTTAGGTTAGCTCTGATACCATGTTAGTTTTTTATCATTCAAGCTAGCATTATCTTAGGATCTTTAACTGAGAGAATAACAAGCACATGAATCAAACACAAGAGACAATAGACACAAATATTTTCCTTGGGGAAACCATAAAGGACAAAACCCCGCAACTTCCTCAGAGATAGAATCAGCACCAAAAGTAAAACCCAAAAATAGTAAGGTGTTCTCTCGACAACAGTAGTCTCTCTCTCTCTCTTGTCCCAGCTTCTTCTTCTCTCTCATTTATGCACTACAACTGAGTGTGAGTGAATGTATGTTAAATAGAGAGGCTCACTCTCTATTTATATTGATTCCTGACTTGACAATAACTCACTAGGTTCGACTTCTCTAGGAGAGTCTAATAACCCTAGGGCCCCACAACTATGGGGACTTTAACCCTTGGTCAATAAGGAGGGTTACACTCTATGACTTGACATGACTTGTTTACATTATTGAATCTCCCGATAGGAACATTAGGGCATGACATGACTCAATTACATTACATATACTTCCCGGAATAAACATTGGGGTACAATACATAAGATATACAAGTGAATACATTCCGAAGTTACAAATAAATCAACAGTGGAGCTACTATTAGTGGCGCACAACGCTTTTCATTATTCATTGTCATGATTACAAATACATGGGTTTTCCCCACATGTACAACCAGCGAATCTATCAGAGTCGCTATCAGAACTAAATCCGATGTCCGAAAATAAGCACGTTGAAAAGCATTGTTCCACATCGGACCCGATCATGACTCCATTAGGAATACAACACAATTCTCCTTGGAAAATGGATTCAACTTTAGTATTTAGAGGAATCCTTCTCGTATGGATTTTATTATCCTTGAGAGGTGACCATTTTTGTCCATTCTTATGTATTTTTGCTGAGTGAAAATAGGGGGTTCAAGAGGGGAGTAAACTCCTCCAAGATGTCGAAGCTTAAATTTAAACCACATATGATTGTGGCTTATTGCGATCATATCTGCTTGAAGGTGTAAGATGAAATTGGCACATCGTTGAACCCAGTCTTTCCTTGGATAGAATTTGTCAAGAAAAACTTCTATCCATCCTAACGATTGTTGTTGAACCAGTGTAGAAGGATCTCCACAGATTATTATTTCTCCTTGTTCTCTACAAAACTGCAATATGAGGTTGTAGCTATTCCATGTCAAAAATCTTGGGCCTATATCCACATAACACAATTCTCGTCCATCTGTATAGGCTGTGTCAATCCAAACGTGATTGAGTTGTTGAAGCTGGTGCAAAGCATTTTCTAAGCCTTTAAAGGCTTGTTTTTCTCATCTCTCCAAGATTTGAATTTTTAGAGGAGAGGCATTTACTTGTTGGATCAAAGAGAGTGCCAGATATTTATCTACTTCCCTTTTGTTGGCGCAATTCAAAAAATCTTCTCTTTCTTCTTCTGACAAGGGATCATTGAAGATCGGGACCTTAGATTTTTTATTTGACGAGATGGATGCTCCATAGCTGAACATATTGAGGCTAGGATTCTCCTGTAGTTCTTCTCTGGTTAACATGTCAGCAACACAAATTAGATAACCTGGTTTATATACAATGTCAAAATCAAAGCTTTGTAACCAAAGGAACCATTTTAAAATCCTAGAACTATTTTATGCCATAAGATTTTCATTCTTAAATATTCCAGGCATTCTTTTCAGGTCTGTCCTAACAATAAACTTGACAGGTTTTAGATAAAGCTTGAAATGGTTTACAGTCTTTTTGACTGCAAGGATTTCTTTGTGACTTGATGGATAATTGATTTCTACATTTTTTGAATGCTCCTGAGGCGTAGCCACATATTTCCTCCTTATCTCCATGTTTTTCTTTGAGAATAGCTCCCCAAGCTTTATTGGAGGTGTTTGTTTCAATCACCATTTGACCAGATCCTTGTGGGAGTGGGAGTGGAGGGACTTGTTTCACTTTTTCTTTGATTGTATTTACTGCATTTGTCATATCTTTATTCCATTGTGGTGTATTTTTCTTCAGTTGTTGCTACAATAAATGAATGTCATCGACCTATCCTTTATAGAATGGCCTGATGTAATTTAGGCTTCCCAAAAATCTCTGCAATTGAACTTTTTCCAAGATCTGATCAGGGAAGTAAGCAAAAAACTTCAAAAGATGTTCTTGAAGAATCACTTGTCCTTTACTTATTTTATATCCTAAAATTTTAATATCCTTTTTGCCAATTTCCATTTTTTATTTTGACAAAACCAACCCATGTTATGAGCTACGCCTTGTAATTGTCCACATAGGCATCAAAATGAATAAAAGTTACGACCTCGTCCCTCTCTACAACTGCAAAGTACAAGTCATATATAAGGATGGCAAGTAAAACATCAAAACTTTAAGATCCTTACTCTTCCTCTCCCTCTCTCTATATATGACAACTTTTATCAACCAATTTACCATAATTATTATAACTACTTAATGTAGTGTTTAATGGCCTGTTGTGCCATAAAAAAAAATACTTAATAGTATAATTATTAGTAATTTAATAGAGAAACTTAACTTATTTTCAATTAGGAGTTCAACCTTGTCTCTTGGCATCCTTTTTCCAGGCTAATGTATTTGTAATATATGGAGAAACTCCTTAAGTTTACTTATTAGCACTTAATACTAGTTAGCCTTATGCTACTCATTAGGTCATATGAGCTTATCACTACCTTGCGATGGCTAGCGGTTTCTTCAGTGTCCCTGTCTAGGACTAATTGTTAGAGTAACTTATATTACACTTATAAAATTAAGTGCCCATTTAGTGAACCTCATAATTCACTTCTTGTTAAATTCCCATGGTATCGAGATGACACGTGGATTCCCAACCATTTGACCTCTCCCCCTAGTGGATTTCATGCCCTTGTCGTCTAGTTGTGTCAGGTCTTCAATCTCCTAAGTATAAAAAATCCACAACACAACTTAGGAATTCATAATTATACTTACAAAGTTTACTAGCGGGGCCTTGGCCTTGAGCTCCTCGCTAGGAACCGGTACATTGTTTACATTTGCATTTACCAAACTATAGGGGTAATAACATGGATATTACATTGTTTTGGATAAACCACTTATTATGTTGGTTTGAAATGACCATCACTGTTCATAAGGATTTTATGGATAACCCGCAATGGCCATGTTTACTGTCGACATTTTGATTCCATATCATGAACCATCTTTAGGACAATGGGTCGAGGTAATGGAGCTGCAAATTGGGTTATAAATAGGTTTTTTTTCAATTCTATATATGTAATGTTGTATATACTATCGGTTTAATTAAACTGATAGTAATTATATTTAGGGTTTTTAATTTCCATTAAAATTCTCCTATCATAATCATTATTTTAATGGTTCAAAAAATATTAAAAATCTTGTTTGAGTTATTATTAAAGTTGTTATTTCTATAATAGTTCTAAATTACTTTTAATGATGCTAAATTATTTATAGTAGTTGTTGATTTTATTAATTTTAAACTATATTGATGATTGGCTTTAAAAGGATAATTAATTTTAGGGTTACTTGATTGATATTTATTAATAATGTCTTCTTAAGGGTTTTAGGTTTATTAGTATTTGTTCATTTGCTAACAGATTAGTGGAATCCAATTTTCACTTACCTCCAATCCCTCGTATGTGTTCATGTTATCCGGGTGTTTTATGATCTCTATGGCTTCTCTAAACCTGCATTTGATGTAGTAATTTTCTTTAGCGAGGATTGAGGTATCTTTAAGGTATATAGGGTGCTTGGTCTTCTCTGAGAGTTTTGTGAGGGCCAAGGTACGCATGCATCGATTATGAATGTTTACAATGTGCTATTTGATTATGACATTAAACAAGTGACCAATTTCCCTATTGTAATTGTAGCCAGATGAACATGTGATCTTGTAGACTCTTTTATATTGGCATTCATCAGTCACATATTTTACTTACCTCATCTTGTATCTCATGGTTTCCAAAGATATGAATGATGTGAAGATGTCCTTTCTTCTCAAGACTTTGGCGATTTTATCTGTGACTCCTTATATGTAGGGGAGATAAATTTTCTTTCCATCATGTTTGTTGTGAGGTTGTGGGTTTTTTCCCACTCTTTGTTCCTTTCTTATGGATTTTCTAACGTCATATTTTTATAACCTATATTTTTGAAGATCTTAGTGAGAGGATCTTGCTCTTCCCCAAAGTGTTCATTGTCACAAATCCTTACTGGTCTTGTGGCCATTGTGTTGATGACTCCCATTTTATGAGTTGGGTGATGATGTGAATTGGCATGGAGATAGCTTTCAGTGTGTGTTTCTTCTTGAAAACTTGATGTCCTAGAGAGCCATCACGATTTATGATGATCAGATCATCAAGGAATGAGATTATCCCATTCTCCTCAACCTCCATAATGAATTTAATGTTATTAGACAGTGAATTGAGGTGTCCCAATAATTTTTCGAGATCCTCTTTTCCATGGGAACAAATCACATTTGTATCATCCACATGCCTCTTCCACTTACTTGGTTTAATAGGATAAGATTCTAGTGCTTTATTTTCAAATTTCTCCATAAATAGGTTTGCTACAATTGGTCCCCATTGTGACACCGCTTGTTTCTTCATAGAATTCACCTTGGAAGCTAAATAATGTGGAACACAGACATGTCCACTACAGGTTATCCAGGAATTTTTATTTATTTTTAACTCAAACGGGTAATAATTTTTTATTTTTTATGAAAAAATCAGGCCTGATTTAGCAATTGCATAATCAACCATTTACATATAGAGCAGAAGTAAAATTTCAAGCAGATCAAACAATTTACAATTATTACAATAGAAAAGAGATTACCCAGAAAAAACTCTAGTTAACGAATCTCAATCAAGGAATAGGATGGAATGCGCAGGGTTCTCCATTGAAAATAAGATTGCCTTGAGCAAACAGGAAAGCTATATTTGCCATAGAGCTGCTTTTTTATTTAAATCCCGTTGAATATGATAAGAAGCAACACCATCAAACTCTTTCAATGAATTTTGAATTCTCTGCAGAGTGTTGTTCAAAGATGAATTATTAAAATGGTCTTCTGAATTTAACATTTTAATCGGTAGCTCCGAATCTCCAAAATTATGAATAGACGTATACCCAATCTCCTTAGCATACTGGCATGCCTTTAGGAGACTAAGACATTCAGCCTGATTATTCGACCTCACTCCTAGTCCCCAGCCGAAGAAGGATTCCATCAATCTATCTGGAGAAATGATCAGATCCCCAACGCCAGCGATCCTAGGATTCCCCTTGGTCGATGCTCCATAAATAAATATTGAAGCGGAGGAGGACTTCTTCCACCATATAGAAAAATATTCTTCACTAAAATGCAATCTCCAAGAGGGATTACACACAGGTTTGAAGGAGACCAGCAATATAGCATTTGATGGGCGAATTCCCAGCCACGTGGTACCTTTAGGAGAAAATGATGATTGAGAAAAATAATTACACACTAATTCGACAATGGAATATTTGATTTTGGCCGCTATGTTCACTAGTGTTGACATACTGTCATTAAATATCCATTCATTTCTTGATATCCACAACTTCCACCAGAAAAACTTCGGAATCGTTTGCTATAGTTTGGACCATGCAGCGTTTTTTGCGTTTGCTTTAGGAATCCACTTTTGCCAGGAGGTGAAATTTGATACAACGGGGATGTTGGAAGGGACAGACACTGCCAATCCTTTAAGAACCAATTTCCACACCAATTGGGAGAAATCGTAGCCAATGAAGATATGTTCGAAGGTTTCAACAGCAGATTTGCAAAAGAAACAAAGAAACGGTCCCAGGAAACCTTGCTTGAACAAATTTTCTCCTATCAGCACCCTATTGTGTATGAGCATCCAAATGAAGAAATTCACCTTTGGCAAACTATGAGAGGACCAAACTGATTTCCAAAGGGTGGGGGTAAACAAGAAGCAACATGAGATTGTAAAGCATAATAGCCTTGGGCAGCTGAGTAATTTCCAAAACTGCCCCACCCCCGTTTATCCCTGGAAGAGTTATGGACTGGTGCAAGTTCAGATAAAGAAGATATCAACAATTTTTGCTGGGAGAGAAGATGATCCGGGGTATCAGGGAAAGACCATCCATCCCAATTCCCTTCACTGTCCCAATAACAAATGTCTGCCAACCACAGAAGTCCTTTGTTGATTAACCAAGACTTAATCTCACTTAACGAGGTGACAGAGGAAAGAGGAGGATTTCCTAAGATGTTATCATCCCACAGAAAAATCATCTTCCCACTTCCAGGAATTCTATAAAGCTGGTGATGAATATTATCTATACCTCTTCTGCATAAATTCCAAATAGTTGTGCCTGTAGGGGTATTTACAGATTTTAAATTTCTCAAAGAGGCACCCTTAAGATAGTTCATCCAGAAGATCTTACTTACTCGATGATTTTTATCTTCATACAGTTGCTAGATGAGCTTACTTGCCAATGCCATATTTACCATTTCAGGATCACGAATTTGCAGACCTCCTTCCGAAATTGATCTTTTAAGAATATCCCAACTTACTAGATGCATTTTTTTTATTATTTCCTTTGCTGCCCTCCCAAAGAAAATCCCGAAGAAGTTTGGATATCTAAGTCGAGATGGACTTGGGAGCAAAAAGGAGAGAGGACTGGAAGATAGGGGAAGCTGATAGGACTGCTTTAATCAAAATCAACTTCCCATCCTTTGTTAACCACTGTCCACCCTAGGAAACTATTTTTGTTTTTAGTTTGCTTATCACTTCCAACCACAACGACGAGGGGCTAGGTACCAAAGTTAAAGGAAGGCCTGGATACTTTATCTTGTCCTGCTTATCAAACCCAGGGAATCCCATAAAATGAGTAATTCAAATAATAAACAGATGATCTACATTCCAACCATACACGACGCTCTTGCTTTTATTTATCAAAGCTCTTGAAGAAAAACAGAATTTTTGTAGAATTTCCTTAAAGGCCCGAGCAATGTTTAAGGATGCCCCTCCCAGAAGGAGAGAACCATCAGCAAAAAGGGCATGGTTAATAAGATCCACACCTCTTGCGATCTTAATGCCAGGAAGGGAGCCTGCAACCAACTCTGATGTTAACTTTCTGCTAAAAGATTTAGCCATCAGAATATAAATAAAAGGTGACAGAGGGCACCCTTAACAAAGACCTCTTGATGCTTGGAAGAAGTCTGTTGGTCTACCATTTACAAGAGGCAATATCAAGGGGCTATCTGTGCAAGATTTTATCAAACGCATAAAGTCTGCACTAAATCCAAAAGAAAGGAGGACTTGGTAGAGAAAGGAAAGCTTGACTCGATCAAAAGCATTTTTCATATCCAACATGATGAGCATGCCTTTCTCCTTCCTTTGACAGCTAGAATGGAGAGATTCCTGCACTTGAATCATGTTATCTATCATGTGTCTTCCTTTAACAACCCCCCCCCCCCCTGAAGAGGTGAAATTAAGGAACCTAATAGAGGCTTAAGTCTATTAGCTAAGAGTTTGGCCAAGATTTTGTAGGAAGCATTACATAATGAGATCGGTTTAAACCTGTCCAAAGAAGAAGGGTTAACATCTTTGGAATTAAAGCAAGAAAAGTAGAGTTGGTGCACCCTCCAACTTTGGCTTTTTTGAGAAAGGATGAGATCATATTTTATAACGTTCCAACAAACTCGATAAAAATGGATAGAGAATCCATCCGGCCTAGGAGCTTTGTCCAGTTCCATTGCCCAAATGACATCCACTATTTCTTTTTCCGAGAAAGGCTTCACTATTCCAACATTTACCTCAAGATTGACCAAAGAAGGTATGTTGGATAAGAATTCACCATTCACACTATCTTCAGAGTTGTCATCCCCATGAAATAGAACCTGGAAGTGCTTTTTTGCATCTTGTTGGAGTTTCGACTATCCTTTAATTTCTTCACACTCACTAGTGCAAATTGTTGAGATATGATTTCGAGAGAGCCTGGTTCAACATTACCTGTGAAAGAATGCAGAGTTTTATCACTAGCTTGCAACCATAGGCTCCTATATTTAAGGCGAAGGTGTTCTTATTCCTGGCAAAAGAAGAGGAAAGTATTTTTTTGTGCAATCTACTCATTCACCAGCTGCGATTTTGAGATATCATAAGTCTCCATATTATGCTAAAGATCTGCTAAAACGTGGATTGATTCTTGTCGGCTTCTCACAAGATTTGTTGGAGGAGTTTTTATCCACTTTTTCAAAGAAAATTTTGTGCATTTTAATTTTTGTTCGCAAACAAAGCTGGGGGAACCTTCAACGAACTAGGACCACACTTGAGAAACTATTTCACTGAAGCCCTCCCTCTCAATCCATAGAGGACTGAAGCAAAATGGGATGGGACCAAGGTTTTTCTCTTCTTCCAGCAACAGGGAAATTGGATGGTGGTCAAATGTAAGCTTAGGCAGAGTTTTGGATGAGATTAAAAATTTCCCATCAATCAAATATCTTTGTACCAAAAATATATCAATACGCGCATAGATTTTGGCTGCCCCAATTCTGTTATTAGTCCATGTGAAACGCCCTTTATTGGGTTTGAAGTCAAGGAGATCTCTATCATGAATAAACGACTCTACTAAGTCTTGAAATGGATCCTTGCCCCGGACACCTCCTTTTTTTTTCTTCTGATCCAAAATAATATTAAGATCGACAACAACTACAATGTTTAAGGGAGAATGGATTTCCATGAATTTTGACAGAGATTTCCAGCAAACTTTTTTCTCTACATAATTGACTGGGACATAAAGATTGAAGAGAGCCAAGGGAATCTTACTTTCTTGGAACAAGAGAATGTCAGAAGGCTCCATTTTTAAAATTTCTTTGACTGCTTCTACCTTCAAGGAATCCCCCAGTCCCCTGCAGTTCCAAGAGACAATTTGCATTATTTACTCGAGGAAAATAGAGTTGTCCCTCCCTTTGGGGATATGTTGCGCTTACTTCTACCTAATGACATCTCGATAGTATCCTGACTACCCTACATCTTTCATCTTTCAACTTCTTCCTCTCTGATCTCCTTACGACACTTCCTTCCTGCCTTTTTAGTAAATTGTTCTATAGAATCTTCTTTGGAGGAACCAAAAGAATCAACCGATTTCTTCTTTAAAATTTCATAATAAGAGGGAGAAGAAGTGACTCCCATGGGAGAGTTATGAACTTCCTATAGATATGCTTCCGCACATGGTGTTTTTAAAATTTTTGGTTCAGCTTGTTCTTGAGGCCCAAGGTTTACTTCACCTTCTTTGATATGCACCTCAGATTGTTGCACTTCACCCTCTCCTAGAATAGGAGGATCCTCAGAAGGACTTAAGACCACAAATGGATTTGAAGAGGTGGAAGCATTTCCAACAACCTGAGATTTAGAATATTTTTTCTCAATAGGAATGACTCCATTCCCAGAGTTTCCTCCTTTACCTTTCATTCTGAAATCTTGTTTAGAGGTGCCAACTTTCTGAATTTGAGTCCATTGCTCAACCTTCTCTTTTATAGGTTCTTCTTCAGATTTTTTCTTGCAATTTTGAGCAAAATGGCCATAACCATGGAAATGACGGCACTTGAAAGGAAGCTGCTCATAATCAATCTCCTGAATGTGAGACCATTCTACAACATTTATCTTGATAACCTCAGGAAGACCTATTTCTAAGTCTACTTCAACACAAATTCATGCGCACGAGTATTGTTCTTTCCTTTATGCCCTATCGATATATTTTCTGATCTTATTCCCAATCGTTTCAAGAGACTACGAATTCCAGCAATGAAGAGGTGAATAGGGAAGTCTAACCCATACGGGGATAGTTGAAGGTACATCCTGGGTAGGATCGAAATCCAGGGTCTATTTATTCAGATAGATCCCCTAAGGACCCATAAAATATGGACCATTATGGAAGATGAGATATCGATCTTTAGTTGATTCAAAGACAAAGACGTAATAACCTCTGCCAACAAGATGATTGCAGATTCCTTCAGAAATCAGAGGCTGCCAATTTCACTGAACCCATCCATCAAATGCTTTCAGAGAAGGCCAAAGACCCATATATTTCCCAATGAGCCCGCGCTCCGCTAGATTCAAGGCGGTCCTGCAAGGCCAGTCTATTGGTAGATCAACTGAAGGGATGTCAGTTTTCTTAACAAAAGTTTGCATCAGAGAACTTCCCTTTCTCTTCCCACAGGAGGCTATAAGAAGTTTAAAAGCATCGATCTCAGGAGGAAGAGGAGGGGGAGGACCCCCTACGGAAGCCAATATTGTGAATTCCATGCTCTATTCACCCTTACAAATGCCAATGAATAAGGATATGACCATAACAACAATTGTGATTTTCTCTACCACACAAAGAAGTATGAGGTAGATTGGGGTTAGAGTTTCATGTGTTGGTTGTTATCCTTGTATTGTTTGCATATACTAATCATAACATTGGGATCTATCCACATGTGAAGCGTGAAAAAATCCATGCTCTTCATATAATAGTGTGGTCCCTAAACATTTTGACACTTTGAGTACTATGGATTGGTCCCTCCACAAATTAGTATTATTACTAAATAGTATGACATACATAAAAAGGCCAAATGGCTAGTAAATGATTCTTTTATATAGTAAATCCAACGGGAAAATGTTGTCTTGATCGGGCTAAGTGATATTCAAGAAGTGGTATTTGAAATATTAAAGGTGTGAGGAAAGTGATCTTTTGGAGGTAAATTCCATGCACCCAAATTTCCATGTAACAAGGTTGAGTGAACAAACACATGCCAATTTTGTCATGTACTTTATTTAAACATTATGTACATTGTTATCTTGAAAGTGATCTTCAGTTCATCAACTTACCCTTGTGTCATCATGAGTACTATAAACAACAAATTTCCATCCATGCATTGTTAGCAAACTACTCTACAAATCAAAGAATATTTCATGAAACTAGAACACTCTCTAATTGGTGGAGACCCCAAAACAACTTGAACGTATCTAAAGACCTAGGTTTAGGGAGAAAACAAAAGTATTTATAAAGATAACTTAGTTGGGGTATTATATCTATTAGGAAATTTTTTTAAAGTGCAAGTTGGCTTTTCAACATTGTTGACTTTCATCCATTAACAAAATTGGTGCTTAGCAAGTATATCCTTTAATGATCATTGCATCGGGTGGTATCCTCTAATTCAATATGGAGGAAAATATTTGGTTGAACAAATTGAGTCCAACTAAGCATCTATTCAAGAAATTCATTGTGAAAGAGGGGAATCTCTTTGACAACCACATGAACAAATGGAAGCCTTAGGATATGTTAAAAACAATTTTTTGTTTAAGATGGTCAAACAAGCATATCATTGAGGAGATTGAAGAACTGGTTTCTATCAACTTGTTCTACAAGTTGGGAATTCTCTCTCTAGATACTTAATGGAAGGTTGGAAGTGTAATATTTAAAAATGGTTCAAGAAATATAAACCCCTTGATGGGCATCAGTCAATTGACCCAAATCCAATTATTGATGCTAAGCTAAATAATCGCTAAAGGGTGGCCTTTAAGTAGTTCCCTTGGTTATTTTGATTTCATGTAGTGTTATAGAATTTTGTTAAGCAAAACAAACTTGTTTTCTTGGTCTACATTTATGGGCGGACTTCCCCTTAGACAATGCTTAAAGTACATTCTTAGAGTTTCCGAACCAAAATGGCCTTTATGTCACAAAGATAAAACAATTGACAATATATTATGGTTCCAAATGGTAACTCTATTTAGGAATGACCCTCAAACCACTATTGTTAATCCTCCCTACACCCATAACTTGGAAGTCTTATTTCCTTGGTGATGAGCTCCCGTGGGTAGTGGAATTACATGAAGCATCGTAACTTGTTATATTAGATATTTTGTTTTCAATATGAAAGAGACAAAGTAATTCTAATTTTAAGAATGCTCATTTCAGTGGCGGAGCTTTGACCTATGCCGACCTTCACTTGCATATCTAGGTGCACATTATGAAGGTGGAACTCAATTAAGTGACTAGAATATTGAGGATATCTACTTGCACTATGATTCATGTTCCCCTAAAAGTTCATCCCCCTAGTTTGAATCATTTACACATATCTGGTAACAATGCACACCATTGAGTAGGTCACTTATTTCAACTACATCATGAGTGTTGGAGCCTAAGTTAAGAGAATCATAGATGGTCACATCCCTTCGACTTGAGAATGATAAATTATACATGCTTAAATTATCCATATCAATAGATAAATCCCAATTTCTCTCTGCCAATGAAGGTACTATAAAAGCAAGATACTTATAACAAAAAGCACTATTGATCTCTCTATAACTTAAAACATGAAATAGCAATCACATATATGAAACTCAAATTTTACAATGGAAAACCCTACGAGGAAAACCAACATCTATGGGGATTTATTCAATCCCGAGCCCTAATCAAATAATACACAGAGAGTACAACCAATATTCATAAAAACAATAATACAACCTAATGGGTCAAAACCCTAGATATGCATGCAACTACAACTACTGCTCTTGGGAAATGCGCCCCAGGTGTCTGATCTAACTCTGAACATCTGAACACTGTCACTGCCAATCTCTGGTATCCGCAAGATATCTCTAACCTCTAAAGAAATGCTCGTATTATGTGCTCTGCTCTGTTGAATGAAGAATAGTGAAACTCTATCTGAGTGTGATGCCCCCAATTGTACAGTTATACCCCTCCAGCTCAGAAGTGTGCCTCTAAATCTACCCTCATTCAAACTTTGGTTGAGGTCTATGAGAATCTTCCTCAATCTCTCAAGACAAACTCTCTAGCTCTCTTGTCCCTCTTGAACTCAAAACGTGAGCGTCGACACTAACAGGTGTGGTGTAGCTGGAGAGGTGCGCCCCTCTATTGTTGCAACATTTCCTAGCTACACGACCTCTCAATCTCTGAAGAACCTCAGTGAGATGGTCTCTCTCACTCTAGAAGTGATGTGCCTCTCTTGTCTCGAAAGCATATTCTGTCACTCTCTCACTGGAATGTGCCCTCCCAACTCTCCCAGTAGTATGCGCCCTCCCAGCTCAACTAATTCACTCAACTCACCTAGTCACCCGAATCTCAGAAGCAACAATGACTTTTTCCTTCTGAATTTCCTTTCATAAACTTTTGGTGAGATTAGGGATCCAAAACCCTAATTTGAATTTCACACAAAAATTACACTAGTGCACCAAAAATCGTGCATTAAAAAATAGTGCAAAACTACATGCATGCATACAACCTCCATGCATATACAACCTCCATACACATACACACTTATATGTACCTCTAAGCACACCTCCATGCATGCCATGCCATCATGCATATGCATTTGCATCTCTCATGCACATGCAACATGCATCTCACCATCAAAACTGGTGCACCAGTTCACACACACATCCAACTAAAAAAGTCAATGAATCACTGCATGTATCCAAACATTGAATCCATGACTGACCTGCTGGAGTGCATATCACACTCCACCCTACTTCCTATATTGATGATGTAGCTCCATGCTAGGAATATCCACATGGAGGACACCCCAATATACCTATAAAACTAACATCCTTGAGCAGTCTTACTCTCTCAATCATTTTTCAAGCAAGGCCCTCAAAGTTGCTCCTTAATTTGATTCCATTGCCGACAATTAGCATTATTTTTCTCCCTCTCAACCATCCAACTCTTTTCAAGCAAATAATTCTTTGTTGTTACTTGTAGGTCTTGAGAAATTCGACCGAAAACTAAGAACTTCTTGATCTCCCTAGATAAATTTTGTTCTTCACATACTTTGTCACTTTAAAAGTTCAAATTTATCTATTTAGAAAGTAATTAATCTGCAACAAAGGACTAATAATATCCCATCAAGAGTGCAAATTTATAAGTGGCAATTTTGTAGGTGAATATGAAGCTAGGTGGAATCCATTCACACACTCATTTTTTGTTGTTTTAAAGCCTTAGTTTGCAGGTTTTGAACAGCTGTAGGGAAACCCCAAAGAGAATCCTTGATTGTCCAAAAGCATTCACATTTTGCTCATTTTTTAGGCTTTTCTCTTATATTTTCTCATTGTCTTCCACAAGCTTTATAAGCTTGATTGTTAGGTGTTAATGACCAACAATAAGCATTTCTAAAGGTTGTCCAAAGATTTGTAATAATCTTATAACAAAGGTGGGTCCCTCGCATCCCCCTTGCCCCCCAACTTAGTTGCGTAGTGGTTTGTCTTCATCGTTTGGTTAGGCTTTTACAATTAGCTTTTGCTTTATAGTTTTAGAACATCTGGAAATTATATTTATTAGTCCATTACAAATGGTTGTCACTCAAAGAAACTTAGCTAAAAGGACTCATAACTAAAATTTATCAATCCGTCTGGGCCAATTGGATGTCACTTCACTAGATTAAACATTTTAAATACTTTATTTCATAAGTGGTTGGTTGTAATTTCATTTAACTCCCATATCTTTCTCATCCTTGTTATTTTATTAGGGTCTATCTCCCTTGGCTTTGTTTAGGAGTTGGTCTAAACATATAGGTTGAATATTGTGGTGGTAGTTCCACCCAACTTGGACTTGTCTCCAAGGTTGCATCGAGTGAGTTAAGATTTTTCTCATGTTTATGAGGTGCAGATTAGGCAACAATAGATCTTATCCTCTTTCTTAAGACTAGTGATGTACATATAAAATCCAAATAGTCTATTGTATCAAGAGATTGAGCATCATTTATTGGTAGAACATCCTTAGCCAACAATTTGTGATGTACCTTATCATGCCACATTGTATAAAAAGTAGGTAAAGAACTACCCAAACAGGACAATAAGATAGTGAATCCTTCCCTAAAGGAGAATTCAATGTTGGTCTTGAATATGTTTTGACAACTCTTAGCAAATTTTTAGTCTGTAAATATATGCTTCACTATCTTGGAATGGTGTCAAACATGGCAAAGACCATCAAAAAGTTTTCTCTTTTCCAACCTGGCCTTAGAGGGTATCCATTGATCAATGACAAGCCACATAAATACATCTAGCTCATATGAAAGTTGAATGGACCAGACATTGTGTAATATACATACCCACCTATCCTTAGGATCAACTGAAATCCATCTTGCATTGAGAACATAGGCTAATGGATGCCATCGATGCAACAAAGAATAGAGCCTATGTGAATCATATTGTTGCAAGGGCCAACCGAAGCTCCATCCCCAATCTCTCAAAAACTATCTTGGCATAACAATGCTCATTTTGAAAACATCCTCCCGGGGGATGAACCCAACCAACTAATTAGCCAATGGTCTATTGTAAAGTCCCCCAACCAAATATGAGCTAATTTTTTGCTAATTGCTTATGTAATTTGGCTCAAGACCTTTGTCAAACACTTGAAAACATTTGCTATTATACCACTGTAGGATACTCTTCAAGTGAAATATGATTTGTTTGTTGGCTTTGATGTTTCATTTCAGTTCAAAATTATACAAAGGATCTTATAATAAACCAACACAATATATTTGTAGACTAGTCATGAAAGTCAATCTCACAACACAGGTAAACAATAGTAAGTTCTCAACAAATATAACAGTATTATAACAACAATAATAGATGGAGATTACACTAATGTTTAGTGGTTGTAACAACTTCAATATACATCTAAATAAGTTTGTTTAAAACCACTCTCATGATCTGTAGGATTGAGTATGTTGACAACTCCTTGTTTGAGACGAAATGGATCCTTGAAACACCATGACTTGACTGAGTTTGGCACTGGCAGCTAGTAAAAGCACATGATAATACTCAACAGTAGCAATCAACTCGAGACAAACTTTTATAACATATTTATGGCATAGATCTTGGACCCAAATGGATGTAGGCAACCATGTACCGAATATGGATGATGAGACTTGTGCCCACCTAGTAAAAGACAATCTTTGCAATCATGTACAACAAAGCGATGGCAGTAAACTCAGCCCCAACTTGTGTTTTAGCACTCCCCCAAGGAATGTGTCCCCTCTAAGATGATGAGTGCACCCTCCACACACACAAAAACAACCCCACCAAGGAATACACCCCCTCAAAACGTAGATAGCGAAGTAGGCAAACAATACGACCTCGTGCAACTTCTCCCAATAGATCAAATCTGAGACCCAACTGTGGATTTGTGGTGGTGTAGTGCTGAACTAAAAAATGTGCCCTCATTGATTAATTACGCCCCTCTAAGGCACCCAATAACTCATAAACTTGACCACACAATGATCAAATGGAAGGGTTTATTATTTAACCTACTAAACACAATGACAGATCTGGGTGATCTCTCCTCTTTGATCAGCTAGGGTGGATAGTTTCACCACCGAAACCAATTTTCTCTTAGGGTTTCCAGTCCAAGAGCTAAAAATCACAAGATCTCTCAATTTCTCTTTTACGAAAATAAGTCATGAATGAATTAGTGAATTGGTCGATTTGCCCTTTTATGCCCCTTTTCACCCTTTTTTACCCTTTTCCGCCTTTAATTAATTTATATCCACTAAAGTTACACTTGAGTGGATTTCCAGTGAGCCATTGAAGTTGTGAACAAGTCCCTTGTTCATTATCAATGCTCAGAAGTTCAAAATTCTTTTCAGGGCTAGTTTTGTCTCTTTTTAAAATTTTGCATGTTCATAACCTGCAGGGATATTGTAATAAGTTGACGTAGAATGATGAATTTTTGTAAAATACTTGAATTTCCTAGGACCTAGACATTGAGGTGGTTGTTCCATGGTGTTTTTTCCCTTGTTAAATATACATACTTTTAAGTATTTTATCATTTTCGAGTTTTTCACCCACTCTTCCAAAGCTAGATTGGTCACCTGGGTGTCTGAGCCTCACGAGGTTATTAAATTATAG
>LPNX010800648.1:332437-356758 GCA_001517045.1 Pseudotsuga menziesii | reverse complement strand
ATATCGTGAAACAGGTCAATTTTCTAATAAGTTAATGGTATAAATTCAAAGTGTCGTAAAAGTGTGGCTAGGGGGCAAATTTTCCATGGGGGTGCTTGTTTTCTAACTCATAGCACCCTCTTTACCCCAAAACCAACTTTCCATAAGTTTTAAGTGATTATTTATCACTTAAGTGAAAAAATCTTCAAAAAAGCAAAAAAAATGAATAAAAAATAGAAAAAAAAAATGAATAATGGAGAAAAAATCAGCTTCCTAAATCAGTGGGAACTTGTCCCATACATGTTCCAAGTTAACTAAGGATCATGTTGGAGTTGTTTGCAAGCCAAATCGGAGGGATGTCAATCAAATCTCGAAGATTTGAGTTAGCCAACTGAGGGGGCGAATTTATCCTTAAGGGGGGGATAATTATCCATGAGAGGGCTCACCTCTTATTGTATATGTGTCACATAAAGAGGGGGGTGACCTACCTTGTAATAGGTGGTGCCTACCACCTCTAGTTCACTCCAATTCACCCCTTATCATCTCAAAAGGCTCCAACACTTGTCAAATTCACCCCCTTGGGGTTTGCTCTCATTTTTCCTATTTAAGCAAGCACTTGGCTCTCTTTTTATCATGGTCATAGTACCGACGGTTTCGCCCAAGTTTTGAGGTTTTGTATTGTAATTATTTTTTTATGAATAGAAAGATTGTGGAGGTCCATGGTGTGTGACATTAGTGTGTGGATGAATAGTGTCATTGGTTTATGAAGTAATTGTATTATTGCTTTTTGCTTTTCTTATTGTTGTTGTTTATTTGGCCTTGGAGACAGTTGATATCAACTCATAGGGAAAATGATTCTAGTTTGATTTCATTTGCTATCATTATGCTTGTAGAGATATAGGAGTGGCATACAACAGTCATTTATACTTATGCTCTCTTAATCTCCATTTGTAGAAATACCATATTTAATCCTCTTTTTGCAAGTATGGTTAGTGATGCAGGTTTCTTCACTTGATGGAATGGATAATCTTAGTTGACTCTCCCATTCTTCAAGCAATTTTTAAGACATAGTCCCCTTTCTTCCCACCGCTGGAATCCACATATTCGAACATTCGACTTGAGCAACCTTCTTCTTCCTTCTTTCTCTCACATTTAAAAATTAAAATTTGTTCCTTCTTGGTTACTTTGTACATGTTTAAGTAAACTATTTGCTTTCTAAAAGAATATTTAAAGGGCTGGTTTATTTAAGTATTTTTCTAGATCTAAATCTTAAAGTTAATTTTTTATTATATCTAGATTGTTTAAAGTACTTAGGCTCATTGTATATCTTTCGAAGTACTTAAAAATTTATGCTCATAACTCTTTATTTCGCACATTTGGTGCATTTCAGTCAGTTGGTTTTACACTTTTTTCGAGAGGACAAGAGGAAGTGTTGTTGGAAAATCGAAGAACTAGGCCATCCAAGGCCTCCCTGAGCAACATTCTTCTTTATTTCTTCATTTCTAAAACTTGTAAGGCCTTTGGATCCATATCTATAAGGGACAAAGGAATCCACCTCGAAACTTGTAAAATAAAAAAGTAATAAAAGAAAATCAAGTGGGATTTCCCAAGTGCCTGCACTCCATCCCCCCTAGTGGGATCTGTGTCTCCTATCTTGATGGTTTGCTTTTCTAATTTGTACCTTTATTTTTTCTTGTAAGCATTATATTAGTTTACTTGTTACTTTTAGTTAATTTAAATTTTACTTCAAAGTTTTATTTTTCACAAAGTAACAAACACTAACCTAGCCTTGCTTTCCCGAAGTACCGAAAGGGAAAAGAGATTCTTGGATTTAGTAATTAGAAAATGTTTTGTTCATCTTTGCAAATGACTTTTATTTGATAGGAATAAACAATTTACTCCTTTTGTGTATGCTCCTGCGCATCACAGGTTTGCCTTGAGCTTTGGGATAACCAAAAGTGAAAGTGTGCACTTTATAATTTTCCACAACCAATAAAAACTCATCATTTATCAAAGCAACTCCCCCTTATACATACAGAAATCTGGCGTAAACAAAGCTTGCTTGTTGTGGGAAAAGTTTGTAAAGAAAGCAAGAACAACTAGAAAGTGACCACGAGGCCCTATCAGGCTACATCCTTGTTGGTGTAGTGTTGGACACAACCCCATGACTCCATCTAGCCCACATGTTCTTATGCAAAACCACATTGGGAGAGATCCAAACATATTCCTTGTACCTCATGGTATATTGAGAATCGCTTTCCCCTTAATTTACTCATCATCCTAATAAGTTAAAACTTACCAAGACTCCACTACAAAACATTTACAACATTTCATTTGTGACTCCATTTGGCACTAGTACAATTTATATTATCATATTTTTGCTTTCAATCATTTATAACATGAATGCTATATCTATCTTTATGTTGTTGAAACTAAGTCTCATATATTTGCATTAGCTTGTTTTAGTCAATTAATCTAAACTCCTAAAAAGCAACCCCATCGTAACTAAAAACTAATAAGAGCCTTAGCAACTCTTTTGCAGGGACTACCCCCCTTGGCTTTGTTAGGAGTTAGCCTAAACAGAGGAGTCATGATTAGGTGACAACACCTGACTCGAGGCTTCCCCCAAAGGACGCAGCAAGCAACTTGAATGTGTACTATAAATTTTCATTCACCTAACAAGTCAACTTGTCATTTCCTTCGCAACAAGTAAAAAATAGGCAGGATCACCTATTAGTCAATTTTCTTTTCTTTTTTCTCCACCTAAAATTGTAGGACCCCATGTAATGCCTAATTTCAACCTTCCAAAGCCTACTTCAGGTCTCTTAGCTTGGTATCTCACACATCCCAATCCACCCCCAACCCCCTAATTGGGTTTAACCCCTATTCAGCCAATTGACACTTCCATTGTCCCACCTCCTATGGTATAGTAGGAATCCAATAATCCTTCCCAATCTAACCCCCTCCAAAAATGGTTGGGGGTAAGAGAAAGAAAATTAGGGGCACCACCCCTCTAGATTCGACTGCGATTTTTATTCCCCTATTCCAAAGAAGGCTACAATGTCTTGTTTTATATGTGATATCTTTGGTCATGCCGCCCACCAATTTCTAAGATCCCCCCACTCTTGTGTAGCCATGTCCACATAAGGGAGACCTATGAATAAATCAATCCCCGTGGTCCAAATTACTCTCCATGATGTCTAAATAGTGCATTTATGCATTGTGTATTAATCACCCTTATAGTGCATTATGTCACATTTATGGTCACTATTCACACCATTGGTCGGAACCCCCCAAATTGCAAACATCCTTGGCTAACTTATTTTTATAATCAATTGAACCACATATTGTAGCAATCAAAGAGGTAATTCACCTCGACACTTTGAGTGAAGTAATGGTATTCATTTATTACATTTCGTCATTAGTTGGATTGATGTTGTCAGCACCTACTTTGGTGACAAGTGACATCCCTACAAAAGGCATATCACCTAATCCAATGATACATATCATAGATATTTCTACTCCTATTTTTTAATTGTATGAATAAATTATCAAAGATTCTACTCACCCTTAATACTCTTGGAATGCCATGCATCATTGTGCAAATTTTCTCTCTCAATACACAATTGCCTCACCTCAGTCTTGTTAACAATTATTTGTCAAACCAAATGATTTTATTCCATCTTGCCATGTTGATTGATTCAAAAATCATATCCATGCCTCATATGCCTTTAACGAAGGGAACATGTCTAATATATCCCCCACCACCAAGGTGGATATTTGGGTTAATCTTGGCATTTTCGAACACATATTGCTTGGTGATTACTGCACCTCTGATGAGGTAGTGATGCATAGAGCCCCTTTTTATGATTTTTTTGACGTATTTGGTTGGTATTATTCTAAAATTCTAGGTGTAGATATAACTATTATAGAACATCGCATAAATACATGGATTTACATAGACCCGGTGCACCAAAAGCAATGCCATATTCACCCATCAAAATCTCCCACAATAGAAGTCAAAGTTAGTAAACTTCTAATTGTATGGTTCATTTATCCAATCGATATATCTTTTGGGTATGATTCTAATATTGTTTTTGTCCATACGAAAAAATGCACCATTTAGGTATGTACTTATTTTTAGGATCTTAACAAATATTGTCCGAAAGACAACTACCCACACCTTTTATTGACCAAATTATTTATGCTTGTTTAGGGCACATGGTTTTATCCATCATGATTGATTTTTTTCGGTATAGCTATATTCAAATTCATCCTTAATACCAGTATAAAATCACCTTTACTACTCTTTGGAGGACATTTTCTTATCGAGTCCTGCCTCTTATACTTAAAAATGTTGGTGCCACCTTCAAATGTGCCATGTCATCATGCTTCCATGCTAACTTTGATACAACCCTTCTATATAATTTGGTTGACCACACAACTAGCTCGTATAAATGGTCACAACACTTAGAATGTCATTTTATTTTTTTCTTCGTTGTCATGGTTACAAAATTTGTTGAAACCTTCTTAGGTGTATGTTTTTCATTCTTGCTAGCCACTTGTTAGGTTTCAATATTTCTAAACAAGGGATTACTATCAATTCCTCAAAATTTCAAGCCATTCTTGAACTTTTCTTCCACCAAAGCATTTTGTGTCAAGCATAGAAAAATTAGGGTCAAGCAACTTTCCTACTCCATTTTATTCTAGATAATGCTAGGTGTGCTCTGGATTTTTTAGATTGTTACATTCTAGCATTCCTTTCATCTGAGATGAACAAGATCAAAGTTACTTCTACTCCCTTAAATGCATTATTATATATACCCAATTAAGTAGTTCTCTAGACTTTGAACAAATATTACATGAATATGTATATATCATTATCCCCTTCATTGTAGTTGTAGTATTGATTCAAAAGGATGAAGACTATGTCAAAAATGTCATCTACTATGCTAAAAAGAATTTACCTAGGCATACATTATCTTATAACCATTAGGAGAAACTCACTTTATCCATCATTTTTTTTGTTCAAAGGTTACGTCACCACATCTTAAATTAGGACCAAGGTTATTGCAAACTCTTACCCCACGTTGTATATTTTGAGTAGGCATGCCATCAATGTAAAATTCACCCATTTGATCATAATTCTTCGGGAATAGGAACTTGAGTTTCAAACTCCCAAGATCATTAAATCTTTGGCATTGGCTAAGTTTATTTTAGACCTGCCATCTGGTGCAATTGATCCCCCTTTTAACAATGATATACCTAATGAACATCTCTCCACCATTTAATTTGATGATTCTTAGTATGGTGATATTCTTATATATTTACACACCCAAAAATTCATCTCTCATACCTCTTGTGACAATCAACATTTTATTCATCATCAAACTCCTTGTTACCTCCTTCTTGGTGATGTTTTGTATTGATGTGGAGTTGACACCATTGTTACCTAATGAACATGTCTCCACCATTTAATTTGATGATTCTTAGTATGGTGATATTCTTATATATTTACACACCCAAAAAAAATCATCTCTCATATCTCTTGTGACAATCAACATTTTATTCATCATCAAACTCCTTATTACCTCCTTCTTGGCGATGTTTTGTATTGATGAGGAGTTGACACCATTTTATGTTGATGTGTCACTCTTGAAGAGGCCAAAATGGTCTTAAATTATTGTCATAGTGGCACTTGCAGTGGTCACCTTTGTAGTATGGATACCACCCAAAAAATCATCCATTTTGGTTATTTTTGGACCACCTTATTTTCTTATTAAATCCACCGAGTTAAAAGATGTTGAAATTTTAACGTATTTGCTCTTAATGAAAGGAACCTCTTGCCTCAATTCACCCTATCATTTATGTTGGTCTACTTGGAAAATGGGCCATAGATTTCATGGAATGAAAACATATGTCCGTAAATGGTCATAAATACATCATCATGACTATTGACTATTTCATTAAATAGGCCAAGTCGACACACAACAATATCACCACCACAATGGCCCCATTTTTTGTTTAACCATGTCATTGTTTGGTTTGTTGTCCTAAAACAACCAGTCTCTGATTATGATTCCCATATTGAAGACATGATCTAAGAATATATTTCCACCCATTTATGATTTGAGCATCAATTCTTATATTCATATTACCCATAGGGAAATGGCCAAGTTAAGATCGTCAATAAAATTCCCAAAACCACTCTCCAACAAAAAGTCAACAAGCACAAATATAATTGGCATCTCATGCTTTTTTCTTCTTCGTGGACCTGGGTACTCCACTTTCCACACACCAAACATTCCTCATAACCATGCTAGTAGAGAGGAAATATACCATTGAGAAATCCTTATCGAGCTTGGAGGCAAACTTGTTCATTTGAGTTTTGGTAGAGGTTGCTACATGATTATGTTGTTGCTTTTGTTTCCCCTTCTTCTTGAATGTACATTATGATGCATGGTGTTCATGCTTATTCCATATGAAACACTCAGTTTTACTCAAGTCCTTCTTCTATGGCTGTGAGGTTTACTCCTTACTCTTTCCCTTATCATTGCTAGACCCTTTAACCTTATTTGTTTAACCAAATAGGGTATGGCCACTGTCACATCCCTGCTTACTAGTCTTTGAATCCATCCAAGTTTCCTCTTGGATACAATTATCCCATATTCTTTTAAAGGATGGAATATTATCACAAGCATAAATACCCTGGACAAATGTTTCCCATTGAGTTAAAAAAACAGTCAATTCCCTATTCACTAGCTCTTTGTCTTCAATCTTCTCCCCCAGTGCTATAAGTTGATCAAGAGTTTACACAACCTTCATCAGATAACTGATAATTGTGTTTGATCTTGTCATCTCTAGAGGCTTAAGTATGTTATGCAATATCATCTTCATGTTTACATCCTCGCTTTGGTAGGGGCTGATTGGAGCATTGAATATATCCTTGTATCCTTCTTTGTCTTCTTCTTGGATATGCGAGGGATTAAATGATCCTTTCTAACATCCATGATCATTAGCTGGATTTCACTTCCTCCTTCTTAAGAACTACCAAATCCCGTGGATATGTCGATGGAGTCATTGCGGTCTTGATGATATCCTAGAGATCGTTCTCTTCCAATAGGAGAGTTTCCACAACTTTTGAAGATATTAAATTTGAGGCGCCTTCCTAGTTGTCCTTGAACTTGAGGCTAGTTGATGCCATCTATAAGCTCTAAAATGTTAACTCCCAATTTTGATAGGTAAGTAAGCATTACCTCATAAACCCTCTAATTGTTAGTTTTGGTTCCTAGCAATGACTTTTGATAGTTGATTTACTATTGTAAACTCTTCAACTCCTCAATCAAAGAAGCTTTGATACCATGTAAGTTTTCCACTGTCTAGGTGACTAAAGTCCTTATGTTTCCAACCACGCATATATATTATTTAATTGCATAAATTTAATTTCTTCACATAACAACAATCACACAATAGTTGGAAAGTAAATAGATGAAGCGTAGAACAATCACAAATATACACATAGAATTTCCCCTTCAAATCAATTTATCATTCGACTAATCAAGTTTACAAGGAAACCTCTACAACTACTAAACTTAATAGTTGCACGGTAAACAAATCCACCTCAACTTGAGGTGTACGACCTATCGAATTGAATGTGACCTACACTGGGAAAAAGGCAATAACCTCTACAACTTTTACTACCTGTTGTATGGACATGTATGACTGATGTGCAACCCTGTATGACTATTATTGTACACACTTTCTCTTCTACTTGATTGGTGCACCTTTCTATCTCCTCTGCTTGTTGTTTGCATCCAACAAAAATGTGTCCCAGCCTGAATCATTAATATAGTAAATATACTTCATTAGAATCAACAAGTGAATGTAGGACTTTATCACTTTTTCCCAAAGTGAATTACAAAATATAATTACTTTTGAAATATCTAGAATTGCTTTTCAAAATATCTTAAAGCACTTCCAACATGTTCACACTAAACTAGTGTAGAAATTCCTGTCCCAACTATATTTCTCAATAAATGATTCACTTCACCCTATCTATAAGCTTTGGAATGTTAGGGTTGAACCAAAATACAAGGATTTTAAATCGACTAATATCAATTGTTTAACATGATATTCATCATTGCTGCGCTAAGGGATTTTATGAGTGTTGCACCATTTCCATGTGTCCTTTGATTTCTTCTTCTTCTTCTTTTCATGTTAATGTTCAGATTGGTTTTTTGAGGTTGGTTATCCTTGATTTGTTTCTTGTTCTATGGGTTTGGGTCACTCATACCCTTCTTTTGTTCTTGATGATTTTCAACCCCGAACTCTTTCTTATCAATTTTCCAAAGAAAGCACAATATTGAGGGCATAATTGTAAGTTATCCTAGTGAGGAGATGTCTAAAATTGCATTATTGTTTAAATATATCGACATACATCATTACAATATTTGAGAACCATGTGCTACTCATAATCCTTAATATGCAAAATTTCATGCAGAGTAGGAAAGGCATTGGTTTAGTCCAACATAGCCTAGTCCTTACCTCGGCACAAGGTGTCCATCTAATGTGTTGATCATCATAGTTGTTGATAGGACAATACTCCTCTTTGAGGGCATCAACAAAACCCCCCATGTGGGCTATGTCTCATATATTTCATAATCATATTTGAGGTTTTGCACATAATTCGTATCCCACAAATGTTTGACATGGGGAAGGGACTTTAGGAGCACAAAAGCAGTCTTCTCATCGTTGGAAAAGTTGTGAATAAAGAAAGTACTCTCTCATTGATCTAACCATCTTTCTAAAACTTTTGCATCAATCTTACCCTCAAATAGAGGGATATCAACAAGAACTTGTACCTTGAAGAATGCCATTCCTCCAAAATGACTGCTTGTTGTAGGTGCCTCTATCACTATTGGGAGTTGCCAAGGGATCTTGGAACAACAACTTGATAGAATCTCATGCTTTGTCATTTTTGTTTTCCCCACCATGTCATGCAGATTGGGTTGGCAAGGAAGAGCTTTTGCATGCTCAATTAGATTGAGGCCCAACTTCCTATACATAGAACTCATGGCACACATGTATGTAAAACCAATACAGAGCAAATTGCTTTGATATCGTTGATCTATCTTATGTTGAGAATGAAATAAATGACATTATTAATGCACAAAAGAGACAAATAGATACATTGAAGACCAAGTTCTATTGCAATGCCTAGAATGGTGGTAGCTACCTTTGAGAAGAGATGTGTTTGCTACGTTGATTTACAAAATTCCCATAAGAACGTGCCAAAGCTACATTTTATCATTATGCCAAAACCCCAAGAGACAAAAACCACACAATGCAAAAATCCTAATCCTAACCTTAACCCGAACTTGAAGTTCATGTTGAGTGCAAGTGTTGCACTGGACCAAAAACAAGGAGCCTTGTCAAGCCTTGTTCAATTGTTGCTCTATTTTTTTGTCTTCTTTAGCTTACTGGAAAACAATTTGTTGTTAAGCTTTTGTGCTCTCTTTTGGTTCGCCAAACAAAAAAACTGGAACCTTCTTTAGGTGGTAGGGGATTCAAAGTTGATCATTGATTGGGAAATATGCAACAATTATATACATTCTCTGGATTTGTATCATTGGACGAGAAGGGTGAGAGATTTGATCTCTGGTTTTGAGCAAGTCATATTCAAACACATTTATAGGGAGTTTAATGGAGAAGCTGATTTATTATCAAAGCAGGGCAATGGAAATATGGATGGTAGAATTCTTTTTTATGAATTCAGTGATGGCAAGAAGACAACATCTGGATATATAAGTTGCTATAATGTTGTTTAGCTAGTAGTAATATTATGTAGAGTCTTACAATAAGATCTGTATGTATATTTTTTGTGTTGTTTTTTTGTTTTGTGTTTGTAGTAGTCCAAAATCTATATTTTTGATGCATTAGACTTCAATAGTTTGAAGTTTTGACTGGCATATACTAATTTATGTAAGAATGTTAAGATGCTGGAGTATGTCAGTAAAGTATGAGAGTAGGTATATACAAAGAGAATACGTCACTTCTCTAGGTGTTGATGTAATGATGATACAACTTTTGTTAATATAAAGTTTTGTTTTTTGTTTGTTTGTTTTTCTTCGTTGGGAAAACAAATGTGTCAAAATCATGAAAAATGTATGGGAAGGACTTCAAAAAGACATTGGAACTTCATAACCCGAATACTACTATTATTAAGATTATTTATGAGATGACCTATGATGACCACCTAGACCGGATCTCACCATCACTTATCCAAAACTTGCTATAGAAGGATGGGGGCCCTTCCTCAAGGATAAAAATGACCCTTTGCTCAATATAGGCATGCTTTTTGTTGCTTGAGTTGTCATTGGTTTATGGTTGGATTGTGCAGGGGAGTTGGCACTAAATCCTCTTTATTTTTTTGATGTACTTGTTTATCAAGCCTTGATGCCATTTTTTGTATTTGTTATTTTGATATATAGGCTTATAGGTTCTAGAGAGTAATGACATGTAAGGGGTGGTTCTTTACATCGCATGTTTTTATTTGTATAAAATGCCATTTATATGCATATTTGATTAATTTCATATTAAGCAAGCATTTAAAAAAAAAGTGGTTGGGATTTTGGGTGAGCTTACAAATCCTCTTGCCTATGCAGGATGGTCCACTACAATAAACCGATGTAGTGGGGTCCACTACAATAGACCTTGCGGCCACATGGGCAGGGCTACAAACCTTATAACACAAGTGGTGTTCCTTATGACGAGTTTGGAGCCTCGTACACATCATGAGAATGGGGAGGGCCAACTATATGAAATGACACACTCTTACAAATGAAATGTTTTTTTTTCTTGGAGATTTTAATTTTGATGGGGGTATGCAACACTCATTTTGTTATCTAACGAAAAGCTTGCTAATATTTTTGTTTATTATTATTTATATTACTCTAAATATTTTTTAGTTAACCATAAGATGTTATTAAAATGTAAACTTTTTTAGTTAACTATACAATGTTATTAACATGTATTATGATTAAGATTAATTATGTTCTTAAAATGACGTTTATTAAAAGGCTTGATTATAATACGGAGTTGATATGCTTAAGTGTTTAACCTTCTCCTTTCATGATTTTCTATTAACAATAAGATAAAATAAATGAATGAGTCTTTTGGAATTCTTTGAGTGTAAAATGACAATTTTAATTTTTGAGTGAGAAGTTAAGCTGTAACTAAAGGTATGTGATTACCACTAAAATTTACGAGAAAGCACATTACCCTATTAAGGTAGCTTCAACTATGACAATAAGGGATATTGACTTTCTTGTGAATAATTTACAGAATGAAATCAAATTTTGATTTTCGAATAAAAGCTAAAACTATTTTTTATTGGTTAAGAGCTTATTTCCTTTTGACATAAATCCAGAGCATGAGTGGGCCTAATGGTTTTTTTCCAGAAGAAAATATCAGTTCCTTGTTATTCAATGGAATCAAAGGTAACTTGTTTACATCACAGAGAAGTCTATGCACATGGCAGACCACAACCTCATAAAGCCTCAAAATTCACATATCAAAGTGTCAACAGAAAAATAAGTCTCCAACAATCTATGAAAATAGAAATCAAAACCATCATCCAAACTCCATCTGAAACTGCCATAATACAGAAGGAACAAGTAATGTCCGAAAGGCTAATCCAGAGAAGCACTTCTGAGAAAGTCATCAATATGAGAGAGGACCATGCCACCTCTAACATCCAAAGGATGTGTAAAGTCTGCCATACTCAAAAGACATCAAAGATGTGCATAAGAGGAGTAGGCTGTTGCAAGCTAGTATAACTGAAAAGTACCATACCCAATACATTCACTCTCGGTGAATTTTGAATAATGCAAAAGGCCCGAAGCCATAGAAAGTGTTTATTTGGATAAGCCATCCGCCATAACGTTGTATTCTCTGTCTACATGACAATATTCGAGCTAGAGGAAGGATGATTCCAGGTCTTTGATGTTTTGGCACCAACCATCTAAAGATAGAGAGGAGAGGATCGATCTCCTATTAAACCAATTTATAATGGCAAAGGAGTCTCCATGAATATGTAGACAGGGCAGACAAAACATTTTGGAAGTGATCAGAAGAGTCCACAGTGCAAGTAATTCTAATCTAGTGTTGGTACTTTGGCCACAACCCATTTCCAGACAGAAATAATGGTCCCGATTGATGAGAAGATGTACACCAATACCTCCCATCAAAAAATCCCGCAGGAAAATCATAGATTGGCGCAGTTCCTATAAATCTCCTTTTGAATTTCAACTGGGGAGACACCGAAAATAGCTAAAGTTGTTCCAACACAGTGTGCACAATATAGTTTATGTCTGGCTTTCTATCTTCGAAAATGATCCTATTCCTAGTCAGCCATATTTGCCAAGCCATCAAAAGAGGAAGGTAAGTAAACTTTATTTTTTAGTACTGAACCAGGAATCAATATTCTGCAGGTAAGTGGGCTCCTTCTAAACAATAGGCCAATTAAGTATAGAACTGATAGAATGAAAAACCTTAAGAGTGAAACAACAGCCAGTAAATAGGTGATTGACTAACTCAGCTACACATTTACATAAGCAGCACTAGTTTGGACCGATCCAACCCTTTTTGTTTAAGTTATCCTAGGTATGCATACGATTTGATATACATAACCAGTTGAAACATATTACTTTCAGTGGGATATTACATTTCCATATCAGGATAAGTGCTTTGTCAGGTCGGTTACATACAGTGTTAGAAGAGATAAAGTCGTATGGCAATTTAGCACTAACCATGCCATTATTCTTGTTGAACATCCAAACTAATGAGTCCATTCCATCACCCAATCTGATGCCTCCATGTTGAATCCCAACAACATAACGTGTCCAAGTTTCCGTCCATTGACCACCCAAGTCTAGATCTTCTGCCGAGAGCTAGTAATCCTATGAGACAGAGTCAGTACCCCAGTAGCGAGCATCAGAGAGATGTGTAATACCGAAGTCCTCTAGATAAAGCCTAAGATCCCCAAGCAAGATATAATCCGAGCCAAGTCCCAACAATGGGATCAATGCCAATTTTGATTTTACTGCCATTACTAGTCTTCCATCCCAGACATCGCCCCGATGAAGCCATTCCACATATAGGAAGTACCTTGAACCGTATATACATGTTGACGAATCCATTCATCAATAGGCTTGTTTTTGAGGTATTTGTGCTTAACAATGTGAGACCAGATACCATCATCGTTCAGTACCAACCAAAGGCTATTCATACAAAGAGCCAAACTAAACCATTCAAGGTTCTTAATATTCCACCCACCCAATACACGAGGCTTGGAGATCTTGTGCTAGTCGACCAACTGATATTTGTGGTTCCCATTTGTATTCCCCCACGGGAAATTGAAAATGGAACAATGAAGGTAGTTTAATATAATTGTGGGCATGCAAGCCAAAGAGAGCCAATATACAACCATACCCATCAAAACCGATTGGACGAGAATCAATCTACCACCTAGAGACAATAGCCTGTAAGTTCAGTTACTTGTCTTCTTATCAAACTTCTTAATAAACCATCTTCAGTCATTAATACCATATCCCAGAGATTTGAAAAAGAAACCTAAGTACTTGAAGCCGACAGTGAGAGGCTCCATTTTGAAGGGTAGCAATGAGAGGATCCTTTCCCTGATAGTCTCATCAATAACATTATACAGGAAAAGAAGATCTTTCCTCACTGATTTTCATACATGTGGCAGTACAAAAGAGATATAGCAATTCCTTATAGTTTTGTCATTCATCAATAGTGCCTAGCCCAAACATAATAACATCATCAACAAATAATAAGTGAGTCAGATATAAACTTTGAGACACCTTTACACCAATAATACCCCCTTGTGTTGTGCATTAGTAATCAGTAAACTCAAGCTTTCAATGACCAAAATAAAGAGGAGTGGTGATAGGGGACATCCCTGCCTGATTCCCCTCGAGGCAGGAAAAAACATAGAGGGTGTCCCATTAATGAGAACAACAAAGTTGGATGATTCCATGCATCCCATAATCCAATTCACACCCACAACCGATACCCCAATCTGTAAGAGGACCAATCTAAGGAAAGTCCAGTTAACCCGGTCAAAAGCTTTTACAAGGTCTAACTTAAGAACCAAGATCTTCTTCTTCTCCACTTTGATGGAGTGTAGTACTTCTTGAACAATGTCAACGGGCTCAATGATCTGTCTCTTATGGAGAAAACCAAACTGATTTCTAGAGATAGCCTTGTCCAATAAGGCTTTTAGTCAGATGGCAGCCAGCTTAGAGATAGTTTTATAGACCAAATTGCATAAGGAAATAGGCCTCAAATCAACAAAGGAAATCGACTTGTCACATTTGGGTATGAGGGTTATAAAAGTAGCAATGAGTGGACCTATTACCCTTCCCTCTACCCTCGAGTGTTCAACAGCTTTAAGAATATCAAGACCGATGGGATCAAAGAAGTGGAGGTAGAATTCTACAGGTCAACCATCCGGACCAAGGCTTTTATCTTTTTTGAACCCTCTAAGCACACTTTCAATTTCCGAGAGCGTAAAATCTGCTAGGAAAAGCTCTTTATCTTCCTCCTGGACAAAGGACGGGAAAAGTCTAATAACTTTTAGTTGAGCCTTGATGTTTGAACTACCATCATCAGAAAATAAGTTAGAGAAGCGTTGGGCACCCATACCCTTTAGCTTTGTTTCATCCTCAATCAAATCACTTGCCCGATTCAACAGTGCCCCTATGGATTTTGAGTTCCTTCTGGCAGAAGCAAAGGAGTGGAAAAAAATAGTATTTGCGTAACCCTCACTGATCCATTCAACTCTGCTTTTGAGTTTCCAAGTGAGAATCTGGTGGGCTAACAAGGATTCTTTCCTGGCTTTCAAATGAGAGAGCAAAGTAGCTTCCTCAACAGTCATGATACTAGAGGTCCTAGAAGAAAGGAGATCTAGTATGGATGAATCTATCTCCTTGGCCTCCTTAGATTTGGCCATGATCGTCCTTTTTTCCCAATCCTTAACCAAGACTTTGAGTCTCTGAAGTTTATAGAAAAGGGCAGACATTGGACCTAATGTGGGCACATGTGAGATCCAAGAAGAGGCGACAAGATCACAGAAGTCCTTTTCCAAAATCCAAGCCTTGTTGAATTTGAAAGGATAAAGATGATAGGGAGGTTGGTTGTTCCACTCCAGACGTACAGGATAATGATCAGAGATCTCAAAGGGCTGAATCCAATAATTATAATGGTTTAGTACGAGTATAAGATGGATAGATACAAGAAATCTATCCAGTCTTTTACTAACTCCATCATGGCCCACTCGTCCATTTCTCCAAGCAGGACCAGAAGTGTGGGGTGCTAAGTCCACCATGTTCTTAGAATCTAAGAGGTGGGAAAAATAATGAGCCCTGTGGTCCAACAGGGCTTTATCACCCCAAATTTCTGCATCAGAAAGGGTAAAGTTAAGGTCCCCAGCTAGTATGAGATTAGGATAGTCAAAGATGCCTCCAACCACAACACAATCCCCAAAAATAGTGATGTTAGAGTAGGGTCCATAACAATTCACAATGGAGAAAATCGAGTCAAGACCTTTAAATCTAGATTTGATAAGGATGCCAACAAAAGAGTGAAAGGCCTTACACCGAGTGAGATGAGGGTTCCATCTAGTGAGAAGTCCCCCAGAGAGGCCCTCGGAGTCAAGTGCACAAAATTCCCATCCAGGCCTCAGCTTGGCAAATAGTCGAAGAGAAGAATAATGGTCACACCTTGTTTCTTGTAACATGATCAAGCTAGGGTTCAAGGAAATGAACAGTGACCTGAGGGATTTTTGTTTGGTAAGCCCTCCAAACCCATGGATGTTCATAGAGAGATTCCTCACGGGTCAACCTGATCAATAGGTGATAATGCTCTAAGTGCCTGAGGGGTGATCTAAGCTCTAGCAGCAGCTTTGGTCCTAGCTGAGAGGGGAGTATAGAGACCAGAGGGTCCAGCCTCACCAGGAGGGACCGAGGAAGGTTTACTTTTCCTGGATTTTCGGATTGTAACATTCTCAAACCTGATTGAATCTAATGGTAGGGTAGAAGGAGAGGTCGACGATTTGTCTGAGAAAATAGCTAGAGATTTGAGTAGGGAAGGATCAGAGAAGGAGGGAGTAGTAGTCAAGATGTGTGGTGTATCAGATAAAAAGGGGGAAGGGTTCCTCTAGAGGGGGGGAAAGTCTTCCAAGGTGAAGGATGGAGGAGTTTCAGGAGAAGAAGTAGCAAGAGAGGCTACAGTGGGAGGTGGTAAAGTAGAAGAAGGAGGCTTAACTTTAGAAGCAATCTGAGCAATATTCTCAATATCTTGTATATAGTGCAACTCCCCCTTAGTGAGGTCACCAAAAGAAGTAGGAGAAGAGGAGTTGTATGGGTCTATAGGTGTAAGAGTATCAGAAGAGTCAACAGGTGGAGTGGCCTCCACGGGGGAGCTAGCAGATAACACAGAGTCCGATGGAGAGTTTGCCAAAGTAGTGACAGGTGACAACTTAGATTCAGAGAAGCCAAGATTTAAGGGATGACCCTGAAGTAAAGAAGAACACTTGTTCCTCAAGTGTCCAGTCTCGTGACAATAATTGCATCTTAAGGGCATGTTCATATAATCCAATCTTTGAGTAAAGATAGAGCTGTTGCTAACAATGTCAATGTCTGGGAGAAGCCCCTTCAAAACATCCAGTTCAACCAGTACCTTGGCAATACGCTTATAAAAAATGAGATGGAAGTCTTTTTCTAAAGACATAAACCGCCCAATAGTGTTGGCAACGCCAATCAAGAACTCTTTATTCCACGGAGGGAAAGGCAGAGCATGCATTAATACCCAGAGATGTTGCTTGACCACACGTTCTTTGAGCGGGTTAAAAATAGAGTGCCAACAGCTGAGAACAAGTGAGCCATTCTCAATAGTACAAAGTGAACTCAAGATATGAGAGGCATCAACATCCTCAAGAAAGACGAAGACCATCCACTTGTTGGAAAACAAACTAATGGTAGGTACATAGTTTAGGATGGGTTTCTAGTGCAAAGTAGTCCAGGCCACCCACTCTTCCCTATTCAAGGAGCAATATTCAAGGCGACCAATAAGAGCCCTACGACAAAGTTCAAACACCCTATCTAGCATCACATCCCTCCCTAGAACGTAACAACGTTTAGACTGAAGAGCCGTCAAGATTTTAGTCTTCCTGCGAGTACTAAAACGAGGTGGCCGAACCGTTCCCCCCAGTGGACTAGAAGGCAGAGAGAGCCCGTGGGCTCCATACTCAAGCAGTCAGATAACCCAAACCTTAGGAATAAACAATACGGGTCCCCATCACAGAGGGATACAGTGCAACCCCAACTATGACAGCAAAGGAGTTGACTAAAAAACCCTAATAGCCCCAGAGACATAGCCGAAACAGGAGGGGGCTCACCAAACAGATGACCCGTAAAATAGTAAACCATCAACTACCAAACCGGAGGACAGTAAAAGACCAAAGAAATAGCCAAATCAGAACCCACCCAACCTAATTCCCACTTGATTTACATGGTTGGTACTAAGCCCTCTTGGGAAGAGGGCAGACTCCATGTGGGTAGCCGCACAACCAACCACCCCAACACTAATACCCAAAAGAAACAACAAAATAGTGACAGTAAAAACCAGTACCGACAATGTGAAGTACCTAGAGCAGTAGTGAAGCCGTGTCAGGAGCAACACCGCTTATGACAATTAAAAAATGTCGAAACTGTCTGCCTTGCCCGAAAAAACCGCAGTCAACACACGACTTGTGAATGGCGCAAGAGAGTGAGTCACATAAACATCGTAAGCCCTACAAACCGAGAACCCATCTCGAGAGACTGCAACATCCGGAGATAGTGACCGATGTAACCCTTAGCCGAGACCACAATCCTGAAAGTAAAGCCCAAAGCCACCCCTTAACACATAATTATAGTTGAAAGCTGCTAGTTGCTACTCATGAAAACATACTAGTCAATAGACAACCCGTGAAAGGTGCAGACAACGATTCCGCAAATTAGGGGACCACCCAAACCCTATAAAGTTCGGAAACAGAAGCCACAAAGGAACCCATGGTTTGGTTGAAGCTCCACAGATAAGGTTAGGGTAGAGACTGAAGCAGATGGGACAATCTAGAGGCAAAGGGGCTTCTCGCGAGCTATCCACCAAAACCCTAGTTGCAGAGCCATTCTCCCGTTGATAATTCGATGGAGCGTCTACTTTAGGAAGACATGGTTAAAAGATTCGCAGCATTAAAAGTTTTAGGTGGAAGGATAGATAAACGTTTTTTCTCGAGCAATAAATTCTATAACCATATGTACACGGAGTGGGCCTAATGATTAAGAGCATGTGTTCCTTCTTATAAGGTCACAGGTTCAAATCGAGAGGGGAGTAGTGTATTTCGTGTCTAACTTAACAATAACCTTAAAAATAAATTATTATTATTATATAAAAACAAGTTAACAACTTTAAAAAAATGCTAATGTACTCCTTACAAACTACACACGAGATATTTCAATTAGGATAGTTTCCCTCAATAACATGATGTATGAGGTCACATTTACCTATTGCAGCCAATAACAAGTAGGTATTTGGTGGGTTAAATTTGTTTGTTTTACAATTCGCTGTGTTACGAGTCTTTATAAATGTATGTTCTATTTAGATTATAAGAGGTTCTCTATTACGAGTAGTATCTAAAACAGCAAAGGCGAAAGGGTTTAACGTTTCAAGACTGAAACAACGCCGACACTGTTAACGTTACCTCGCGAGTGGATTGAACAGACAGGCCCAGCAGCTCACGATGGCGCTGGATGAGCAGACGAACAAGCTTTTCAGAATCCGACGAACCGTTCTTCAGATGCTCAACGACAGAGACTATCTCGTGGGTGACTTCGAGATCAACACGACCAAAGAGCAGTTTCTTGATAAGTTCGGAGAAGACCCAAAGAAGGAAGATCTTGTTCTCAATAAAGCCAAGCGCAGCAGTCCTTCTGAACAGGTCACTACATTTATTAATGCCCATCTTCTCTGTGTATCTTAACATCGATATGTAGATTGATTTCATTTGTGTCTTGGCTTCTGCAGATATTTGTCTTCTTTCCGGAAGAGGCCAAGGTGGGAGTGAAGACCATCAAAACATATGTAGAGCGTATGAAATCTGAGGGTGTGTTTCGAGCTATATTGGTGGTGCAGCAGGCCTTGACACCCTTTGCAAGGCAGAGTCTCCAGGAGTTCTCGGGAAAATTTCATTTGGAAGTTTTCCAGGTGAGTTTCACCTTTTGGTTGTATGGGGTTTCATGTGTTTTCTCTCTTTCGGCTTATTGGTTCGTGAAATGTTAAGAAGGTATCTACTGAAAAAGCGATCATCTTTTTGCCGTTTTCTACTTTAAAGGTGTGGGTGTTGTAGTCGACGGTGGAGCCTTGAGGCTGTGAACCCTTTCTTGGGCAGTAACATTTTTATTGGGGTGTTGTAGACATGCTGTAGTTGAGGGCGGAGCCTTGAGGCTGTGAACCCTTTCTTGCCAACAACATTTTTAGGGCTATGATTCGTTTCTAGGTTTGGGGTTTTGCAACAGCTCGGGCCTGGCAACATTCAAGTCTGCCAAGTACCTGGCCTGCAACAATCATTTCATTCCTTGGTCATCAATGTAACAGGGCTTATCAAGTCTGCCAAGTACCTGGCCTGTGGACTCTGTTGGCTTGGCACTGAAATCCTGACCTTTATAACATAATTTGACTATCTTACCTCTTATCACAATGTAGCAAACAAGTTTTTTCACAATCTGGGATTTTATTACAATGAATGTTGCTGGCTTTACAGCATTCAAGTCACAATCCTTTGGCTAAGATGCTGCAAGGGGGGGCATATCGATTCAGGCAAAGTTACCTAAGACTTGCACCTGGCCCCAACCACATGGGATGACCTGCTTGCATAGGTGACCTGGCCCATGTAGGCAAAACGGCTCATAAGGGATGAAACATTTCACTTTGGGGATTTGAACCATGGTGGGTGGCGTAACACTATCCCTGCTTAACCATCGAACCAAGACCCCATCGACAAGTAATTGAGAATTGGCCAAAACTTGGGACAAAACCTAACAATTATCTCGCAAGAATTAAACAATCCAAGTAATATTATTGTTCTTTCTTGGAATTTAATGTATTTTTTGTTGAATTTTAGTTACTTTCATAAGCAGGTAATTATGTGTGCACATTTTAAAAAAATTTCATCCATCATATGATAATCACACATGAAAGTATCAACTTCATCAAACACATGTGAGCAGTATTACATTAGCCAGTTATAACAGTAAATGTAAATGCAGCAGAAAAACATCACATCACATAAATAACTATGCATAATAGGCACCATCATTTTTATCCTGGGAAAACCCTCTCTTCTCCTGAGGAAAAAAAACAAGCAACCTTTCTCATGATAGATTGATTAATAGAAGAACAAGTTTACATCAAGTGACCTTGAATATCAAACCCTTCTCACACATTATGGTGAATATAGACAGAGAGACCAAGTACTTATGTTTTCCATTTAAGGTATGAGGCTGCAGCATCAATGGAACCCTGATCCGCTGATTGGATAACAAGAGATAACTGAAGATGGAATGCCTGATTACAACCTTCCAATTGATGATGCCGTCCATGTTGATGTAAGCCCCAGGCTTACCAATCTTTAGCCCTATTGACTCTGATCTGCCCTCTAAATGTTGATCTGATTGGTATTTTGACAGTTGACTAAATTGCAGACCTCCAATGGATGACGTCAACTCAAGCAGCAGAAGGGTGATTAGGCCTTAGAAGGGCTCGGTTAAGGCCACTAGGGGCTGCAGCAGGCAAAATCATTCCTTAAAGGGCTCAACACAGACTTCATGGGGCTGACGGCAGGGTCCTAGAGGGCTCAAGCCTCAGACAAGTGGCAACAGGTTAAATAAGCCCTTACAGGGCTTGGATCAGACTATAGAGGGCTGCGGCTGACAAGATAAGCCCTTAAAGGGCTCAACTCAGACCTCAGACGGCAGTTGCAGGGTGGTTAGTGTTAAAATTCCAATGCTAAGCTAGATTATCAACATTCAATTCAATTTCACAATAGTAATAGCATACAGGATCATTGAGAGAAACAATATCACAAGATCAACACAGATTTTCCCTCGGAAAACCCTAAGGGAAAAACCCTGCAAGAAAAGCTTCCTCAATATAGGTGATCAAAAAGATAAAAGATAAGACTTCATATTGGTCCTTCTCCTCCTTGCAGATAAGACTCTCTCTCTCTCTCATGTGCTACACAAGTGAGTGTGTGTGTGTGTACAAATGGGGAGCGCTTCACTCTTATTTATATTCTTTCGTTCACTTGACTTTTCACTCAACTAAGTCGGCCCCACTAAACTTGACTGGTCGGCTTCTCTAGGAGGACTCAAAACAACTTAATATTATATTCTAGAGGGTGCTAATGACCCGACTTACAACGGAGGGTTTTTCTCATGACTTTCTACTGACCTAATACAATAATATCATTTTGACGGAGGAATAATAACATTTCCAAAAGGTTACATCAATAAAATACATTTAGAATATTCTTCGAAGTTACAATAATTCAACACTCCCCCCTTAACGAGAAGGGTATTCTTCAACACCAACAGCAGTAAGAGAAGGAGAGAGAGCATCTTCAACATCATCAGGGTGATACATCTATAAATCATTGGAAGCTTTTATTATCTTTGACATATAGTCTTCATCTTCAATTTCAGCAGCAGCAACACTTTGATCGTTTGGTCGACAACATCATCATTAGCATTTTGGTCTTTTCAATCAACAACATCATCATCAACGATACTTTGAGCAACATCATCAGCAGTACTTTGATCTTTTGATCATCATCATCATCATCATCATCATATCATCATGATCAACATTACTTTGACCAACATCATCAGCAATACTTTGAGCAACATCATTAGCAATACTTTGATCTTTCGATCAACAACATCATCATCATCAGCAACAACTTGTAATCCACAATACGAAGACGAAAGTCTACAGATCACTTTAGGACTTAAGTCCAGGGATGATACAATCCTACCACATTCTCAAAGACCAAAGTCTCTAGATACTATTACGAGATAATCACTCCCTATCACTTTAGGACTTAGGTCTAAGGATGATGCAATCCTACCACATTCTCGAGGATCGAAGTCCCCAGATACTATTACGGGATAATCACTCCCTATCGCTTTAGGACTTAGGTCCAAGGATGATGCAATCCTACCACATTCTCGAGGACCGAAGTCTTCGGATACTATTACGGGATAATCACTCCCTATCACTTTAGGACTTTAGTTCCAAGGATGACGCAATCCTACCACATTCTCAAGGATCGAAGTCTCTGGATACTATTACGGGATAATCACTCCCTATCACTTTAGGACTTACGTCCAAGGATGATGCAATCCTGCTTCTTTCTCGGAGATGTAAGTCTACGGATCACTTTAGAACAAGTGTCCATGGATGATACAATCCCACTTCTTTCTCGGAGACAAAAGTCTACGGATCACTTTAGGACAAGTGTCCAGGGATGAGCAACATCACTGCTCCCCCTTTCGGGGAAGGTCTTTTCGAATAACACCAAGCTTGTCTTGAAAGTATTCAAACTTTATTCAAGATAGAGGCTTTGTCAACACATCAACAACTTGTTCATTTGTACTCACATATTGGAGCTTTATGGCTCCCTTCTGTATCATATCTCGAATGTAGAAATACCAGATTTCTATGTGCTTCGATTTATCATGGAACACTGGGTTCTTTGTCATCTTAATACAACTCTTGTTATCACATAGAATCACTGTGGTATCCAACTCCAGGTTAAATAGACCCGGCATCAGCTTCCGAAGCCATATGGCTTCACAACTAGCAGAGCAAGCTGCTATGTATTTTGCTTCAGCCGTGCTAAGAGCAACGCTAACTGTTTCCTGCTAAACCTTGAAATCATAGCAGACCCCAGACAATAACATCCACTTGGTGTGTTTTTTTTTATCTAAGACACTTCCAGTCCAATCTGCATCTGTATAGCCATACAATCTGTAGTCATGGTTTCCATCATAGTATAGACCAAAGTCTATAGTTCCTTTCAGATATCTCATCACATGTTTTGCAGCTACCAGGTGAACACGTCTAGGTTGAACTAGATATTGACTCAAGGTGTTCACAGCAAAACAAGTGTTTGGTATGGTATTTGTTAGATACATCAACCCAATAATCTGTCTGAATTGAGTCACATTGTCTAACTCTGATGATTCATCAGCCAACAACTTCAGGTTGGTATCCATGGGTGTGGCCATGGCTTTACATTTCGACATATCAAATCTTTTCAAAATTTATATTGCATACTTTCCTTGATTGAGAAAGATTCCTTTTGACTTTGCCACACTTCTAGACCTAGAAAATAGTGCATTAATCCAAGGTCTTTCATCTCAAATTCTTCTGCGAGCTTCTTCTTGCATTCTTTAATCTGTTTCTCTTTCCCTGTCAAAAATAGGTCATCCTTATATAGTAATAGTATGATAGGTTCATCTTGTATAACCTTGAAGTAAAGGTTAGTATCGACTTTACTCTTGGTAAAGTCCAAGCTCGTCAGGAAACTATCTATCCTTCCATACCAAGCTCTAGGAGCTTGCTTCAAGCCGTACAGGGCCTTCTTCAACTTGCATACGTGAGTCCGTCTGTCTTCAACTTTAAATCTTTGTGGCTGTTCCATGTATACTTCTTCCTCAATCACACCATTCAGGAAGGCTATCTCTACATCCATCTGGTGTATGTCCCACTTCATCATGGATGCAAGTGCCATGATGGCTCTAATCGAAATATACCTTGCTACTGGTGCAAATGTTTCTTCATAATCAATTCCCTCTTTCTGAGAGAAACCTCTAGCCTCAAATCTTGCCTTGTATTTCTCTATACTTCCATCAGCTGCATGTTTTATCTTGTAAATCCACTTGGAAGATACCACACTCTTGCCTTCTGGTTTGGGAACTATATCCCACACATCATTCTTCATTATTGACTGGTATTCTTCCGTCATTGCTTCTTCCCAATCTTTCTTCTGTACTGCTTCTTCATAGTTTGTAGGTTCTTGATCTACAAGATCACACATTAAAGCTACATAGTTGGAAAATGGCTAGGGCTTCTTGCTTATCCTTGTGGAGCCTTCTGGAGCTCCATATCTTTTTGCTTCTTGTATAATTTCTCTTGCCCAAGAAGGCTTTTTCTCTTGCC
>LPNX010800648.1:284992-331426 GCA_001517045.1 Pseudotsuga menziesii | reverse complement strand
GTTTTTTAATAATTAAAAAATACTTAAATCACTTTAGTTAGGGTCTTTGCAATTTCATGGTGGGCTTTCAACACCTTATTAGGGCTATTGACATTTTATTCGGGCTATTAACCCAATCTTCTTTGAGATGTCTTTGGTTAAAGTATTTCGAAATTGCTTGACAAAGAATGCCTCTCTTGTTGAGAGGGAGTGTTGATTTTTGGCCAACATTGAGAGCCATTTTCTGGGAGAATTGGCATCAGCCTGAGTTGAGAACCTGGTCAGGGACCAGGATGTTGATGGCATGAGATCTCCTCATGCAAAGGAGATAACATCAACAAAAAACCTTTCTTATGGTGAATATTCTAGAAGACAAGTTACCCATTGAAAAGAGGACAAGTACTTCATGGCCTGTGACTCGAGCCAGAAGATTTTGAAAGTCTCTAAGGGTTCTAGGGCACATTTGATTATGAAGACCAAGAGGGGCTAAAGGATAATTTGTCTAGTCTTCATGAGAAGTTAGAAGAGGAGCTTTTAATGATCTATTCCTCCTTATATATGATGATGCACCTTGAGTTGGCATGTGTGGACCATAGAGACCAAGAGAAAGGTCTTAGGTGATTTGTTTAAGGAACTATGGTTATGGAACCCCAATGAAGGACAAAGAGCCCACTAGTGAAGGACCAAGAACCCTCAAAAGATTAAAAGACCAAAAGATTAAAAGGACCTAAAAGGTCAAAAGATTAAAAGACTAAAAAGGTCAAAAGACCCTAAGAATGGTTTCCTTAACTTATGGATTCATCACTTAATGATGGACTATAAATAAAGAAGCATTCTCATTTGTGCAACATACAATTGACTTCTTCATCTCTGATCAATTTTGTGGGGATTATCTGCTGGTATTTTTTCTCTCTCTCATTCGTGAGGTTTGGATCAGTTGTGTAGGCAATCGTAGGGTTCCACAACCCTCTCTTAAGTGATGTCAAGGTTCCAAGTATCATTCTTTGGGTTTTGATCTGTCCCAAGCTCCCTTAGCAAGTTTTCGATTTGTCCCAAATCAACCCAGCAGGGTTTCGAACTCACTCAGCAAGGTTTCGATCCGTCCCAAATCAACTCAACAGGGTTTCGAATTGTTCTCTTAGGGTTTCGTCTGTCAAATCAGAGCTCCGATTTTTGTGTCAGGGTTTCGACTTCTCATATCAAAGTTTTGAGTATGATTTCATGGTTTCAACGTTATTATATCAATTCTTCAAGAATGATCTCAGGGTTTCAATCAGTATTTTGGCTGACATATTAAGCCCTAGGGGCTTACGTCATCTTGAGCTAGGGCTTACATTAGCCCTCACTTTTTATCTACATGCTTCTCTCTTGTCAACAACAACGTTAAAATTAGTTTAACAATCTCAGAGCAACAAATGGCAAATTGCAGAAGGTATTTTGTAAAGAGTTGATATCATCACCTATATGCAGCCTGCTATCTATCAGTTTGCTCTTGACACCACTGATCAAGTATAGCTCTAAGCAGGGTCTTTATTGCACTGTTGATGTCTTAGAAGATTACTGAATTCAAGCTCCAACAGGGCTATTGTTGAATTAGACCCTAGTAGGATGCCATAGTTTACTTTAGGACTAACATCATCTCTTGAGTTTCACTAGCATGGAGTCAAAAATACTCTTTGGTATAGTACTATCGCTTTATGTTTATAAACTTTAAAGGATAGCACCATGTGATGGAAAGATAGAGGTGCTAGCTTCTATGGGTATCCTAGGGCTTGATGATCAACACTATGATGTGATATCCAGATTTAGTATTGCAATACTAGCATGACTCGTGATGGTGATAGTGCTTCCATGATTAGTGCTATTGAAAGTGTTAAAGTTGTGCTATTGAAAGTGTTAAAGTTAATGCTGCGTGTACATGACCTACATGGAAAAGATAAGTACTTGGTCTTGTTAGATTTTTATCAATGTTGAAAAAGTCGACATCGACAAAAAGTAGGCAAGGGTCCCGATTACAACTTCTCGGCAACATCGACGAAAAAATTGAGAAAATCGACAAAAGTCGACAAACTTTAAAAAATACGAAATACATTCATTTTTTTTCCAGAATTATAAACATATAAAGCAACAATAGCATTAGATGAGCACATATATAGATAAAGCGCTGATATCTGTCATCATCATGCAGTCATGCCAAATATAAAATGATACATCAAAGTCGATACTAAATTCTGAAACATCATAGTTGTCCAATCAAGAACTCAAAAGTTGATAACCAATACAAAATGACATCACATATATAAATGTATTTGAGGAAAACTAGCAGCTAGTTATCTAAAATCAATGCCCTCTTCCTGACTTTGCTTTTTACTTATTACTTGTTTCACATTTTCATTATATCTTTACTTCACAATTTATTCTATTTTCCATTCATACTTCATATTTTTCCTTGCTCCAATGATTAGGTTTATATAAGGTTTTTATAAATGTTCTTTATTTGTCCCTCCATCTTATAGCTTAAACCTAATTTTTGAAAGGTATATTTTATTAATTTGGTTGTCATCCATTAAATGTATTTCTTGTTTTGTATTGGTGATAAATCATAGATGTATTTTTCACTCCTCCAAAATTGAATTTCCGACATGAGCCTCACATTTAGCCCTAACTCATCTACCACTTGAAACATTGCTCTCTTTTTCCTACTATGTGCTATGATGATCACTCAAAATATGTTTGCTCAAAAAATTCCATAATACTGAAAAAAAGTAATTCAATTGCCATTGTGATCTTTGATAAATGGATACATACTTTGTATAGCTTATCCTTGCATGGTTTGATATTCAAATACAAAAAAGTTTGGAAACATTTTTACGGTAAAGGAAAGGTGTTAGTACACAACAAAATGGCTAAAATGGCTAATTTTTGGAAAATTAGCCATTTTAGCCAAAATGGGTCCTGACTTTTTGGGAAGAAGTCGGGACTTTTTGGATAAGGTTGACACTTTTTGGAAAAGGTCGGGACTTTTTGGAAAAGGTCGGGACTTTTTGGAAAAGGTCGAGACGTTTTGGGAAAAGTCGCGACTTTTAAAAAAAACAAAAATTCATGATTTTTCGGCTTAGGGAAAAATTGTCACTTTTTAAAAAGTCGGCGATTTTTCAGAGACTTTTTCAACAATGATTTTTATAGAGATATAGCAGTATAACAAACCAGATCACTAAAATAATAACCAAGCACATAAACAATAACAATTGCTGAGCTCGTTAAACCAAGGTGATGACCTATCACCTCCCAACCATAGACAATACAATTGTCTCCCTCCAGCTCGTGCCTTCCATTAGAGTTATCCAGTTAGAGATCAATGTACATCTAGATAGTAGTAGTGTAAACCTCAAGAAAACAAGAGCAAACTTCTTCAAGGCTAGAGAACCCAATAAAACAGTCATATAGTAGCAACAATGAACTTCCTTGTAGCTAGAGCGAACTTGCTTGAGTTGCATGTCCAAATGAGGAGGTGTCCCTCATATTTATACTGTTTCCTCGGTGACTTTTAACTGGGGTTGACTTGTATACTTTTATTGGGCCGACTTCACTTGTTCCATAATAAATTACATTTTATCTTTAACTTTTCTTGGGTCAACTTGTGTGAGGATGCCTCATGCATCCACTACACTAACACTCCCTCTTAGCCAGGGAGGCATCATTAGTATCACCAAATTGGAACACATCTGGATCTCATCTGTACATCACGGTTGTCTTGAACATCTCTATATCATAAGGAAGGTCTTCTGACACAATCTCAATTCATCGAGAAGTGTCATCATGCATCAGCTCAATCTAGTTCATCGAAGAACATGCACTAGCTCCACAACTTCGCCTTGTCCATCGATGAGTCGTTCGTGCGTAAGCTCAACCCAATCCATCGAGGATCATGTAGCAACTCAACATGCCTTCGCTCAACCCAGCTCGTTGGGGAATGTGGTCAACATGCCTCAGCTCAACCTAATCCATCGAGGAACATGCACCAAATCAACATGCCTTAGCTTAACCTAGTTCACCAGGGAACATGCATGTGCCCAACATGACTCAACTCAACCTTGTCCATTGGGGAACATGCACCAAATCAACATTCCTCAGCTCAACCCAGTTCGTCGAGAAACATGCATGTGCTCAACGTGTCTCAGTTCAACCTAGTCCATCGGGGAGCATTCACCAAATCAACATGCCTCGACTCAACCCAATTTGTCAGGGAACATGCATGTGCTCAACGTTCCTCAGCTCAACCTAGTCCATTCGGGAACATGCACCAAATCAACATGCCTTAGCTCAGCCTAGTTCGTCGGGCAACATGCATGTGCTCAACATGCCTCAGCTCAATCCAGTCCATTGGTGAACATGCGCCAATTCAACATGCATCAACTCAGCCTACTTTGTAGGGGAACATGCATGTGCTCAACATGCCTCGACTCAACGCAGTCCATCAGAGAACATGCACCAACTCAACCAGTCCATCGGTGAGTCCATACAAAAATACCAGTGTGCGCCAACCTCTCCACCCTTTTCAGGATGTCCAAGAGATCTCCTCATTCTTTTCACAGTGATCGAGATAATGCATGACATCTCTCCATCATATGATATCATATGATGTTCGAGAGATCTCCTCACTCTATCAGAGTGATCGAGAGCATGCGCTGGCCTCTCCATCCTTCTTATGATGTTTGAGAGATATCGTCACTCCTCTTGGAGTGATCGGGAGAATGCATTGTCCCCTTCACCCTTTTTAGGATGTCCAAGAGATCTCCTCACTTTTTCTCGGAGTGATCGGGAGAAGGCGTGGTCTCTGTATAATCATCCTTCCCTCTTAGCGAGGGACATATCATGGAACCAATCTCCCCACTCCATCACTAAGTGTCATGGAGTAAAGTCAACCTTCCCTCTTAGCGAGGGAGCTCCCCATTCCATCACATAGTGTCCAGGAAAAGATACACAGTAGTATCAACCTTCCCTCTTAATGAGGGAGTCAATCATGGAACCAAGCTCCCCACTCCTTGTTAGAGTGCTAGGTAGTAGGTGTAGTCCCATTTTGAGTCATCTAGGAACTGATGTGCTCTTTGTAGAACTTTATGGGAACCTATAGACTTGCACACACATATCAACTGCACGAGGGAGTATCAAGAAACTAGTCTCCCCACCCCATCACATGGTGTTCGAGAGATCTCCCCACTCCATCACAGTGTTTGGGAGAAGATATGACTCTGCCATCGGACCACTCATCGTCATCCAATTATCATGGTTAAGACTTGTTCGATATTGCAATCATGCTCACCACATCTCCCTCTATGTAGGAGCACCTTGCTCCCTCTGCATTTGAGCATCCTGCTCCCTCTCTGGAGCTGTCCACATGCTAGTCCATTAGCCTATATATGAGATATCGCTTCGGGTTCCAATCTGAACATCATCTCTCACAAAGCAAATGAGTACAGTTCCTGGTGTTGACAAGGTACATCAAGGATCCTTGAATTGTTTGTATGGATCAAAACAACATCGTCATCAAAGTAGCCATGTACTCAGTCATCATGCTAGATCTACTCAGGATTTCAACTGTGTTTTTTCCTTAACCTAGGAAAACCTCATCATGTTTTTGTCACACCATCAATAAGTGATGCAATAGTTCAAAATCCTCATCTCAAGGGCTAAATTCTGTTGTCTCCTCAGAAATCAATTGAGTAACTCTTGTCCTCCAAGACCAACATACTCTAATCCATCTGTCATGATTCTAACTGGAAACTAACTCTTTTCCATAATCATCGAAGAAACAAACATCTGTAGTAGTAGAGAGACCGACATCTGTTGGTGCCTTCTACTCCTAATCACAAATCTCTATATGAGATCCTTTGGGCTTGTGGGTCATGTGTCCACATATATCTAGTTGTATTAGGTCCTCGTTTGTCTGTTGTTAATGTTGAACAGTCATGCCTTCCATGGAAGCCATCCTTCTTCTTGGTCTGTAGCCTGGGCTGAGATTCATGCTCCTAAAAGATTCCCGCTTCTGATCAATTTGCTCATTCTCGATCACTGAATATCAATGGGGTCTATATGCCCATCACTTGTCCTTCAGAACAAGTCTCATCATCCTTTTCTTATAGGCCATAACATATGTTTTTTTTTTCCTACAAGTCAAATCTCGTCAGATCGTTAGCAACATTGCATAATCAATTTAATCACTTCATATTTCAATGTAATGGCAATAGTTCACACAGTTATTTAGGCATCTCATCCAATGCTTTGGCACAACATATATATGGTAATTATCTGGATGCATGCTATCTACATTAGAACACACTATCAAGAGTTTGCACTACTCTAAGCATGTTAGAAGGAGATATCATCCAAGATGGGTTCATGGAATGTTGTGCAACATTACTGGCTATTTAAACAGTCATTTACATAATAAATATTACATGAGCCTACTAATAAAGGAACTATATTACATGCTCAACAAACCTCCTAATTCTAGGAATATAGATCTGCATACAACTAGTTATGAAAATGTGTTCAAGACAAACAAATCTAGTCTACAAGAGCAATAAATCCAAATACTTATCTTTTATTGTTTTGTGGGTGGGCTCCCACTGCCTCCTAGTAGGAATCACGAGAGTCCTTTGATCTTCATCTTCTTGCTGGAAGCCCATCTCAATTTAGATCTTCATCTCATCATCTTGATATGGAGAGTATAACTCATTTCGACGATCTTCGACACTTTCTTCAAAATCATCATTCCTTGACCTCTTATGTGGAGTGTCTCCATCTACATTTGCAGTTGAGGCTTCATGCTTCCTTTTATTTGAACCATGACACTATCTGGCATAATGTCTGTATTTATGACATTTGAAACATTTAATGTGTGAAAGATCCTTCTTCTTCTTTTGTCTTGGAATAGGGCTTGATCTTCCACCTTTGTCTTTTTTGTCATGAGATGTAAGGGCTTGATTTTCTTCATGTTGAGCTTCTTCATCAACATCAATGGTTGAGGCTTGGTGTTTTCTCTTCTTTCAACCAAGACACTGTATGGCATAGTGATCCAATTTTTGATATCTGTAGCACTAGATATGAGCAAAATCCTTCTGAACCTCCTCCTCAACAAGCTTAATGGAAACTCTAGACTTGGAAACCTTGTCAAGTCTATGTTCAACCTTCATGTTGATCTTCTTGACTGCAACCTGAAAAGCTACTTCAAAAACCCTAGTAGGAGCTAGGTCAAATTTGAAGCTATGTCACAGGGTTCGGCGAATTTTATGCTTAAAGTTCGAAATTCGCCGAACTCCAAAAAAATTTTGCAATTTGTTTAGGTTCGGCGAATTTCAACGCCGAACCTCAAGGCGAATCGAATCGAACCGTATCGAACCATATCGAACTCGAATTTCATCGAATTTAAAGCGAATCTCAAACGAATTTCAAATCGAATTTCAAAACGAATTTCAAGTTCTGTTCTTTAATTTATGTTCTGTCCTGTCCTGTCATTTATGCAGGGCTCAAATTTCGCAGACAAACCCGTTCAACGACATCCATGCCGACTTTAACTCACGTGAAAATAGAAATAATACCATTGTTACTGCTCATTCAATGCATTTCCATAGCCCACAGTTGACATAGCTGGAAACCTTAAAAAAACTAGCCAATTAATCCAATTAATCGAGCCGGTGGCGGTGAATCGGTGATTATATTTATAGTTATTGAGATTGCTTCAAAGCGAAATTACACGTTCATGTGTGCATGCCCTGCCACGATAGAGACTCGGCATTGAATTTAATAGAATTCAGTTACGCAGGCCACGACAAAGAAGCAGCAGTATTGACTTTGATCAATTTAGATATTGTATGAACTGAATATGTTACTGTTAAGATTCTCTTTTTTAAATCATAAATTCCCGTATATAAGCCTCTAAATCACGACTCCTGAACGTTACCGATCGCTTAATCAATCTCTTGGATTTGCAATAAATATGATGAATCTTATAATATCATATCATATTAAAATGACAGGACAGGACAGAACATAAATTATTAAATAATCGAGGTTGCAACTTGCAAGTTGCAGCATTGAACATAAATTATAATGATAAAATTTGATATATTTTCTTCATTTGTTTTATTGTATATTTTATTATATAGATTATTATATATATGAAATTTTTTTATATTGGCGAACCTAATGCCGAACCTCATCCCGAACTTACTAAAAAAAATTTCATTTGTTTTATTGTATATTTTATTATATATATTATTATATATATGAAATTTTTTTATATTGGCGAACCTAATGTCGAACCTCATCCCGAACTTACTAAAAAAAATTGAATTCGAATCGAATTTCAAGGTCGTCGAACTCGAACCATGTGACATAGATTTGAAGTGTGGATTCTTGCAAATATGATTCTATAGATAAATGCGTCCTTCCAAGTCTAGTTGAATAGATCTTCTTTTCTACTAGATCTGTGGACAGAACAACTCAAGATTGGAAACCCTAGTTTCTCGATTCCGGTAGAGAATAGGTCAAAAGATGAAAATTTCCAGATAAGAAATCTGCTTCCACAGATAGTTGCACCCTACTAAGGCAAGTTGGAGCAAGATAAGATTGAGCCAAACCAGTGGGCAGAAGGGCTTGATCTAAGAAGCCCTAGGTCTTGATCGAAACTTCACCAAACTAGATTTGGCCTCCAGAGAAAGATGCTCCCTCTTAGGGTGAGTTGCTCAATGCTCCTTTCGGGATGATGAACTAAGGTTGAAAATACTCCAAGGTATGGAGCCCTAGTTTTTGACGATGGCTTCTATTAGCATTGCCTTGATACCATGTTATATTTTTATAGAGATATAGCAGTATAACAAACCGGATCACTAAAAGAATAACCAAGCACAAAAACGATAACGATTGTTGAGCTTGTTTAACCACAGTGATGATCTATCACCTCCCAACCATAGACAATACAATTGTCTCCCCCAAGCTCGTGCCTTCCAATAGAGATCCAATTCAAAGATCAATGTATATCCAGATAGTAGTGACATAAGCCCCAACAAAACAAGAGCAAACTTCTTCAAGGCTAGAGAACTTGAGAAAACAGTCTTTTAGTAGCAGCAACGAACTTCCTTGTAGCTAGAGAGAACTTGCTTGAGTTGTGTGTTCAAATGAGGAGGCGTCCCTCCTATTTATACTGTTTTTTGGGTGACTTTTAACTAGGGCTGAGTTGTCTACTTTTATTGAGCCGACTTCACTTGTTCCATAATAAATTACATTTTATTATTAAATTTTCTTGGGCCGACTTGTGTGAGGATGCCTCACGCAGCTACTACACCAATAGGTCTCTCTGTTTATATATACCCTCATGTGTTAAGGGTTTGATGTTCATGGTCATTTGATGTATACTTGTTCTTCTTTAATCTATTATAAGAAAGGTTGCTAGGTTTTTTCCCTCTAAAGGAAAGAGGGTTTTTCCAACGTTAAATCATGGTGTCTATTGTGCATAATTACTGTGATGTGATGTGTTTACTTTCTGCCCTATTTTTATTTACTGCTGAAACTGGTTAATATTATACTGCTCATAAGTAATTTAGTGTGGTTGATACTTTCATGTGTAATTATGCAAAAGAAAAAATTGTATTTACACTCATAATTACCAGCTTATGAAAGTAACTAAAATTCAACAAATAGATGGTGCTGTAGAATAATCTATGCTTCCATTAGATGATGCAATGTCTCATACAGAGTAGGAGAAAGGAGTACGATACATAACTCCCATATATCTGACTCTTAACCACTATATTAATGGGCCACCTGACTATTAACCACTATATTAATGGCTACATTAAATGCCCCATTAATACATCTCTTTATTACTGAGCATTTATTATTCAACTAAGTCCTAAGTTCCAAATATGACCATTATCTCCAGCACCTTCCCTTAATGGTCATTATACATGCTTGTTCATAATACAGAAGGACAAAACTTTTGGACTAGCAAGGTTTTGCAGTCCACAAGATAAAATCTTTAAAATTGCAATCGGACAAGCAAGATTTTGCAGTCCACGAGATAAAATCTTCAAAATACAATTGGAAGTTCACTGTATCCAGCAAGTTTATCGGTTTTACTGATATTGATGGCCTCTTCTTTTTCTTTTATTATTATTGCTAACATAAATATAATTTCTTTCATGATCTAACAATTGCAGGAGGCAGAATTGCTTGTTAACATAAAGGAACATGTTCTTGTGCCGGAGCACCAAATACTCACTACTGAAGAGAAGAAGACATTACTGGAGAGATATACTTTGAAAGAAACACAGGTCTGTTTTTCTCTAGTGCTGATAGGTTTGCTGATTTTGTGATGTATTGGAATTTTTGAATATGAAATGACTGTTTCCACATATTACCGTACTGGAATAATGTTTCCTGGCACAATCTCTATCCATGTCTCTGCTCATAGATCTTTATTGCTTACTGCATAAATCATCAGACTTTTTTAATTGTTATGTTACCCAGTCTAGATGAATTAAGAATAGGCAGGGCATGCTATTTTTTTTGTTAGAAAAATATCGTAATTTTCATTCATTTAAGAAAGAAAAATAAATATTGCATATGCTGTTTGCATCTCAAGATCCTCCTGCAGAGTGATCTTACATCAAATATAACCAAAATGTTATGGCAACAAACTGGAGAATTATCCCATTCTAAGACTTCACCTAGGTCATCACATACATATCAGAAAAACTGTCTGATATTGGCTTTAAGCAGATAAAAATATAACACAGAAGTAGTTGGGACTCGAAAGTCCATCAGAAAAACCAGTTTGTGATTAGAATCACAATAGAGTTTTTACAGTCTTCCAAATAAAAACATAGCCAAGGGTTACTTGGAAAGAAAAACACTATTTGAAAACAGCAGAATAAGCCAGAGCAGAATGGATAAGGAAGAGGGTGGACAGAAGACTGCCCCTCTTTTGACTCCAGCAAAAGCCAAGAATCTGCTTCCAGATGAGGACTTTCTTTTGAGAGAAGAACTGCATCCCCATTGCACTCTCTTTACATGTGTAAAAGAGATTGTGTCAAAAGCAGATTTGCAATTAATGACTTCATTTATGTTGATTTTTCTGAGCAGCATCGAGAGCCATTCTTTTAGGGGAATGGAGACACCTGGTCCGGGACCACTGTGTGGACTCAACCTAGTGTTGAGTGATCATTCTGTTGAATGATGATATCTAGTCTTTGACTATGATATGGACCCAGCTCTGCCCTGGGGGGACTCAACCCTGTGTTGAGTGACCATTTTGTTGAATGGTAGACATCTGGTCTGGGCCCACGATGTGGACAGTCTAGTATTGGTAGACTCAACTTAGTTTTGAGTAGCCATTCTCTTGGAGAATGGAGGCACTTGGTTTGTTACCAAGTATTTGACCTTGGGTCAAATTATGCAAACCTTGGCTGAGGAACCTAGTTTGTTACCCGGAAGGCACTATAAGCCCTAGACTTGGTCTAGGCATGTGTGACACTTTGACCCTTGATTTATGGGCTTTCTGTTCTTCTCCAAGGTTTGGCTACCCTTGGTTAAGATACTTTGCCTCCTGATCTTGGTGTCACACAGAGTGTGAGATAAAAACATTAGTAACTCTCTTGGTTTATGATGATGTACTTTGAATGGAATTAAAAGACCATAGGTAATGACCATAGGGGCACTTAAAAAAAGGCTAAAAGCAAAAGTAAAAAATACATAACGACTTTTGGACCACTGGAATAATGACTTTTGGTAAAAGTAAAAAATACATAAAGGACCTTTTGGAAGGCTAAAGGTAAAAGTGGAAATTAGAAAAGAATAAAAGAATATTATTTTGTTCTATCTAATTTTGGTCCACTTACAAGTGACTCGAGGATATAAAAGAAGATCAAGCCAATTCATTATTACACACACAGTTGCTCTCACATGTACTACTGCAAATTAGAAGATCTCACAGGTGGAGAAGAAAGTTTATAATTGTGGCCTAGCATGGATGAGTCTAGCTAGGGCATCATCATCCTCCATTGAAGACAAACCCTAAGCTAGGGTTTTATATCTTTCTCTTGTTTTAAGGGTTTCTTCTATAACCCATCTTCAAATTCGACAACCACCATTTAGATCCGGGTAGCCATAATCCAAATCCGATCAACCATTATCAGATTCAGGCAGCCACCTCCAAATCCGAGCATATCTACCTGGACAATACCCTCTCCTTCATGGGTTGCTCTCTCTTCTTTCTTTGGGCAGGCCACAGAAGGGCATTGCCCCTCTCAGCACCCTCAGACAGCTTGCTACAGCCTTACCCGTGAGGGTTTGGCACATCGCCAACCCTCGGGCAGCTAAAGGGCAGACTTGTGAGGGTTGCCGTGGCCTAACAGGCCCTCCGGGCAATCTGTAGGCATACTCGTGAGGGTTTTGTAGCAACCCGAGTTTGCACAGACCCTTAGGGCAGCCCACAGGCCAGCCCAAAAAGGGCACGTGCTAGCTGCTAGCCCTTCGGGCAGCAGCATAGCTGTCATACAAGGTAGCCGGGTAAGCTGACGGGCAGTAGAGACAGTTAGATTGAGGCAGCGGGCAGTAGAGGAAGCTGTCGGGCAGAGCCACGGGCAACAGAACCTAGATCTGGGCAGATCTAGCAGTTCGGGCAGGGGAGACAGGAAAAGGTCGGTCGGGCAACATGGTGGTATTTCAGGTAGGTTGACAGGTACAGATCTGGGCAGCTAGAATTTTTTTGGGCAACTTGAATTATTCGACAGGAGAGAAAAACCCTATTTTCTGAAGAAGCCGTAATTGGGCAATTTTGATGTAATTTGGAAAATTGATCTTCTGGTTTTGTGGTTAACCCTCGTATTGGGGTTTGTGGAACTTTTTGAAGAATTTCAGTCATCTCATTTATGAGACAAGTTACTAATGCTTTTTGGGGATTTCGTACTTTAAAGGTTTCCCCATTGAAAAATTCTTGTGTCCATTGTGTTGATGTGATGAATGTTACTTTACTGCACTTGTAAATTGTTTAAAGTTAGTCTGCAAATTTTTTAAGTATTCATGCTAATGCTAAAATTCAACATGGTATTAGAGCTTAGCATGTGAAAACACAGTAAAGGGACACTGTTGTTGTTTTCCTAGACCTTGGGATAAGATTTGCAGACTTAACATTTGACTAAGTTGCAAAGATGGTCGTCAATGTTTTCAGACCGGAAGAGAAGCTCTATGGTTCAACCAACTACAACTCCTGGAAGGCCAGGTTAACAACCGTTCTAGAAGAGAATGACTTGGATGACATTGTTTTCAATGTCATTGAATAGTCAACATCTAATACTGGAAGATTTGCTTACAAGAGGAAGCAAGGTAAGGCTAGAAGGATCATCTATGATTTTGTCAAAGAGACGGTGATGCCCAACATCAGAACTTTAAAGACTGCTAAAGAATGCTTTGATGCTTTGGCCAACCTATATGAAAAGAAGGCTCCCAGTCAGAATAGAGTCTTGAAGAAAAGGCTACGAACTTTGAAGCTGAACAAGGATGAAGGGGTCGTTCTTTCTTCACAAAGATTGCATAGGTAAGAGATCAACTCATTGCTATTGGTACTACTGTTGATGATGTTGACCTTGTGCAAATTGTGGTTGATGGTCTCCCAAGCTCTTGGGAAACCTTCATGGCATTTGTCAGTGGACGTGAGAATCAACCAACCTTTGAAAGGCTTTGGCATGATTGCATAGAAGAAGAGGGAAGGACCTCAAGGAAAGTAATCAAGGAAGATAACCTTACACTTGCCGCAAAGTCAAAGAAGTTTAAGAAGCCTTTCTCTCAACAAAAGAAGGGAAATAAATCTCAAGGTAAGTTTTCTGGCATGTCAAAAGTGGAATGTTATAATTGCTACAAGTTTGGACATTTTGCTAAACACTGCAGGCAAGCCAAGAAGAAGCCTAAGCGAATGTTTCAAGCATCTGCTGCAGAAGTAGAGGAAGAGGAAGAAGCAGAACCAAAGAAGAAGAAGAAAGCCAAGGCTAACAAAGAAGAACCTAAAAGAGAGTACTACTTGGTTTCAACACTCTCCAGTTCCACCAACATTGATATTGCTTGGTTGGTGGATAGTGGTGCCTCTAGGCACATGACAGCTGACCGTAGAGCTCTCACCAGTTACAGGAGGAAAAAGTTCACCCCAAAGGTAGAACTTTGGAGACCCCAAAGGTAGAACTTGGAGATGACTCTACTTACAAAATTGAAGGAGTTGGCTCAACCTCACTTCAATTTGACTCAGGTACGGTTCTTCATATTGATGATATCTTATATGTTCTTGGTTTGACGAAGAACCTTCTATCTGTTGTTGGCTTAGAAGACAAGGGCTACAGAGTCCTCGTCATGGACAAGAAAGTCTTTCTATGGGCAAAGAATGAAGACATGAACTCAACAGTACAGATTGGGGCTCTAGAGGAAGGCCTTTACAGGGTTTCCGGAGATTCCACTCATGCTTTGGTACATCACACAATTGATCCATGTGAACTTTGGCATAGAAGGTTTGAACACCTTCACTACACAGCTCTCCTAAGATTGCAGTAGATGGTTACAGGTATGCTAGAAGTATCTCCAAAACATGAAGGAATCTACAAAAGATGTTCTCTAGGCAAGAACACTAAGAAATCTTTTCCTAGAAGCAAGAATAGATCTAAAGGCATTTTGGATTTGATTCATTCTGACATTTGTGGGCCTATGTCCTCACCCTCCTTGAGTGGATGTTTATATTATGTCTTTTTATTGATGATCACTCTCAGAAGTCATGGATTTACTTCCTCAAGGCCAAGAGTGAAACCTTTGACAGGTTCAAAGAGTTCAAGACACTGATTGAGAATCAGACTGGCAGACACATCCGTATCTTGAGATCAGATAATGGAGGTGAGTATGAATCTAATGAGTTCGATGATTTTTGCCAAGAAGCAGGAATCAAGAAAGCGCTGATAGTACCTTACAACCCTTAGCAGAATGGGGTTGCAGAAAGGAAGAATTGAACTATTTGTGAAGCTGCTAAGGCTATGATCACTGATCTAGATCTTCCTCTATCTTTGTGGGCTGAAGCTACAGGTACCGCTGTGTATATTCAGAACAAAAGCCCTCATGCTATCTTGGGGGAGAAGACTTTAGAAGAAGTCATCACCAAGAAGAAACCTGCAGTTGACCACATGAGGATTTTTGGCACTCCTGTGTACGTCCATGTGCCAAAAGAAAAGAGGGCCAAGCTAGAGCCCTCCGGTAAGAAAGGTATATTTGTTGGGTACAACGATTGCTCAAAGGCTTATCGAGTATATATACCAGGACAAAGGCACATTGAAGTCGGCACAGATGTGATTTTCCATGAGGAATCTGTGTTTCGTAAAACACTAGAGCTTTCAAAGGAAGATGAAGTTTCTCCACTTGAGTTTCCAGATTCATAAATTCAGAGGGAGGAAGAGGAATTTGAGGACCAAATTCCAGATGCACCTGATTACACTGAAAGTCCACCAGAAGAACTACTTGAAGTTCCTCCTTCCAAAAGGAGACTTGGTTGGTACTGAGAGATGAAAGATCTCAGATTGATGCATTACTTCCTTGGCTTAGAGGTCTGGCAAAAGCCAGGTGAGATCTTCCTGACACAAGGAAAGTATGCAGTGGATATATTGCAGAGATTTGGGATGCAGGACTGCAAGTCTATGAGCGTACCCATGACTACCAATTTGACAAAGTTGTGGGACTCGGCCACCAGTTCAGAGATTGTGGACTCTACTTTGTACAGACAACTTATTGGATCCCTGATGTATCTCGTGCATACGAGACCATACATCTCTTACACAGTTAATTCTCTGAGTCAGTTCATGTCCGATCCGAAGCACATGCACTTAGTAGCCGCCAAACATGTACTCAGATATGTGCGAGGTACTATCACTTATGGACTTAGGTATACTTCCAACAATGGAGTATTGTTATTTGGATATTCAGATTCAGATTGGGCTGGCAGCGCAGTTGACTGAAAAAAGTACCTCTGGTTATTGCTTCAGTATGGGATCAACAATGATCTTTTGGTCCAGCAGGAAGCAGGGTTCCTTAGCTCAGAGTACACCTGAGGCAGAGTATATTGCTGCAAGTGATGCCTGCAAGGAAGCAGTTTGGCTCAGAAAATTGATATTTGATTTGTTCGGGGGTAAGCTTGACTCAACGATCATCCATTGCGATAATTAGAGTTGCATAAAGCTTTCAGAGAACCCAGTGTTTCATGATAGATCGAAACACATTGAAATGAGGTATCATTTCATCAGAGACCTAGTGTAGAGAGGTGCTCTGAAGTTGCAGTACATTTGTACGGATGAACAGATCGCAGATATCTTGACCAAGCCTTTGTCAGCATCAAAGTTCGTGTACTTTCGTGACAAGTTTGGTATGGCAGAGAATGCCTCTCTCGTTGAGAGGGAGTGTTGATTTTTCTTAGCAGCATCGAGAGCCATTCTCTTAGGAGAATGGGAACACCTGGTCCGGGAGAACAGTGTGGACTCAACCTAGTGTTGAGTGATCATTCTCTTGAATGATGATATCTAGTCCTTGACTATGATATGGACCCAACTCTGCCCTGGGGGGACTCAACCCTGTGTTGAGTGACCATTCTGTTGAATGGTAGACATCGTTCGAGACCACGATGTGGACCAGTCTAGTACTGGTAGACTCAGCTTAGTTCTGAGTAACCATTCTCTTGGAGAATGGAGGCGCTTGGTTTGTTACCAAGTATTTGACCTTGGGTCAAATTATGCAGCCCTTGGCTGAGGCACCTGGTTTGTTACTAGGAAGGCACTATAAGCCCTAGACTTGCTCTAGGCATGTGTGACACTTTGACCCTTGATTTATGGGCTTTGCGTTATTCTCCAAGGCTTAGCTACCCTTGGTTAAGATACCCTAGCACTTGATTTTGGTGTCACACACTGTGAGATAAAAGCATTAGTAACTCTCTTGGTTTATGATGATGTACTTTGAATGGAATTAAAATACCACAGGTAATGACCACAGGGGCACTTGGAAAAAGGCTAAAAGCAAAAGTAAAAAATACATAAGGACTTTTGGACCACTGGAATAAGGACTTTCGGTAAAAGTAAAAAATTTAAAAATACATAAAGGGCCATTTGGAAGGCTAAAGGTAAAAGTGAAAATTACAAAAGAATAAAATAATATTATTTTGTTCTTTCTAATTTTGGTCCACTTACAGGTGACTCAAGGATATAAAAGAAGATCAAGCCAATTCATTATTACACACACATTTGCTCTCACAGGTACTGCTGCAAATCAGAAGATCTCACATGTGAAGAAGAGAGTTTATGATTGTGCCCTAGCATGGATGAGTCTAGCTAGGGCATCATCATTCTCCATTGAAGACAAACCCTAAGCTAGGGTTTCTTATCTTTCTTCTGTTTTAAGGGTTTCTTCTATAACCCATCTTCAGATCTGAGCAGCCATTATCAAATCCGGGCAGCCACCTCCAGATCCGGGCAGATCTAACCAGGCAGTCCCCCCTCCTCCACGGGCTGCTCTCTCTTCTTTCTCTGGGCAGGACACAGAAGGGCACTGCCCCTCTTGGTACCCTCGGGTAGCCTGCTACAGCTTACCCGTGAGGGTTTGGCTCACGACCAGCCTTCGGGAAGCCAAAGGGTAGACCCGTGAGGGCTCCCGTGGCATAACAGGCCCTCCGGGAAGCCTGTAGGCATACCAGTGAGGGTTTTGTAGCAGCCTGGGGCTGCACAAACCCTTGGGGCAGCCCACGGGCCAGCCCAAAAAGAGCACGGGCTAGCTGCTAGCCCTTTGGGCAGCAGTATAGCTGCCACACAGGGAAGGCGGGTAAGATGCTGGGCAGCAGAGACAGTCAGATCGGGGCAGCCGGCAGCAGAACCTAGATCCAGGCAGATCGGGCAGTTCTGGCAGGTGCAGACAGGAAAAGGTATGGCCGGGCAGCAGGGTGGTAATTCGGGCAGTCTGATAGGTACAGATCTGGGCAGCTGACAGAATTTCAGGGATACCATACCTCAATGTCAAAGGGGAATTTTTAAAAATATTTGCAGAAATACTCTGTCAATGCAGTAATAAACAAGAATTTTTTCCAGCAATACGTATATTTGCTTGATAGTACACACCCCACTGTATATTTGCTCGATAGGATTCCTACTACAGTGGTCAAACCAATGACCCCAAGGGGCTTAGTCAAGAAACAATGACTTCTACAAAATCTATTTTGAAAAGGCTTGAGCAAGTAGACATGCTTTGTCTTGAATTAGTGACTACAAAATCTATTTTGAAAAAGGCTTCAGCAAATACTTGCAAAGACATGCTTTGTCTTGATTATTGGGCTGGGCGAATTGAAAATTGAAAATCTAAAATATTTTATCAGTGTAAATTGCTCACACTGCAATCTGTTATAGTCTAATGATACTTAGCTCTCATTGTTAGAGGTTGGAACATGGGTTGGAACTCTCTTTTGTGTCAATAGGTCTATTGCTTGGAAGGCTTTTGATATTTTGACTATGTACTACCTTCGCATTTTATTACTCTTATTAATGCTGTAATGATAAACGGTGTTCTACGTTTGTTTTTTCATTAAACATTAAACATGGAATTTAAAATAGCTGTCACCTTAGCATGCCAAGAATAGAACCACAAAGTATGGATGAGTTTTACAGGGCAAAGGGCTTGAATACTGTTGATTTTTAGGTGCTGAAATAGTCCAGAAATCAGCATTAAAGGGCATGAAGGTTGCCCACCTTCTTCTGTCATGAAACGCCTCAAGGAAACACCCTTAAATGGTGCGAGTTCAGCACCCACCTTCTGCTGTGAATAAATGCCTCATGAAAATACTCTCTTTTTGATTACAACAGCCTGGAATTATCATCAAGAAGCCAACCTCTTCTCAATTAGTATCAACATGTCTCTTTAACTTATATTTAGTAAAGATAATATTTGTATCTTTAATTTTAATATTTAAAAAAATAGTTTTGGGATGTCTTTTATCAATATATTAGATATTTTCACACATTTATGACAATTTTTAAAAGTTGATATATACATGGTATTTGCAACATACGGATTGCATTGCAACACATGGATTGCATTGCTGTGTAATTTTTGAAGAATGTTAATGAAAGTAGAGAAAGGTACTGGTCATTATGGTATCGAGAAATTTTTCATTTATGCATTGGTGTGTAATTTTTAAAAATGTTGATATGCATTGGTGTTGCCTTTTCAAGTATCAAACATCATTTGAACGTTGACTTAACATATAGATTGCATTGATGTATAATTTTTAAAAATAGGGCCTCAATGTTGATTGCATTGATGTGTAACTTGTCCCATCAAAATAGACCCAGGCCCTATTTTTATCAATTTGTTCTTGCCTTAATAGATCTCCATGGTTTGACCTTCGCCTGAGATTTAAAATGATCAAAGATTGACTTACTCTGGGTGCACAATGAATAGGAATTATGATCCTTTCCTTAAAAATGCTTGCATTCCAAGCTAGCGATACTCCCCATGCTACAATTATAGGATTGTACAATGTAACCTTTTAGTGCTGGCTTGGATAGCCAGCTTCTGTGACAATCGTCAATTGGATCTCCCTGCCATTCATTTTTCAGTCCAGTTACATACTCCTTTTCTCTTCATACCTGACCTGTGAATTTACAATAAATAAGCAAATGGATAATTGTTTCTTCTGGAGTCTTACAGAGAGGACAACTAATTGGCCCCTGCCTATTTCTCATCTGGAGTACCTCCCATGCAAGAGCTTTGTTTTTAATGGCTATCCGTTTGAAAATTTTGGATTTCAAGGGGGATCTGATTTTCCAGAGTGGTTTCCACCACCATTGGAATGCGGATCATGTTATATTACATGATTTCTGTTCCTGGGTATTTCCAGCTGATCTTTGTTGTTTTCCTTAGTTTTTAGGGCTGAAGCCTTGTTTTTCTATGTAATAATTATGACCTTCATATGTATTACAATAGCTGAAACTTAATTGACTAATATGTTTCATTGATCTGGATGTCTTCAGCTGCCACGAATGCAAGAGTCGGATCCTGTTGCACGGTATTATGGGCTCAAGCGTGGTCAAGTTGTGAAGATCATTCGACCTAGTGAAACAGCTGGAAGATATGTGACTTACCGTTATGTTGTTTAAATTTAGTTTTAAGTTTTGAACACAAGATGAATGCTTTAACATTTTGACTGACTGGTACTACGGCTAAATACTCTTTTAGCCACTTTGGAGTTGTGCTAAGGATGAAATCTTGTTGAGTGGTTGCTCTTTTGTATAAATAGTTCCATAAGCCAGCCAATCTAGGTAGGGTTGAAGCTATAAAATGTAATCATTATTTCTTATTGTAAGTGCTGCAATTATGGAGTCCTGGTTAAAAAATTCCCGTACTCAAGCTGGTGGCCATTATTTTAAATTTCTCTGGCCTGTTTATTGCCTGCCATCTTCAACCATTTATTTGTAATTTCATTCCATCATTTATGAGTAACTGAAAATTGAATTAGTTTGCTGTATTTATTTGTACATGCAATGCTGAAGTATGTTTTCTATGCTTGCAGCATACCTATACATTGCTTCCTTTGTTTGAATGGATTAATTTCTTGGTGGAATAAATGTGAGAGTAAAATGCTTGTTTTATGTGGTTCTCACAGCTGTTTTGCTACATAATTATACCTTAGTGTGCCTGTAAGGCAACTTGCAAGTATTTCCGTTGGTGAACCATGTATATAAATTCATGTGACTATGTTTTTCCATGGTCTAAAATGATTTTATTGTGATACATGGGAATACCAGAGATTATGTTTTGTACGATTGTAACTGTTCCATATTATCTTTTCCTTTCAACTGTATTATATCCATTGAATTCTGTTTAACATAGATGATGAAAATCACCCAATTTTGAAAACCTTGTTTTATGGGAAGTTAATAAGATATTTTTACATGGAAGTTAATAACTAATAATCATCATCTAATGGCAGGCAGCGAGCATCATATCAATTTATGTTTGAATTTGTCATGCACCAGATTCATGTCTTGACATGGATTTGTGCAGAAACATATTGATTTTACCTAATTCTGAACTTCTTGATGTATTTTTGGTTTTCTCAAGTTTCATTACATGTTTGATTGGTGATGATATCAAGTGTTAATTCTTTTATCCTTTCTTGGGTCTTAATAATAATGCTGCCTTCTGCAGATCCCTAAATCTTGTGGCCAATTGTCTACTAAATTACACTTTGATCATATGCAATGAATTCCTTAGAAGAGTCATGGATCATATGAACATAAGCCAATGCTAGTTTTTGGTGGTGGGTGTGTGGTCTTTCAAAAAACTGAAATCTAACAACATACACAGTTCAGAGACTAGAAAGAACTAAGCTTTTTATTACACAATTTATAATACTAGTGTCATCTATATAGAAAATGACAATACAATTAGATGGTCAGGTGAATACTAACCTCACTCTTTCTAAATTATTGTTAATCATTGTGAATGTGCCTTTATCATGTTTTTAATATGCCGCCTTGTGAATCTAGACTAGGGTTTTAGCTGAGCTCTTTGATGGCAATTGGCTAGAAAGAACTAATTACACAATTTATAATACTAGTGTCATCTATATAGAAAATAACAGAATACAATTAGATGGTCAGGTGAATACAAACCTCACTCTTTCTAAATTATTGTTAATCATTGTGAATGTGCCTTTATCATGTTTTTAATACGCTGCCTTGTGAATCTAGACCAGGGTTTTAGCTGAGCTCTTTGATGGCAGCTGGGGTATTCAATTATTGTAACTGATGTTCTGTAAATTCCATTTGTACTGTTTATCCTCGCAATCGTTAGCTTCCCTGCTTCAATCTTTTGATAGCGCACACATCTTTAATTTTTAGCTTGCTCTACATTATTGCACCGAGAGTAGCGAGTTGCTCAACAGTTTAGTATTGGAGAGATGTAACACGTAACATTGTGTAAGTTATATGTAACATGACGTTTTATTAAAAAATATGCAAATGTGTTGGTTTAAACAAAAAAATATTTTGATTTCATTTTAAAGCTAGATATATTGGGCACGGAGAGGGATCAAATATCTTAAGGTGTAAATTGTTTCTTAATGTGTAAAAAATTAAGATAAAAAAATCGCAGCTCAAGAAATTATATCCCTCTTGGTGCATGCTAGATCCGGCTTTATGGTGGATCAATGCAGTTGGTCATTTCATGATTCCTTGCTGATCAACAAGTAAAATTTTATTGAATTTGTTGTCATCAAAATGTTAGTTAAAATTTAATCTGCATATTTTTGTTAAGTTGACTTATTAATATCAACCAAATTTATTTTTACGTAGGCATTTTCACTATGGAGATGCAGTCTCAAAAGATTCATTGTCTCTTTGGCCACTAACATTTCAACATGTGTCACGTCGGATTAGCGAATGGAGACTGGACATGTGTTCTGTTTCGCGTCTCGCTTGTTCACCGGGTGATAGATGGCTTTACATTGCCCATTTTTTTGACAGCCGACTCCATCTCATCATGTAGTTTCTTCATCACAGTAGGATTCTTCCACCATTGCCTATTTCGTAGTAGTTGCAGAAGTATCGATTCTAGCAGTCAACATGTCGAAAAGAAGGGCCTTTATATCATTTTTGCTAGTTATATTTTTGCCTGTGGGGTCGGTTTCTCTTTCAAACATGTCCACTCAGCGGAAATAATTTCCATGATGGATTGATTGCCCTTACATTTTTTTTCATGCATGTATGCAGATTAATTTTGTTTTTGTTTTACTCCACTTTAGTTGGGTCCTCGATTCTGCAATCTTGATTCCAGAACTTCTGTTCCGCAGACCGTAGGTGTCCTTTGTGTTATGGCCGGTGCTGTGCTTGAATGGATTGATGGACTTGATGGATTGATTGCCAGTTGCGGATCCTTCTTTTCACTTGGTGTTTAGCGTTTTTTTGACAGGTGGTTTGCTTGTTTTCACTATACTTCTATCTGTTGCCCTAAACGACCGGTCTTGACATATTTTTTTGTACAATGTTTCATTGTCCTTCACTGCAGTTCATTTCTCTCAATTCGACATAGCCCTTGCCAAGATTTTACGTCCACGATTTTGTGAAAGTTTTAGTCCAACAGTTTTTGTGGGTTTAGGCTAAGATTCTCTCGAGGGCTTTTGTGGCTTTAGGCTCACAGTTTGTTTCGTTTCACTGTCGCTTCAATGGATGGAATACACTTTGTCCATGCCCCTTCATCCACATTAATGCTTCATCAATGCATTGTTGCTCCATTAATGCAAGAAACCTTGTTATTTGATTTAGACATGGGCCTCTGTCTTTATTTTGGCTCACTTTAGGACAATATACAAGATCTTGTTACAATACTTGATTTACGACATTTGTTGCTGCACCGCCTTTGCTTTGCACATATAAACAAGCCTTTAGGTAACCACTATTTTGTTACTGTTTGCCTTTGCTTTGCTTGTATTGATTTTGCTGCGCTTCGTTTACACTAAAGAGTTTCCAACAGAGGTTTTCGCACCTTGTTAAATTTGTAGGTATTCCTCAAGTCTGCTTAAATGTTTTGAATATTTATTGTGGTAGAAAATTTTTAGCCTCGTATTTGACTTTACAAACAGGTTCTGTGACTATCTTTAAGTTTTCGCAAATCTATTTGACTAAGGGTATATATGTATATGTCTAAAGAGATGTTTTAAATGTCAAGAAAATGAAATGTGTCAGTTTTTAAGCTAAATGAAGATGTTGCTTATGAGATGGTGAAACACTCTTTCTTTGTTTTAATTGACTGTGATTCCTGCGTTGTTGCAAAAAGACAGTGACTTGTATTGGTTATGTGGCTTCATAATGTTGGAATACTCATGCTATGTCAATAAAATGATAGGTATTAGTTTTTAGGCTAAATGAAGATGTTACTTATGAGATGGTGAAACACCTTTGCTTTGTTTCAATTGATTGTGACTCCTGCTTTGTTGCAAAATGACCGTGCCTTGTATTGGTTATGTGGTTTCATAATGGTGTAATACTCATGCTATGTCAATAAAATGATAGGCATCAGTTTTTATGATCCACTTGTTTTAGCTAAGAAACACAACCTAAAGTTGCGAGGCCACTATAAACAGTGTGCGCTTCTGCTTTCTGCAGTGCAGAATGCGACGATGCATTTTTTCCAACTCATTGGGGAAATCTATTTCCGGCTTCCGGCCTTTGCCTTTGCGGGTTCCAAAATTTTCATTTTCTGTCAATAATAATTTTTTTGTCGACTTTCGGTTTTCGCTTTGCGGAATTCAGAAATTGTTGGCAGGGGTTTTGGTAAGTGAGTTGCGCAGTGTCGTGGCAGTTGCACAAGCTCATGTGGTACCGCGCAAGACCAGATCAGCGCGATGGGCGGAAGAATAACCGCTTTGAATATTTTATACATATTTTGACCAAGTTTTGTCGCAATAGGTCATTAACGGTTATAAGTTAGTTACAAGTGGACCCTCAATGTAAAGGCGCAAGCCTATTTATAGATCTAGTTTTGTAATCAAGGGGGGGGATGACAAGAGAGGACATGATAGGAGAATCTCATCAGAGGATAATAATTGCATGAGGTCTAGTGTGATCTGGTTTCTGAAGAATTTCCTGTTGTATCTGCGATTTATTTGAGTTTTTCCTGATGTATTCATCCTCCGGTTTTGGAGAGAATTGTCATGCTTTGGATATTTTGCGCAAAGCCAATATATATGACAGTTGATGCATAATCTTGTCTTTTGTGTTCTCTATGCTGCGATTTGTCTTGTTGTGATGCTGTGATGATCTAGATCTGTTACGATGCTGTGATTTGTTATGATGTTGCTGTAGGTTATTCTATTTTTGCTATAATGATGTTGATCTGTTTAAAAATCTGGTATATTGCTGTTGCATTATGAACTGAAATGTTTAATAGAGAAACCGTGACGAATGTGTGATGCACTCTATGGTTACGAAAACGAGTTGATGTCAACTGCATATCTTTGGATCTATTAAGTTATGTTGTTTTCTCGTCGATACCCATATCCTCCGTCCCCCACTGTCGGAAACTCGGTTCCGACAACTCTCCCTTGAACATCTTGGGTGAGACTTCGTCTGCTCTGCGGATGTTGTGGACATACTAAACTTTGTTTGGACCGGTGCTCAGGGAGATTGCGCTGGTCAAGCGTCGACAGAGTGATGACCCTTGTCGACGAAGTTTTGTTGGTGGGTTTTCGTCAATAAATGGTTCCATTGCCGGGACCGAGTTGCTATTGAGAGGAGGATATGTTTTGGCATCCGACTCGACCGGAGATTGAATGGTGGTTTGATTTAAAGTTGCGGGTGTTTGCTGAAGCTGAAAATCAGAATCCGAAGTTGTTGACGGGCCACTGGTTGGATAGGTATATCTACGACGGTCCTCACGAATGGTTCTTTTGTGAATTTCCTGTCCTCTTGCATGAATGGCTGACAAAGTTCACTAAAAAGAATGCAAACTTCCAAGGAGGAGAGCCGACATCTTGGACCCCGAAGCTGATCCAGGAGTTACAAGAAACCAACAATAAGGCATTGCGGGCAGTTGAAGTGTGGTTGGATAGTATCTTAGAAGGATACACCACCGAGTTTGCAGTTGACACCAATAAATATTTTAGCAAAGCAGAAAGGGAGTTATTCAGTGGACCTCGAGGAAGATTCTTGTTGTCGCTGCAGCTGTCAATTAAGCAACTGGTCTGTGAAAAAGGTAATCTAAAGATGGACCAAGAGAAGTGGAACTCTGATGTGCAAAGGATGTAGGCACCGCGATGAAAGGAGGGAGATGCATGAGAAGGTAAGGGGTAGATGGGCATGAGTTCTGGTGAGAATGTGAAGGTCGTCGAGGAAACAAGTGGTTGTACAAGGGGAGGAGCAAGGTTTTGAGAGAAGAGGCAGAGAACGGGAGGAGGTCCTGCTGCGATCGAAGTGCGATGTCGTGAAGAACAACCATACAGGACGAAGCGACCTTTTTGTGACAACGAGGACGACCAGGCCCAGGTTACGCTCGGAAAGACAACAGGATTGAACCTCAGCAGTAACGTGTCCACACCTCTGCGCACTACTCCACCACAAGGAAGAAACACACATTCTATGTGTCAGCGACAGTCTAGTAATAGAGCACCAGTAGGAGGAAGAAGGCCCAGAATGGCGGGCGACGAAATGAAGTTACCGATATTCAATGGAAATGGCACTGATGATCCATAGCAATACTGGTTCTTATGTGAGGCCATTTGGACCACCCGACAAACTATCGATGATGATGTCAAGAAAAGTCAACTGGCCACTACTCTGAGGGGCCGTGTGCTGGAATGGTTCATGAGATTCACGTGGATTCCTTAGGGGGGTACCACGAAGGCATTGGATGAGATCCAAACGGGGTTATTTGAAGAATTCAAGAAGCCGAAGTCTGAGGCTTAGTGTATTACTGAATTGAAAGAGATTAAACAGTTCCCCAATGAGATGATCTGAGACTTTGATCATCGGTTTAAGACATTGATGGCTCGAGTCAGTTTTCAGATGAGCGACGTTCAGCACAAGGAATGGTTCATCGCCGCGCTTGTCCCACATATCAGACAACCACTAATGCAATAAAAGATTGCGACCTAGAGTGAGGCCCTGGAGACTCTGATGAAACTGGAGGCATCACCGGTAGGAGAAAGTGCAGTCGGAATGAACCAGATTCAAGCCCAGTTGGCCAACCTAACACTCCAACTGTAATATATCAAAAAGGCTAAGGAATATCGTTATGATCTGTGGTGCACCCATTTCCATGCAAGTGGACATATCAAGGACACATGTCCGACATTCAGGAATTATTTGCTGTTGGGAGTGCCAAACCCGTTGAGCTGTGCTGATATACCATGGTGTCACATATGTCAAGTCTATGGGAATCAACATGAGAATTGTGAATGTAGAAGATGGTTACGAAGGCTAAAAACCTGTATTGCACGTTTTGTCGATCAGTGGGACACGATGACAAAAACTGCTGAGCTTATGATTTGCTCCAGGGAAGAACATATGATTCATATTTTGTGAAAGGTGAGGACCCCGGACAACGCAAGTGCAACCACAAGTAGTGCAACCAGCAGCACAAGTGTCGTATACGCCATCACCTCTGTCGCAGTTTGTACCCGCGCAACCGCAGCAATAGTTTACAACACAGCCGCAGTTTCCACCTCAGCCGCAGATGGTGGTACAACCACAGTATAACCAGGCACCGCGACTACACTATAATCAACCACAATATGTTCAAGCTGCGCACTATATCCAACAACAAGCAAACCCACTGTAGCAACAGATGGCCCAACCGCAGTTTCAACAAAGAGGAGTTCGAGGAGGATTTCGTGGAGGGTTCGGAGGTCGAGGAGGAGGACGAGGTCATGAATCAATCCAGTGTTACACCTGTGGGGTATTTGGGCATTATCAGAAGGAGTTCCCTCATGTGCAGTGTACATACTGTGCAGCCAATGATCATAATGTTGAAAACTGCCCTCAGCTGATTGCAAAATGGCAGGCTGGAAATATTCCTCAATTACAGAACGTGCAAAATCAGAATCAGCCTGCGTTCCAAGTACAAACCAACCGATAATGCAGAACCAGGTCTCACTGCAGACTCAAACTCAAAACCCGCCTCAGACTAAGAACCAGCTGATGAATCAGCCATTGAATCAGAACCCGCCATTGAACTTGAATCAAGGACCAACAGTTGCAACAATTCAGGCCGAGCCGCGAATGAAGGATGTCGACGTTGGAATCGTCACTCGTGCTGGTGCGACAACTGGAGACGATGGACCGCGGTAGCAAGTTCGGTTCACTAGCAAGAAAAAGGTGGCATTTTATATTACGACAGAGAAAGACACCTTCTTTGGAGCAAAGAATGCAATCGGGAGAAATCCGGGTAAGTTAGCAATTATTGATATGCCATTTGCTTTTGATCCATCTGTAGAGGCAAGACCATTGCGGCAACATATTGCAATAGTTATTTGCGAGTTGTTTATCGCTGGCAAGGGACCCTGATTCCCTTGTCGATCTTGAGACATTATTGCACCACTCAGATAAGACAGTGAAGGATTCTGTAGTGAATTCTTTGCAAAAAAAAGAAGACAGGTAAGGAAACGAGGATGAATATCCAGATCAGAGATTATGAGGTTGACTCGGTCATTCTGGATCTTGGATCAGATGTAAACATTCTGACCAAGCAAACCTGACAATTGATGGGAAAGCCAACATTGGGATGGTCACCGATACAGTTGTGACTTGCAAATCAAGCGAAGGTTTACCCTATTGGTCGTGTTTCAAACTTGGTTGTCGATATTGAAGGTATGAAAACACATGCTGACTTCGATGTGATAGAAGTAGTAGACGATGGTGGTTTTTATCCTGCGCTACTAGGGATCAGATGGGCTAATGATAGTATGGCGGTTATCAACTTCAAAAAATGAGTTATGACATTTGAAAACCAGGATGTCAGGGTCATTTCTCCTATGGACCCTTAGGAGGGACGATGATATATTGAACTTGTAAAGGATGAAGTCGGCAGAAGCTGGGAACACGCTTATAACATCTTTGAAGACTATATCCATTCTACTGTGGATGGCGCAGCGCAAGTTCTGCATCTGCTGACTCTGATGATGCTCTGGAAAACTGGTAGAATGGGTTGCATGGAGTATCATTCAGGAAATGCGAGTTGATTATACAGTCTCTCCGAGGGGTTGCAACTGAAACTGTCGAGTTTCCCATTTATGAAGGATTGTCGGGACTATAAGAGTTCTTTCAAGAATTTGAAGAGAAAGTTTTTGAACTGCAAATGATGCTGGCTCTTGATGTAGCACTGAAAGCTACTCTGGCTCGATGGTGGGCAACACACAAACAGATGATCTTTCACTGGGAACAGTGCCGCAGATTGATGACGGTGCGCTTCGGCGATTTAGAGGTGTATCATGCTGGGAGATACGATGGATGGAATGATCCCACCAGTCATTTGATCGAATGTCAGAATTTATGGGCGTCATGTCCCAGGGATGAATGGGTCCATGCTTTTATTCACGCTCTGGAAGAAATGCCGAGATCCTGGTACGTGGCGGTCGAGTTGCACAGAATTATCACCACTTGGTAGGAATTATCTGTTTGCTTTGTGCAGACGTTTAGTTTCTAGGATGCCAACCCCGAGGTATGTAACACTTTACACATTATCCATGATGTAGTACTGAAGGTCATCCCTGTCGCATACCCAGTTGATCCACATACACATTGCTCCATCCAATCCATGATGACATGCTACAACTTGGTTGGGGAACCTAAAGATGATGAGTTGCGGAATGTTAATATTCCAGAGTCAGAAGGAAGCCGTGATGTCGCAGCCCTAGACATAACGACGGATTTAATGAGCCAACCGTTGAGGATTAGGAAAGTAAACATTGGATCAGAAGAGAACCAAAAGTTTGCCAATGTCTGGGACTATTTGGGTGAGGAGATAATGGACAAAATCATGGATCTACTGCATGAATTCCAGGACCTTTTCTCGACACGGTTTTCAGAGATGAAGGGGTTACTAGGCGACCGGGGGGAAATGAAAATCTTGCGGAAACCAGATTCAAAACTAGTACGACAGAGGTTGTATCGACTGAACCCGCGATACAAGGATCGAGTGAAGGCTGAGATAGACATGATGCTCGATGTTGGGATCATCGAACCTGTAGAAGAATTGGAGTAGATAAGCGCTATGGTGGTCCAGGACAAGAAGACTGGTTTAATATTCATTTGCGTTGACCTAAGGAAGTTGAATGATGCATGCGTACATGATCTGTTCTTGACCCCTTTTACAGACGAAGTTCTTGAAGGCGTAGGTGGCCATGAGATGTATTCTTTCACGAATGGCTTTTCAGGATACCACCAGATATGGATTGCGAAGGAGGATTACCATAAGACTACGTTTGTCATTGAGTGGGGCTGTTTTCAATATACAATCATACCGTTTGGGCTGAAGAATGCACCAGCCGTATTCTCTCGCGTAGTTGTTGTTGTATTTAAATATTTTATTCAAAAGTTCCTGCAGGTGTATATGGATGACTGGACTGTTTATGGACTAATTAGGGACTATCTGGACAACTTGCGACTGATGCTAGAAAGGTGTCGACAACATAAGATCGCATTGAACTCTAAAAAATGTAATTTTTGTGCACCATTTGGCATGCTACTGGGGCACATAGTCTGCAAAGAAGATCTGTTGGTCGATATGGCGAAGATCGCACTAATCCTCAGTTTACCACCACCGATGAATGTCAAGATGCTTCAGGCGACACTAGGGCATACCAGATACTATCGCAAGTTTATCAAGGGATACGTCGCGATTACTGCTCCCATGGAGAAGCTGCTAAAGAAAGATGCTGCGTTTGAATGGACTCATGAATGTCAATGAATCTTTGACACCTTGAAGGCCAAGATGGCCTCTGCACCAATACTTGTTTTTCCTGATTGAAATAAAGAGTTCCATGTGCATGTTGACCCCTCTTCTACTGCGCTAGAGGTTGTTCTTGCGCAACTAGGCGAGGGCGACCTAGATCATCCAATAGCATATGCCAGTAGAAAGTTGTCATTTGCTGAATGAAATTATACAACGACGGAAAGGAAAGGTTTGGCGATGGTTTATGCCTTGCAAAAGTTTAGGCACTATTTGTTGGGAGGACATTTCAAGATGTTCATCGATCATTCTGCTTTACAATACCTAGTCAATAAGCCTGTGTTGGGGGGGGAAATCTGTAGATGGTTTCTTTTGTTCCAAGAGTTTGATTTTGAAATAGTTGTAAAGCCAGGACGGTTAAACGCTGGTCTGGATCATCTGTCACGTGTTGTGAACGATGAAGAACCAACCAATTTTGATGATGGATTTCCAGATGCGCAATTGTTCCGGGTTGACATCGCAGATGATCACTATGCACCAATTATTCAGTTTTTGGCCACTGGCCTCGCTCCGGAGGACATGTCGACTAGCCAAAAGACGTAGCTGGTTGTGAAGGCTTTTGATTTTCAACTAATTGCTGGGCAGTTATACAAGCTTAGACCTGATGAAATCCTGTGACGGTGTATTTTACCGCACGAGCAAGGCCCCATTCTAGAAGAAGCACATGTAAGAATTGCGGGAGGTCACTATGGAGGTCGGGATATTGCGGGAAAGGTGTTGCGCGCCGGGTTATGGTGGCACATGTTGCATAATGATGACACAGATTATGCGAGGAGTTGTTATATCTTCCAGTGGGTCGGTAAACCATCGCGGCGGAATGAGATGTCGTTGGTGCCACATGTGACTTTGCAACTGTTTGATAAATGGGCTGTGGATTTTGTGGGCCCTATCAATCCACCAGGGAAGCGAACTGGTGCGTGATACATTATTACCGCAACCAACTACTTGACTAGGTGGCCAGAAGCTGCGCCGATAGTAGATGGTACCACTGCGACAACAACGCGGTTCATTTTTGAGAACATTGTGACACTGTTTGGGTGTCCTATGATCTTGATGAGTGACTAGGGCAGTCACTTTGTCAACCGGACGGTGAAAGTGCTAACTGAGGAACTACAAATACAACATAAGAGGAGTACACCATACCATCCACAGGAGAATGGTACTGTTGAAGCATTCAACAAAATTTTGGAAACAATGCTGACAAATATATGTAATGCTAACCGTGATGACTCGGACCTGAAAATTCCCGCAGTGCTATGGGCCTATCGCACTACTTGCAAACGGCTAATCGGCCAGACACCATTCAAGCTAGTCTATGGGCAGGAGGCAGTCATGCTCACAGAGTATATTGTTCCTAGTTTGCGCATTGCCGCGACGACGGGCATGCATGATGCAGAAGCATTAGAAGAGCGCGTTGCGCATTTGGTCCAGCTCAAAGAAGATCGCTTCATTGTAGGCTTCCACCAGCAAGTTGCGAATGATCGACAGAAGGCGTGGCATGATCGCCACATTAAGAAAAAAATGTTTGCAGAAGGAGATTTGGTGCTGTTATATGACAACAAGTTTATAAACCATCCATGTAAGTTACAGATGCACTGGTTAGGTCCATATCTTGTTCAGTCCATTACTTCTGGTGGTGTAGTTCAGTTACAACAATTAGATGGTGTGATGTTGCTGAAGCTTGTCAATAAGAGTTGCTTGAAGCCCTATAGGACGGGGCCAGAGCTGCGCATTGCTTGAAGCGCTAAAAATAAAATAAAAAATGATGATGATTTTATTTCAGAGCAGCGAGATGAGCCTAGGGGAAGAGGCTGCGCAAGGTTAGAGTTTGTAGCGATGACTAGTCGTCCACTTGCGACAGTTGCAGGGTTGTGGGTTGGTCCAATCAAGTAATAAATGTAGGTAGTTAAAATAGTTGGCTGGAGGCGCTTGTTGAAGAGACCCACATTAATGATTGATCCGACCGTTAAAGGAGTAGGATTGCTGACGGATTTGGCGTCATTAATACCCGATTTAGTAATAATGGTGATAATAGATTTGGCAATGATGAGTTTTGAATTGGAGGTGACTATAAAAAGCACGCAGGATGCAGGATGATGGCATTGTTCAGTTGAGTGAGCAGTGTGTTGAGCAAAAGGGAGAATTGTGCAGTGTGTTGTGAGCTATTGAGTGAGTTGCAGTGTTGCAGGTTAGAGTCGTTGAGTGCATTTTAAGGTTTGAGGCATGAGGCATGCTGAGCGACCTTGACGCATGATTGATATATTAAGTGAGTTTGAGCTCCCTATTCGGCCCACAGTAGTTGAAGAAGAGGTTATGAGCATGCCAACCGACTCATCGTTCATTCCCAAGCGGAAGTGGCAGGCTTAGAAGCCTAGTTCCGCCCCGCCGCAAAAGAAGCAAAACCATACGTCGGCGAGAGCGCAAGGGGAAGGAACTGCACAGACTGGGCCGTCGAGCTTAGGAGCTGTTATGTCGCCTAGGGGCATCTCTGTTCATGATATTTTGGGGTGTGTTTCTCTTACGCGGTCGGGAGCAAAGTTGAGGCAGGCAACGAAAAGTCAGAAGTACCCGCTGAATTTGCCGCCGCTGCCAGAAGGGATGATGTGCTCGGTTGACATTATCTCTGTCTTGCTTCGGTTGAAATTTGAAGACCATGACTTGCTGCTACTCAAGGATGTTAGGGATGATCCCTACAAGTCAGTCCCGACGGTACCGGGTGCCCCCATTCAACGGATTCCTCAACCTTGGGCGAGTGGGTTAGACCAATCTGGATTGTTGAGGCTCATTAATATGCCTAATTTTGGGCGATTGAATGAAGCCCATGCATGTGTTAGGAAACTGTTGGATTGTTTCCATGAGGGGATGTTGTGGTTGAATACGCCCATCTCGGTGACAATAGATTTAATCGCGAGCATCATAGGCTTGCCAAAGGTCGGGGAAGATCCGATACAGTATATCCGCGGGCAATATGTCGACAAGAAACTTGCTAAGTAGCTGAAAGAGTGCTTTGGCCTACAACGGGATGGTAGCGCCTACCGAATTGATAGTATCAACTCACAAGCGGTGCGTATTGGCGCACATATTCTGGCAAGTAAAGTTGTTCGGGGCAACCAACAAGTCCAATGTAACTTTGGTGTTGTTGCATGTGCCCAGAAGTGTGCAGAGGGTGTGCAAATGAATTGGTCGTTATTCTTATTGAATCAGTTACTAGAAGATGCTCTTGCTGCTTAGACCGGGTGACCATTTTCATATAGTTGGTTGTTGATCCTTATTTTCCTCGTTGCCTAGATGGAACCTGAAGACTACCAACCAATGGCGGTTGAGGCGGCGTAGGTGTGTCGAGGCATTAGAGGAAATTTCAACTCAAAATGGGCCTTTTAACTTTTATTCAAATTCCATGTCATCATGTATTAGCCAATGAAATTGCTTTAAATTTGAAATACCGTATAGGTCTTAAACACTTTTTTAATATAAATTTTGGGATAGGTATCATAAAAAAAAACTATTTTGTTTGTTTGTATTTTTGACATATCTCCCCGTGTTTTTACTCAAATTTCGATCGGGAGAGCTCGTTGGATGCGGAATTAAATTCCGCATCCAATGAGTACCCACTTGGCATACTTTTGACGGACCCCGCTATTAGAACCTATGGTGGGTTGAAGAGCCCAGTCAACAGGCGGACTGTGCCATTCATTTATGGGTTTATTGGGAAGCACTGCAGGTCGCAGCCATCGTCGTTCCCCGTGTCTCTCCTTATGCAGCAGCTGAGTACTAGAGGCTCCTTCAGTTTGCCATCGGGCCCCACTCTATTCACATTCAGGCTAGGCTGGACCCCGATTGGAAGTGGCTACCTTTACCTAACAAAGTTACGGTGGAGGAATTGGATGCTATTGTTCAAGAATGGCCGCCGAAATGGCGCACCTCGGTGAGTCGGGAGGAATTGTCTAAGGATCCGCCACTTGATGCCCGAGAAGAGCCTGCTTAAAAGGAGCGGAGAATTCACGACTCTGACAATGAGTTGTCGATGGAACCTGAAGATGCAGCACAACGCATTCGGGAGGAAACTCGCACCAAATGGCGCCAAGAATATGAGGCAGGTAGTGGTACCAGGTCGGCGATGGAGGACCAACTGCAACGGCTTATTAAAGCGGTCACTGACTCCTCCATGGCTGCGACTAAGGCGATCCGAGAGTCAAACCATGAAGAATTCGGTGTGGTAAGAGCAATTAGATTCAATTTTTGGTATTGTTTCGAGGCAAACATCTGTGAGACCTATGATGCAGGACATCCCGTCGATCAGCACTGAGCCCCGGGCTGGGAACGTGCAAGTTCCCCCGATTGCGATCGACGTGGGCAATGAGGAAGTTCACCAGTTGTTGCGACCGATCCAGAGTGTGGCTTTGGATTTGAACAAGTTGTCTACTACGGTGTTAGTGGAGTTGCAGCACGTTGCCGCCTTGGAATTGGCAGAACGACAGAAAGAGCTGACTAAGGGATATGTCCAGTCACAGAGCACAACTGAGAAGCTGCAGAAAGAGGCAGAGGAGCTGCATCAGGTCCAGGTGCAGATGGCAGAGGAAAAAGTGCGGGAGATAGACACCTTGAAGGTAACACAAGATGAGCTGCAGTGAAAGGTTGCCAAGGAGATCACTAAACTGAAGAAGGTGCAAGACTGCCTGATTGTCGAACAAGCGCAGATGTATGCCCGGTGCGATGAAGTCGAGCAAGCAATTTCTGAGGCTTGCCAACACATTTTTGAAAACATAGTCGAGCTCACCCCAGTTGAAAAGGCTAAGTGAATGGGGCAGACTATTGTTCAGCCCCAAGATACCAACCTGTTGCTTAATGCTATGGTCCAACCGACGATGCCGCTCGAGCAGGTTGCGGAAAGGAAGGCTTCCATTGACGAGATCGCAACTCAGTTCGAAAGCATGGAATAGGAGGCCAAGACCATTATGGAAGTGGCAATGCAGTTTTGGCAGAGCATTGTCCAAGATGAGCAGCTTGATCAACTGACTGCGCAGGTGCAAGAAGCCGAAGGTCAACTGACGACCTTGAAGACATCACTGAGGGCCATGCCATTGATGGTGCAGATTTACCAGGGCCGAGGAATTGAAGAATCTTCAGCAGAGAGCTTCCCGTGCCTAGGAACGTCAACAAAAGCGTTGCGCTCAGCTTGATGGATTTCAAGAGATTGGTGGAAAGTTGGCTGTTAAAGCAGTTGCCATGCTGCAGGTGGTATAGGAGAGTCGACAGATGGTTGACGACAAGGCCAGAAAGGAGCATTCGGTGCAACAAGCTTTGATTAATTGTCAGAGTACTACCGACAAAGTCCAACTTTAGGTTCATGAGATTGCGCAGCAATTTGAAGATTTCAAGGCGCAGACGTCGGCACATACCCTGTCAACCTGACGTGGGTCGGTGACGAACCACAAGACTGTGTTGGGGGCCTGTTGGTAGGGGTTTTGGTAAGTGAGTTGCGCAGCATCGCGACATCTACGCAAGCTCACGTTATACCGTGCAAGGCCAGATCAGCACGATGGGTGGAAGAATAACCGCTTTGAATATTTTATATATATATTTGACCAAGTTTTGTCGCAATAGGTCATTAGCGGTTATAAGTTAGTTAGAAGTGGACCCTCAATGTAAAGGCGCAAGCCTATTTATGGATCTAGTTTTGTAATTAAGGGGGGGAAATGACAAGAGAGGACATGATAGGAGAATCTCATCAGAGGATAATAATCGCATGAGGTCTAGTGTGATCTGGTTTCTGAAGAATTTCCTGTTGTATCTACGATTTATCTGGGTTTTTCCTGATGTATTCAGCCTCTGGTTTTGGAGAGAATTGTCCTTCTTTGGATCTTTTGCGCAAAGTTAATATATATGACAGTTGATACATAATCTTGTCTTTTGTGTTCTCTATGCTGTGATCTGTCTTGTTGCGACACTGTGATGATCTAGATCTGTTACGATGTTGTGATTTGTTATGATGTTGCTGTGGGTTATTCTATTTCTGCTATAATGATGTTGATCTGTTTAAAAATTTGGTATATTGTTGTTGCTTTATGAACTGAAATGTTTAATAGAGATACTGTGACGAATGTGTGATGCACTCTGTGGTTACAGAAACGAGTTGATGTCAACTGCATATCTATGGATCTGTTAAGTTATGCTGTTTTCCCATCGGATCCCATATCCTCCGTCCCCCAATGTCGGAAACTCGGTTCCGACAGCTCTCCCTTGAACATCTCGGGCCTGACTTCGTTCAATCTGTGGATGTTGCTAGGCAGGCTAAACCCTGTCTGGGCCGGTGCTCAAGGAGATTGCGCTGGTCGAGCGTCGACAGAGTGAGGAGCCCTGTTAACGAAGCTTTGTTGGTGGGTTTTTGCAACATAATTCCAAACTTACATGTTGGCAATTAAATTTCCACAATCCTTATGTAAGTAGAGCTTGGGTAGTGGTTTCAGATTCCGCATTCTGCTTTCCACAGTGCAGAATGCGGGAATCTGTTTTTTCTAACTCATGAGGGAAATCTTTTCTCGATTTCTGTCTTTCGCCTATGTGGATTCTAAAAATTTCATTTCTTTCTTGGCAACTTCCACTTTCTGTTGTGTGGAATGTGGAAATCGGAAGTTACATGCTGGCAATTAACTTTCTATGGTTTTTGGCTTTCGCTTTCTGCTATGAGGAATGCGGAAGCTGGAAAAGTCTGTCGTTTTTTAATTTTTTTTGAATTCCAGTTTTCGCAGTGCGGAATTCATAAATAAAAGTAAGTTTGTCCACTATAATTTGACAAATTTAAATTTTCAACAATATAAAACTTTTGAAATTTATAATTAGGAAAATTTGACAGATATAAATCTTCAACAATATAAAACTTTTTAAATTTACAAGAATGTAATTTTTATATTATTCATTTTTTTGCATAATATATATATATATTAAGAAAATGAAGTTGATTCAACTAAAAAAACAAGTTAAATGAGTCTTTAAAATAAATTATAAAAATTGGAGTAAGAAAGTATAATAAGAAGTCTTTATGTAAGTAGAGCTTGGGTAGCGCTTCCGCATTCTGCATTCCGTGCGGAATCTGGGAATCCATTTTTTTCAACTCATCAGGGAAATTTATTCCCAATTTTCGCCTTCCGCATGTGCGGATTCTAAAATTTTCATTTCTTTCTTGCCGACTTCTGCTTTCCGTTGCGCAAAATGCGGAAATCGGAAGTTACATGTTGGCAATTAACTTTCCGTGGTTTCCGAATTCCGCTTTTCGCCATGCGAAATGCAGAAGCCAAAAAAGTCTGTCGCTTTTTTATTTTTATTTTTATTTTCTCATTTTTTCGAGTTCCATTTTCCGCAGTGCGGAATTTGGAAATCGGAGCTTTAATGTTTTTCTTCGCAATTTTTTTCTTCTTCCGCTTTTCGATGTATGGAATGCGGAATGCGGAACTTCGATATGTTTTTTATTCAAATAAAATTCTTTCCAACTTTCGCTTCTCGTTGTGCTGAATGTAGAAGTTGGAAACGCCAAATCCAAACTTTTCCAAAGTTTCTATTTTCGAGGTTTCAGTTGCGCGCTTAAATATCATCTTTTGGCTGTCTTTCCATTTTCTGACTTTCACTCAAGAAAACAAAGAGAAAATAGATTAAAACCTTGACCTAGAATGCCTGCACTATTCTTTCAACTGTTTTATGACGTATAAAATATCTTCTGTAAGCTCGAAAAACCATAAGGCATGGTTCTATGTTTTTCACAATCCACATTTAATATTTATAACAGATAATGAATAACAATAATCGGACTCATGGCATATGTTCATGCGAAGTTTTTTTTATAAATGCATTTTAGTTAGGTCACATGAATATGTTACATTGTAACTTTTTTTCTTGTTCATGCACTGTTTCATTCCACAGGAAAAAATAACCATCACGTTATGGAGACTATGCTAACTGAGTTTTCGATTTCACTTTTGCAACATGGTGCTGTCAACCTTTGTCCGCTGGTACAAGTCTGCTCATTAAACCAAGTGAATTCACTCAACTCATCATCTATTTGGTTCCGAATTTCTATCTCAGACGACATTCACAAGCATTAGCCACTGCTTCCAATTATATATAGTAGTCTTGTAGAAAATGGACAACTAAAAGAAGGAACTATAATCAAAGTTACCCAATGTACATGCAACATTTTTTTTAATACAAAAACTATAAAAGGGTTTGATATTAAATAGGCTATGCACAACCATACATTACAAAAAACAACATCTGAATAGTTCATGCTGATCTAAGATAGAAAAGACAAAACTAGGCCAAAACATTGACCTTAAAATGCCGAACAAAGTTCTTACATAACTATTAACGACAGAGGTAGTATATACCCGAATGTACTACTGGTTAAGAAATAAGCAAAAAACATAAGCTATTTATCAACACATTAAGGGTTTCCTGGATGCCCCAGGGGCTGAGTGACTGATTCCTCCTCCATGTGATGAGCTACCCTTGGAAGGTTTTCATGTGCTTGGCTTCCTTGATTCATATGAACTAGACATTGGAGGCCCTCCTGAATGCGGTCAACTTTCCCCATGATTTCCTTTAAATTCATTTCAGTATAATCAATCTTGGCATCATGGTTGCTAATCTGATAGGATGTGTAACCAACCACATCAACAATATTTTTTATTTCTTTGGCTGTATCTCTATTGTCCATGATTCCAAAAGCCACCATTTCATATAGGCGCTGAAGGTTTGCGTTCAGGTTTGCAAGGACTGTGTTTTGACCTGTACGGTCCATTCTCTCTTGACCAGAATTGAGTCTAGCAAGGTTAAGGATTGAAAAATTGTTTAGAAAATCCCTATCAGAACCTGTAAACTCGTGAACCTACCCAATGCAAATAATACCAAAACTGTAAGGCAAATTACCGAAATCAGAGATAAAAGTAGTAATTTCTTGATGTAGAATGTCACAATCTTTCCTACTGCGGCAAGAGAGCGTTCCAAACGCTCCTTCCTTCCAACTAGAACAGATACAACCAAAATTCAGAGTGTTACCTTCAAGGAGAAAATGCCTGACTGTAAATTCACTGGTCGCAAAGCCTAAGACTGAACGCCACGAAGGACCAACAACACGTGAAGAGCAGATGCAATTCAAGAACGCAAAGAGAGCTATCCTTTCCTTAATGAAGGCCCTAATCAGAGGTAAGGAATCCCATGGGATCCCTTGAGCATAGCCTTTGTCAACTCCAAAAATAACAGCGAGCAAAACTTTTTCCGGACAGACAACATACGAATGAGAAAGGTTTGGACTATCAAATGGAGTGGGAGGGTGGACGAAACTTCGAGAAGAAGGCATTGCACAGACCAGGATAAGACCTGAAGCGTGTCTTCTGGTTGAGCATTTAATTCAGAGGGGATGGTTCATTAAGGCGGGCAGAATCGAGAAGGAGATGGAGGTGAGTGGAAACCACGCGTGGCCAAGGCAAGGAGCTTGTTTAAAACCATAGTCCAAAGGAATTATAGCAACGATATTTGAGGTGGGGTGGGTTAGTAAGGGGGGGTGTAACCTTAGAGACATTAGGGAATGGGTTCGAGACTTGTGTCTAAGCCATTGTAACAATAGAGACCTTAAGGAAGGGAGGTCGCTAAGTTGGCCAAGGTATTTGCAAGGGCATTATTTGCTCGCAGGATGCGATAAAACTCAATTTTGTTCAAAAGGAGAGGAGTGATTCTGTCATACAACCTTCTGCACTTGATGGATCCTGAGGTGTAGCCATTGATCATTTTGTATATGACTTGTCTTGAGTCGCCAAAAACTGCTATCCTGGAGGAATCTATAGTGTCAAAAAGTTCTAATCCCTGCAAGAGTGCCATCCACTCAGCTTCATTGTTCATCTTGTGGCCCATACCCCAAGCAAAGGTTTTTTCAGTTTGTCCTTTGGGATCCAATAAGATCCCCCCGCACTTTCGACCCCTGAATGTACATGCAACATTGTACATAATGTAACGTACGTTTAATTTCCTCGTTGTTTTTTCCCATTTAATCAATTTCAAACCGTTCATGCATCCAATGTTTTTCTCTCTCATTGAACTCTAACATACTTCTTCTCATAGGACTATCGCATTGCTTGCACTCGAAGTTGTCACAGTGGATGCAACAATATTGGAGATCCTGCACCTTACCACTTACTTGTATCTTCTTCCTCGTAGAGTAGTTCCTCTGTTGCAGTGAACCCTAGCTCAATAAATGAAAACAATGTCTTTCCTGCATTGACTATCCCATTCACATCGCTCTCCTCTTTTAGCAAAGTTTGGAACATTCAAGGTCGAGTTACTGCCAAGAAAAACATACATGATTATGGAAACCAATGAGGGCTTGGAAAAGTGTTTGGATTTGACCTTTTTTTTTAACAGAAACTGAAAAATTTTGATTGATTAAAAAGACTGTATCCCAGCCAGGCTTACAAAGGGGGAGTTCAGAAAACGAAGGCTGATGACCTCTAGCTGAACAGTCAGCCTTCTTATAAATACTTTAAGAGGTGAGTCCCAAATGCTTCTGGTGCTATTCCAAGAAAATGAATGCTTGTAAGAGTAGACTCTCATGAATTGTGAGTAGAGAAGGATACATAAACAAATCATCAGTTAGACGGGGAGGTGAAATGCCCCTTAATGAAAGGGTCCAATCACTTATGGGAGCCCGAGCCAATATTTGAGTCTGCTTCCTTTTCTCTACGTTCTTTGTTTGTCTTTCGTCCTCTGGTGAGGGGAGGAGAAGGAGCTGAAAAGTCTTCAGAATCATAGGTTCCCTCTGACCCAGAGGAAGGGACCAAGGATACCAATCCTGCATGGGTTGAAGTCTCGTGATCCAAAGCATTGGGGTCTTTCTTAGAACCTGAAGGTGCAGGTTTTGGATAAGCTTGTTCAACTGCCTCCAAGGGGCCAAGGGGACCTGGGGAAACACCCTGCTTTGGGACATCCACATCTTTAGATTCTTGTGCTTCGTCTTCCTAGAGAACTTCAAAGCTGTTTTTGTTTACCAGCCGTGGAGATTCTGCGAGAGGAGAATGATCTTAAGGAGAGACCTTGTGCTGAGAAGCTTGAAACTCCTTTCGCCGGGGAGGACGACGTCGATTAGAGACTGACTGGAACTCTGTATCTTTGGAAGCTGAGAGATTTGCTGGTTTCTGTGATTCTTCAAGCTTGGGGCAGCTTTTGGCGAAGTGGCCGTATACATGACAGAAGTTGCATTTGAATGGAATCTGATCATAATCCAGTTCTTAAATGTGGCTCCATTCTCCTAATGTGAGCTTTAGGGCCTCTGGAATCCCTTTTTCTAGATTCGCCTCTACGCAGATGCAAGCGCATATGAACTAACCCCCTTTTGGTTTTTCACTATCTAGATAACATCCTAGCTTATTACCAATGTCCGTCAAAGTGCTCTTACCCCAAAGATGAAGAGGGAGGTTAGGGAGTCTTACCCAGACTGGAGCGGCAATGATCTCTGCTTCTGGGTTAAACTCCAGGGTCCATGGTGCTAAGAACAGGCTTCTTGAGCCCATGAAGAAGGGACCCGATCAAAAGACTAGATCTCTTTCTTCTTTATTCGAAAACAGGAAAAAAAAAACCCCTCTTCCAGCTGCGAAGAGAGATACTTGTCCATGCAGAAGAGGGTTACAATGTTCTGCGATCCAGAGCTCCACCGCCTTAGGGCTAGGCCACAACCTTGTGAACTTACCAATGAGGGATTTCTCTGAGAGGATGAGCTCTTTCTAGCATGGATCTGTAGGAGAGAGCTCCAGAGAAGGGATCTCGTCTATCTTTTTCACGAACTGGAGGGAGTATCTGAAGCTGCCTGAGGAACGAAAGCTTGAACAAGGGCCTTGAAGGCCGCGAGCTGGTGATGAGAGCCCATTGGTTTGGAAACCAGAGAGCTGTAGGGAGAGAGCGGCATCCAGAAAAACCCCACGCTGAAACGCCACGAGTAAAAGCGACAGCCAAAAGAAAAACCCCACGCCGAAACAGAGTAGATGCTTCAACAGGTGCCGACGATCTAGCCAGAACTCAGCTCTGCGCAACAAGGGAGGTAGCGACTAGGGAAACCCTAGCCACGTTTCAGAGAGAGCCGCTCTACCATATAAGCGTCTTCCAGTTATTATATTAAATATTTGTATTTGACCTTGTTAATGCTTCACACGATGAAATACATATATCTACATTCAATGAATTGGCACTCTCTTTGTATGAACAAATACAAATAGGAATAATGTACATAGTATCAAATGGCACAACGAAAGCATCCAATCCAATTTTTAACCATTTGAAAATCCATAATGAGATTTTCCTAGGTTCCTCCTCAACCATCCAACCATGCTTAGATGAATACACCTTAATACCTTTATATTGCTTTAACTTTAAAACTATTCAGGAGATTCAAACTATACCTGCCAATTCAATGGTTGACCTTGATGGACTTGTCATTTCAGTTTCACCTACATCCATGATACAAAAATGGGATGGTGTTGAGACCGTTAGGCGCAGCATTGGACTCCGTGACATGTCAGGATATAATATTGACATAACACTTTGGGGCGGGCATTTCCAAATTGAAGGAGCTCAGCTTTCCAATCTTCGCGGTTTACCTACTCCTCCAGATGTAGCAATCAAAGGTGGTCTTGTTACATATTTTAAAGGAAAAAATTTTGGAACTATCTCCAACACTACTATTTTATAAACCCAAAGATTGAAGAGACTTCAGTTCTCCAGAAATGGTTTCATGACAATGGATTTCGTTCATCATCACCATCTTTGAGCTGAAAATTCAATGCCTCTCATTCTTCTCCTCGTAAAATCATTACCATCAATGAGCTACAAACTCTTCAACCATCTGAAAATCCTGTTTGGTACTCTCTTGTAGCAACCATCACAAATGTTAACATGGATGACTTTAATTTCCTTGCATGCCCTCTTTTTGTTGATGGTATACAATGTATGAAAAAGATTTTCGACAAAGTTGGAGACATTTGGCATTGTGGTAAATGTGATGGGATGTTTATTGAATGTGACTACTGATACATACTAAAGGTTGACTTGGAAGATGTCACTGGATACTTTAATGGTGTCATAGAATTTGATGATGCTGCAAACCAACTCATGGGCAATTCTGTTAAAGACTTGTGTCTTCTCTCAACTGAAGCAACATCGATTGTTAAATAGTCCATAGGATCTGCAACAAACAATTACTTATTACTCTTTTTGTTGATGTATATGTAACTTCGGAATGTATTCTTCTATGTATCTTATGTATTGTAACCCGATGTTTATTTTGGGATGTTTCTATTATGTATTTGAGTCATGTGATCATACCCCGATGTTCCAATCGGAAGATTAATAATGTAAACAAGTCATGTCAATTCATTAGGTAAGTCCCCAAAGTTTCGGGGCACTCGAGTTATTATACACTAATTAAGGTGTAGGCTCGCGTAAGTAATTGTTAGGTCGAGCCTACGTGTGAAAATGCACTTCAAGTGAACGAAAGAATATAAATAGAGAGTGAGACTCTCTATTTATCACACACATCATTCACTCTCTCAAGTGTGGCGCACTAGTCAAGAAGGAAATTACTGGGACAAGAAGTCTACTGCTGTTGGGGAGATCTCTTACTGTTTTGGTGCTGATTCTTTCTCTAAGGAAGTTGCGGGGTTTTCTCCTTTATGGTTTCCCCGAGGAAAACTCTTTGTGTCTCTTGTCTCTTGTGATGTGCTTATGTTTTATTGCTGTGCTTGTTATTCTCTCAGTGAAAAGATCCTAAGATAATAATGCTAGCTTATATGTTGAAAATCTAAGGGATTCCTAGTTTGTGGATCTTCCTCCACAGATTTTCAGCAAAAGTAAGGTGGAACAACTCTCCTCCTTAGGGCGCATCTTTCTGTCGAAGCAGAATTTGATTCCAAGCATCTTCAGTCTTCGATGCGGAAATTAGGGCTTTCTACAGAAGAGGAATTTTTGAGTGAGACCTACATAGGATTGTTCTCCTCATCAAAACCGAAGTTTAGAGACCTGGATCAAGAAAATTGGTTGGGTGAAACTCCTAGAAAGTCAAACCCTAGTTTGACCCTGAGCTAAGAAAAACCGTATTACTAAAACTGCTAAGTTTTGGTACAGTCGCTATATTCCAAGTTTGGAGAAGTATCAGAAGCTGCAAATTGTAAGGGCCAAAGATAAAATCCTGATGAACACTGTGTCCAAAAATCAGCCTCAGATTTGCTATATTCTGGGAGATATGATCCCTCCACGTTAGGGTTCCAGCCTCTTCCATAATTCATCCATAAACATGACACTTGGGGATAATTGCAATATCTTGGGCTACAGAGGTCCAAATGGAATTCCTGAAGATGTTTCATAAAATTCACGGACTTTAATTTCGGTGGTCTGAAGATCAGACTCAGAAGATGAACCAGTGACACGTGGCATGCCGTACAACTTCGCTGTTCTGAAGAGTCCTGTAACAGGTCACCTTGGGAAAAGGCTCATAAGTCCTAAATGGTGAAACCAATTATGATGAAACCTATGGTTTTGGATCAGAGACATGCGAGGTTACCTTATTGAGAAATTGTAGACATAGAGGAGTATTAATTTTGGAGATATCATAGAAACAGTAACAAGAATTTCTGCAGAATAAATTGGAAATCTAGGGATTCCTGTTCCGGGAGCTTCCCTTCACTGTCTTCAGAAAAGGAGTACATTGGACAAGTCCATTTGAAGAGATCTATCTGTCTATCCAATCAGATCTGAAATATTCCAATTTTGTAAAATTAGGGTTTCTATGACAAACTCTAGATCAGCTACCTCCGGCACGAAGACGGACACCTCAAATCGGTAATATCTAATCCTTTGCTATTTTCATTTGAGGTTCTCATTTCAAAGTGATCTATCACATCAGCTTGATGATAAGCTTGGTGAAATTGACAACTTCCAAGCATAGAAGTATTTGATCTCTCTGAAGAAAATGGATTGGACACCTACATGAGTATAGAGGTTCCAGTTTCAGAGGGAGACGAGGTTAGAAGCCTTTCACAAGAAGAACTTGGTCAAGGCCGAAGAAGACATAATGCTCATGCTGCAGAGGATGATGAACCCTCCAAGAAGAAATCCAGATATGAAAGTGAATATTCTTCAAGCGAGGATGAATATGTTTTGATATCAGCCCTCACTGGTAACATTACTCATGGTAGTGATGATTGGCTTATAGACAGTGGGGCTTCCAAACATATGTCGGGATTCAAGGAATCTTTTGTAAGACTGTCAGAACATGAATCACCTCACAAGGTGAAACTAGGAGATGACTACCAATATCCAATAAAAGGTAGTGGGAAATCTTCATACAAGCTAGACTCTGGTAAGTCTCTAACAATGAAAGAAGTGTTGTTTGTGCCAGGACTGAAGAATAACCTTCTATCCATTTCAGCATTGATGTAAAAGGAATGCGGGTTGCATTCATAGATGGTCAAGTCATCATATGTCCAAAAGGAAAGACTATCGATGATGCGGTAGTGATTGGAGAACAAGAAGGAGGCTTGTACAAATTGAAGGGACATCCAGAACAGTCCTTGATCCATGACATAGTAGAGCCAAATGAGCTTTGGCATAGAAGGCTTGCACGTGTGCATTACAGAGCACTACCTATTGCAAGCAAAGCTGTTGAAGGTCTTCCATAATTTCAAGCTATTTGAAGGGAAGAACAAAAATCAGAATATGACCTAAAGAAACCAGTTGAATAATGTGAAGATCCAGAATACAGAGACCATGCAATCGTAAGAGTCTTTCAAATCAAGAACAACTTGAAGTAGTAAAAGAAGAAGTGAAGAATGCAGAAGTGGTGATAGCCACCTTGAATAGCCTCCT
>LPNX010800648.1:257461-279063 GCA_001517045.1 Pseudotsuga menziesii | reverse complement strand
TAGGGAAAAAAATCCATGGAAACAAAACTTGCGTCACAATATTGTTAGAGTCTATCCACAATTCACTTCCATTCCTCCCTTTGATTCTTCATCTTTTGAACCGTTTTGTTGGAGCAAACTTCTTCTAAACAAACCTTTTCGTTCCATCCATCAGGATATTGGAACAACAATTTCTGAAATTATTTCTCATTGGCATCACATTAAAGGAACATATGTTGTGTGGCATGTTGAATGTGCACACGAAGAACCCTCTACACCTCTATCCGATGATTCAAACTCCGATGCTATTACCTTTCCCTTGCCCCATAGCATGGATGAATGGGAACTTCTCTCTCAAATGCGACCAAGCAACATCATCCATTTTGATGACCTTGAAATGCTTGGACATCGTGATTTTGACAAAAATCACAATTGGACACATAAAAATATAACCACCCATTTGCATGAGACAACAACATCATTCATTGACCTCAATCGCTTGTCCACCCAACTACATGAAGACACCCCATTGTTGTCCGATTCGCCTGATTCCTTGTCTCCCACACAACTCATAGCCTTTGATATTGTCATTTCCCATTTTAGAAACACTAAACTTGCTCGACTACTCAAAATGGTGATTCAAGGTACTGCAGGCACTAGGAAATCCTACCTCATATCTTGCTTGAAATCTACATTCCAAACTGCATCTGAATAAACTGCCTCCCCACTTCTTCTCCTTGCTCCAACTGGTGTTGTTTCTTTTAACATACAAGCATGTACAATACATTATTCTCTTCGAATACCCATTGGTGAAATGCACCCCTTTGAAGGCAAACCCCTTTCAAAAATTCAAGAAGAACTCCGCCATATTCGATATATTCTCATAGATGAAATGAGCTTTATTGGACCAAAAATGCCAGCTCAAATTGATGCAGGCTTACGTCAGGCTTTCCCCTCGCATTGCACAATCCCATTTGGTGGTTGTTCCATAATCCTTCTTGGTGACTTCAGAAAATTGCCTCCTATAAAGGCACATCCCCATGTATGTAGGCTCATCTGTTAGAACTGCTCTCTGGCGTACATTTGATACTTTTATCACGCTCAAAAGAATTGTCCGTCAATAATGAAATATCCCTTCTCAAACTACCTTCCACCAACTCTTGCTAAACCTTCAAAATTCAACACCAACTATTGAGTACTGGGCACGCCTAATGACAAGAATAACCTCATGCCTTTCACATGTGGAAAACTGTTCATTTCAACAATCTATCCACTTGTATCCCACAAATAGGTCTGTTGCGCTGCACAACAAACAAATGTTGAAACAACTCAATATGCCAATTGCACATTGTTTTGCAGAACAAAGGAACAAACATGCCCACCAATCCATCAATGACGAACAATTGCCATTAAAAATCCTTCTTGCTATTGGTCAACAAGTCATGTTAACTCCTAATTTATGGGTTCAAGTAGGACTTGATAACGGATCACTTGGAAAAGTCATTGACATTGTCTACAACTCCAATGAACAACCTCCTACCTTACCATCCTTTGTTGTTTTCGAATTCCTCCATTACAAAGGACCTTTATGGGATGCTTCTAATCCCACTTATGTTCCAATATTTCCCATAACAAGAGGATCCCGTAGGCAACTACCACTTCGTATGGAATGGGGTTTAACAATTCATAAAGCCCAAGGTATGACCCTACAAAATGTAACAATAGATATTGGAAACACTGATAGACAAGGGCTTACATTCACTGCAATATCAAGAGTTACATCTCTTTCAAGCCTTTGCATTTCTCCACCTTTCTCTTTTTCTAGATACTCTCGAATGCAAGACGATCCATATGTCCAACGTAGGAAACAAGAGGTAAACTTACTTGCTTCAAAGTATTTAAAACCAAATTGTGGTTGAAGCTTCTTATTGTTTCTATATAGATGTACTAGTTTTCTTTGGTCACTTGTTGATGTAACATATCTGTTTTTCGTTTCAAGAAAGTTCCAAGAAATTTTGAAATAATTGGGTTCTAGACTAAACTGTCTCAGGAAACTGAGACATTGACGTTGAAATTTTTTAAGTAGGACAATTATGATATATAATTGATAACAAGGAAATAATTCCTCAACGTATACAATATTTAGATCAACTTTTATTTCCTTAAATGAACTTTAAATAAAACTCAATAATAACAATTGCAATTCTTTATCTAAAGTATTATATGAATACAAAACTATCCTATGAAGTCATACTAATTGACAAATTAGTATTAGGAATCAATAACCATTCATCACTTGCAGTAAAAGAGTATTTAAATTAAATAAATACATTTTTCCAATGTACATTTCATATGTCAAAATTGTAATGCAAAATCAATACATAAATCAACACATAAATCAACACATTTAATACATCAACAACCTATGATCATTATACCACAAATATAGAAGAATGACTCAAAATTGATGAAACAAATTTAATAAATAACCATAGAACATAACATAAGTAATAGTGTTATTTTATTCAATTGTGAAACATTAGAATGTTTCCAAAACTACAGAGCTTTCCTGATATGTATTTCGTTGTCCTTCTCCAGTATTGGTCGTTGCAAAACCGTTCTTTAGGGCTTGCATGGTTAACTGCCCACTTGACCAGGTTGATATATGGCATGATACCAAGTTTGGATAATTCAAAAAGATAAAGGTAAAAGGGGTTTAATTTCTTAACATACAAATATGCATGCTAACATCAATCTCCACAACCAACTTCAAATAAATCTCAAACCAAATATTGTATAAGGCTTATCTAGAAGCTAAGAAATATTCAATACATCGAAGAGGTAATACTAATTAACAAATTAGTATCAAAGATCATGTACTAATCATCAACAACATAATAAATCACATATATGAAAAACTTCAACATATAAGATCCAAAAAATTCCTCTTCCCTACTTGGGAAATGTTTCCCTTTAAATTAATTACAAAGTATTACAACAAAAGAAAATTCCCAACATGTGGGATTACAATATCAAACAGTTTAAGTTGAATCAAGGGCAGAACGCCACTTGGCATCTAAGTCCATCAAGAAATTAATGTCCTGAAATTTAGCCTGTTCTAGATGTATTTCTTCCCTCAAAATCTCAGGCGCGATCTCCCTCTTCTTCACCGTTTTTCATTTACCGACATAAACCTCTATCCTAACCATCATAGAACTAGGTGTCTCGATCCACCTCATGATCTCCTACAGGTTAAGTTGGATGACACCCTCAATTTTCTCCTTGTCTGCAACAAAAGATCGGTTAACTTCATCTAATTTTAGCTTGGGTGAAGGTGCTTCTTCGATTGGTTCTAGCATAGGAAACCATAAGAAATCGAGTAAAACCTTTGAAGCTGTCCACCTACGCTTGCATGCTACTGGCCATCTTGGATGATGCTTCCTACTGCATCATAGAGGCTTCCCCAAGTTTCAATTGTCACTCCGATTTTGTTAGCTTGAACTTTATCCATGATTGGCATATCCTTTGGTCTGTCTCTGATATTTGTTTGCCAACCACTCACATATTCCAACGCCTTAATTGTTGTAGTTTTCCGAGTATAATTATCCTGCAGGACATCCAATTGTTCTCCAAATGATTTGTACAGTTCCTGTATTTCACACAACCCTGTATATAGGTTGGTCATGGATTGATGATACTACTCATTTACTTTACAAGCCAGCTGTTTAAATTCTTTAGCTATTAATGTTGAAAATGATGAGGAAGCTGAAGATATTTGTAATTCTTTGAGTTGTTTTTCTAGGGTAGTAATGTGATTAGCCTGTTCCTTATTCTGGACCTCTAATTTCTCAAGCTCATGCTTGAGACTGTCGATTTTCTTCTCCGAATGTCTCTTTTTATCTTGATGCTCTTGTTTTAGAAGTTCAATATCCTTAAGGTGATGTGCCTCAACTGCTTCCAGATCCTTTCTTGCTTTCTGTAGTTCCCGTTCCTTACTAAGGAGATCTTTAGTCAGCTGGGACACTAAGTTATAGTTAGCCACTGCAAAGACTCTGATAGCAACTGCTGTATCTAATGATCCTTCCTTTTCATTAGGGTCATCAATTCTCCAAACAATTTGATCAAAGCCAGGAAGATGTTTCAGTGTGCCTTCTCTTGTACTCTTCGAACCTTTCTTCAAAATGGCCTTGTCCTTCTTGCTCCAAAAATATTTCCTAAGGAAAAAACTACATTTCTCCAAAATCTACCATGTATTCTGTAGCTGAAACAACTTCTTTTTGCGGCGAGGTTGATGACTGAGGTTCTGATTGTGAGACCGATATTTCTACATTAAGGGGAGGAATGTCCAAGGTGGAAGTAGGGGAAATAGATATGAGGGAAGTGGAAGAAGTGGGAATAGGGGTTTTAGTTTGTGAAGAAGGGATAGTAGAGATGGAAGGGGTTTCCACTTGGGAAAAAAGAATACGAGAAGATGTGGTGGGAGTCTGAGCTGTATGGGGAATTGATGAAACATGTGGGGAAATAGGGGGAGTATCACTGGGCAATTCTGCTGATACTAATGGATCTCTATAAATGTCCTCAAGAATAGCCTTTAAATCCACATGGGAAAAAGAGGGTTGAGGGAATAAAGCATGAAAATATCTCCTGAAAATTGTGAATCAGGGACAAAAGATGTACTGGAGGTATACATATTCACAGGGAAAATGGGATTTCTAGTCTCCTCCTCTAGATCACTATCAATTTGCTGTAACTCAATCTCACGCTCGAATTGAGGCTCAACTTGTCGGATCACAGGAACTTGAGGAGGCACTTACTCTTGAAGGGAAACTGCAACTATCTGCAATCGTTGTTGATCCCTGCGTACCTGCTTAGGTATTTGATCTGTTTTATCCACTAATGCTTAAACCACTTCTGGTTGGTGAGAAACAAGCTAAGTTTTCTTGTTCTTTGGTGGAGGTTCAGCCTCTTGGACATGTGTCCGAAGATGAGCACTGAGCTTGGATAGACCTTGTTTGAATTATTCTCCTCTTTGAAGAGCTTCCATCTCTTGGGAAGAGTGAGCACTCCCAGAAGTTTCTATGCCATCTTTTCCTTTGTATTTGCATTGGGATGCTGAAGCAGAAGTTGCTGCTACTTGCTGTCTTGCTTCTCTTTCCATGTTTTCCCTTACAACCTTGTCCTCTTCTTCAAATTTCATTTTTCTAAAATGAAGGGTAAACTCCTTCATTTCTTTCTGATATTTGAAAACATGGGGCTTTACCTCTGGAATAGTGATTTTTTCCACTGCTTCCCGAAAATCAACAAATGCCCTATACATCGAATCATTTGGCGAATATTCAAGTGTATAATTGAAGTTAGCCTTTTCTTGAGAAAAAAGGCTAGTAGGGAAATCCTTAGGATCATGCATCCTTTTGCCAGCTTCTCCTAGCTTCATAGTTGTAATCCCCTTACCCAGCACATTTGCATGGATAGAATTATGTATAACCAAATAATCTATATGTAGAGGGAACTTAGGCCAAATCTTCCTCTTGTGCTTAACCAATTTTGCATGGGCGCCATCAATGACGATTTGAAAGGAAAATTCCTGTAAAACCATCCGATTTGGAACAATTATGGGCAACAAATGGACAGTGTTGCTTCCCCAAATTCTAAAATAAGAGAAATATTCTCCATACATATTAATTAAATCCCTGGCTCTTACTGAAAATGTCGGAGCATCGGCCTTGAAGATCTTGTGATACATGGACCCTAAGAAAAGGTCGCAGATCTGATATATGTGAGGAACAAAATTATCTTCCCACATGTCAGAGCAGTAAATATGGATCGGTGGTCAATCCTTCTTCCAATTCCAACCTAGGTTAGGAAATAACGAAATCGCACAAAAAAGTCCATGACATAAGCCGACATGTAAAATTGGGGTTTTTGGTTTTCCCGGGTTTTATGGTATTTATCAATTTGCTCTTACAAAATTAACAGATAATATTTGAGCCCAATTGAAGTACTCACCTGTAACAATAATGTGTTGGGCTGTCAGAACCCATTCTGCTTTGAAAAATGTGCAATTTGACTCACCATATAACCGGAAGAACATGGCTGCGAGTAGTGAAAATGGTTCCCTGAACCATGAAGTAGGGTAGATATTACTTGGTTGTGAACTAAACACAGTAGGGTTTTCCATCCATGATTTCACCACATCTTCGTAATTGAAATGAGAGATTGCTTCATCAAGGAAGTTTCGGTTCAGTAGTTGTTTTGGGGGTCCAAGCACGTCAGCCTTGGAAAAAATATCAGGTTTGAAGGATGCAAGAAATACGCTAATGTGGTCATTGAAAAATTGCTCCTTAGGCTTAGCGTGGTCGAGTGCGCACTTCACCACGTCTGTGTAGGGCATAAATGGTGGTCTGGAGGAAATTAGATGGATCCGTGAGCTCTGAATTCCAATGTAAGACGTATGGTCATGAGGAATGCTCGAGAAATAATCATTATCGAAAAAAATAAATTCTCGACCATTCCAAATATTGGTTTTCAGAAATAAGCCCACTAGTGTCTGTGAATACTCCGACGTTTGGGTCCTTGGACCATTCTTCTTGCAAATCCGTTTTCGATCTTGTGTTTCTACGACCCAGAGATTCCATTTATGCTTGAAATTTGGCAAATCTGGTAAAAAATTACTACAGTGTAAAAATAATAGGATAAACAGTCATTACGAGTTAACTTACTGGTGGAAAGCTTTGAAAACCACTGACAGATGTAAGATCGAGCGAAAAGAAAGCACAATAAAAATATCCAGAAATAGTAAAAACACAGGTAAAACAAATGGTAAAAACCTCAAAAATTCAAACAGATTATATAGCCAAAACCTCAACGAAAAAACAAAATCTAGACCGTGGATCTAAAGAAAAACAAATGGCTGAGATGAAGGCGCACAAATAAAAAAATTGAAAACATTATTGGGAAACTTTCGATTTAGTGTTTCTGGCTTCCGCATTCCGCACAACGGAAAGCATAAAATGGATCAAAACAAAAATTGCCAAAATAAGAAGTCAAAGTTCCGATTTCTGCATTCCGCACTGCGGAAAGCGGAGGTCGGAAATACAAAAAGTTTTATTACGAACTTGTAACTTCCGATTTTTGTGTTTCGCACTGCGGAAAGCGGAAGTTGGGAATTGATTTCCTCGATGAGTTGATAAAAATGGATCCCTGCTTTCTGCACTGCGGAAAGCGGAAAGCAAATTTTATTAGGTGAAATGCCATTTTTGCTCAAAATTTGGAAAACCTCATCAAAACTTACTACAGTGTAAAAATAACACGGTCGATGTAAGCTCAAGCAAAAAGAAAGCACGGTAAAAATATCCAGAAATAGTATCCCTGCTTTCTGCACTGCGGAAAGCGGAAAGCAAATTTTATTAGGTGAAATGCCATTTTTGCTCAAAATTTGGAAAACCTCATCAAAACTTACTACAGTGTAAAAATAACACGGTCGATGTAAGCTCAAGCAAAAAGAAAGCACGGTAAAAATATCCAGAAATAGTGAAACAAATGGTAAAAATCTCAAAACTTCAAACAAATCTAGAACTGGGATCTAACAAAAAAAAACGGCTAATATGAAGGCGCGCAAATAAAAATTTCTGCAAAATTATTGGGAAGGATCAAAACAAAAATTGCCAAAATAAAAATCAAACGAATTCCGCAATGCGAAAAGCAGAAATTTGGAAATAAGGTAAAAAAATATGAGACAAATACTATTCCAATTTCTGCATTTCACACTGTGGAAAGCGAAGGTCGAAAGAATGGAATTCCTAGACGACTTGAGGGTAAAAATATTGAGTCTTTCCACAACTAAATGAAGCATTTGCAGAAACATGAACATTTCACTTAATAAAATCTGCTTCAAGTGCGGAACACAGAAATCGGAAGTTACAAGTTCGTAATAAAACTTTATGTATTTTCGACCTCCGCTTTCCGTAGTGCGTAATGCAGAAATAAATATTTCTTTATTTCCGACCAAAATGATCTAGACCATAGATCTATGATACATGGATGACGGAGACCAAGGCGGTAGAAATATAATGAGTAAGTGATAAAATACAAAAAAGTGTAGTTTCCGATTTCCGCGTTCTAAACTTTGGAAGTAAAAAATCGGGAAGTGAAGATTCGATGCACAAACATGTCACTGTTTTGGTTTCTGAACTCCGAACGGGAAAGGGCGGAAATCGAAAAACTGACAAATCATAAGTATAAAAAGTGATCTTGCCGAATTCCGCGATCTAAAAATCAGTCGTCGAAAATCAGGAATATCATAAAAACCTTTGGATTCAAAGCCCGTGGATTTGTGTGAAGTGATCTAGGTAATTGTTACTATAATTCTAAGTTTTTTTAAAGGTATTTTTTTATTATTATTTAAAAAAGCGATAGAGAGTGAGGGAAAAAGAGGGAGATAGAGGAGGGAGAGAGAAGGGGGGAGAGAGAAACAGGCAGGGGAGAGAGAGAGAGGGAGGAAGATATGGAGCAAGGAAGTGAGGAGGAGAGAGGTAGGCGGGAGAGATACATTGATCATTCGTTGATGTTTTTAGTCATGAATACATGGACGACGGAGACCAATGCGACAGAAATAGAACGAGTAAGTGATAAGATACAGAAAATTGTAGTTTCCAATTTCCGCGTTTCAAACATTGAAAGTCGAAAATGGGGAAGTAAAGATTCGATGCACAAACATGTGACTGTTCCAGTTTCTGAACTCGGAACAGGAAAGGGCGGAAATCGAAAAACTGACAAATCATAAGTGTAAAAAGTGATCTTTCCGACTTCCACGATCCAAAAATCGGAAGTCGGAAATCGAGAATATCATAAAAAACTTTGGATACAAATCCCGTGGATTTGTGTGAAGCGATCTAGCTAATTGTTACTATAATTCTAAGTTTTTTTAAAGGTATTTTTATTATTATTTAAAAGAGAGAGAGAGAGAGAGTGAGGGAAAAAGAGGGAGAGAGGGGGGGGAGGGAGGGGGGGGGGGAAGAGAGAAACAAACATGGAGAGAGAGAAAGAGAGAGAGAGGGAGGAAGATATGGAGCGAGGAAGTGGGGAGGAGAGAGGCAGAGGGGGAGAGATACATCGATCCTTCATTGATGTATTTAGTGATGAATACATGGATGGCAGAGACCAAGGTGGCAGAAATAGAACGAGTAAGTGATAAAATACAAAAAAATGTAGTTTCTGATTTCTTCGTTCCGAACTTCGGAAGTTGGAAATCGGGAAGTAAATATTTGATACACAAACATGTGACTGTTTCGGTTTCCGAACTCGAATGGGAAAAGGCGGAAATCGGGAAACTGACAAATCATAAGTGTAAAAAGTGATATTGTTGACTTTCGCGATTCGAAAATCAGAAGTAAGAAATCGGGAATGTCATAAAAACCTTTGGATACAAAGCCCGTGGATTTGTGTGAAGTGATCTAGGTAATTGTTACTATAATTCTAAGTTTTTTTAAAGGTAATTTTATTATTATTTAAAATAGATAGAGAGAAAGGGAAAAAGAGGGAGAGAGAGGAGGGAGAGAGAAACGGGCAGGGGAGAGAGAGAGAGAGAGAGAGAGAGAGAGAGAGAGAGAGAGAGAGAGAGAGGGAGAGAGAGAGAGAGAGAGAGAGAGAGAGAGAGAGAGAGAGAGAGAGAGAGAGGGAGAGGGAGGAAGATATGGAGCGAGGAAACGGGGAGCAAAGAGGCAGGGGGAGAGAGATACGTTGATCCTCCGTTGATGTATTTGGTCATGAATGTCTTGAGGTAGAACCTTAGTTGTAATTCGGGTCAGTAGTACCCACACAAGTATTATTAAAATGTAATTTTCAGTCTCCCAAGGTAAGTCAGAAAGGTTCAGTTGCAAAAAGACTCAATATTTTTACCCTCTCGACGTTCCTTTGCACCTCTCAGTGCAAATGCTAGTTAAACGACATCCAGCTTTCAAGTTGTATTTTCATTTAGTTAGTTAATGTTGTTGATTTTCATTTGCATCATGCCTCCTAGTTACGATCATACTTTCCAATGGAAGTTGAGTTTACATGAGACCTCTTTGTTTTGTTTTTGTATAATAGCTTTTGAGCATCCAGTATTTTCTCCTTGAACTATGCTTTGACTTGTTGTACCAACTTTAATGAGGTGTTCTACAGTCTAGTGTGTGGGAGACGCTATCACGTAATGTGATAAAAAAATAAAATAAAATTAGATATCAACTTAGAATGATTAATTGATTTTGGCTATAAAAAATTAAAATCAGTATAGATCCATCTTAAAACCATATCTACCAAGCACTGAGAGGATATCAAATTTATTGAGATGTAATTTTTTTACACATTAAAAAAACAATTTAAGATGAACCTATACCGGTTTAGGTTAAGTAAGAATTTAAAAGCTAAAATCTTGAACCATGCCCCTTTACTTTGGGTATGTTGTTAACCACTGGAATTCTGGTAATATGGTGGATTTCACTCAACCTGAAGATGAACCCAAAATTCGTCATGTGGTCTAAGTGTCTACTATTTGATCAGACTAAAGATACTACTGTCATGTAACAACACATAATTTTTTTTTCCCAGCTACACAAAAAAACTAAAACAAAGCATCCAAGCAAATTCCTAATAACTAATATTTGTGACCAAGTTTAACAGCTCTGTAGATTATACAAAACTACAGTATAAATGCCATAAGTAGTGGATGTGCCCTGTAGAGAGGAATCTGGTTCCTAACGGCATCAGAATTCAAAGCAGTGCAGAAAGACAATTCTTTCCTACCTAATAAAACAGGTTGGGATTTACTGGAGATATCCTTTTCCACCATGCTGAGCAGGCGCGGGGTATTATGAACTGGGGACTGGAGTGCAAGTAAAGTATCATTACCGAAACGGACTATGACAACAGCTTTAAGCTGTATTATCTGGGAACCATCCATCATGGCAAACCCTTGAGGAAGTACATAAGCCTTCAGGAGATCATAGATGTGGGGGTCGAAGAGACTCACGCTAAATTTCAGGTATATAGTCTCGAATGTAGGACCATCATGAAAAGGAGTGGCAAAACCACCTATGATTGCATCAGCAAAATGCATATGTCTAGTATCAACAGCGACACATAATGAAGAAACATTAAGGAAAGGTCGGACAAGAGGATTTAGACCTAACCGGATAGCACCTAAATGTGCATACTTATAACCTTGCTTGCGTGCCCAATCAATCTGAGATTTTTCAAGCAAGTTGATATGAACTAGTTGATATGCATTTGTGAATGCAATATCAACGGAGGAGACACGAAAATGCTGTGCAGAAACATATTCCCAGAGTTTGAGTTTATAAATTTCTTTAGGTAGAAGAGTAGGGAGTTTCCATTCATGTGAAGGATTGAATTCATCTATATGAACAATACTGGAGTCAGGATCAGAAGTACTGCAATTTGAGAAGGAAGAACGGCGTTCCGCTAAACTAACAGTACCGTCTTCAGCTTGCTGACAGTCTAGACGGCTGTGAGCAACATCATCCATCGTTGGGTCCATCTGAAAAGGAACTATGTCTCACTAGCGGCTTGGTCTATGCAAGGAATTACTCAGGCACTCTCTCTTGGCCTTCACTGCCTTCTACCAACAGCCTCTCTTCTAGCTCCTAGGAACACCACCGATCACTCAACAAGTTTCCTTGCCTACTGGATAATGCAAAGTGTCTACAACAAGTCAACAAAACTAAAGAAGAAATGTAAGTCTAGAAAGAATTTACAAGGAATGTTTCTCAAAATGTTTGCAGAACATATGGAGTGCAAGATCACGATCTCTGATCATTTGTTGATAATTCTCGTAACAATCCAAATCACTCTCAGGGTGAATCATTAACCACAATAAAAACTTCTCTGTGTGTGCTGGACGATCTATCGCCAAAACTCTGTAATTATTTCGAATCATGTGCTGGCTCTGATACCAAGGAGCAGGATCGACACACTTTTGTCAAAATTGTTCTGGGATATTTATATTATCTTCAACAATATTAATGACTTCTTTTAACAGAATGCGGGAAATGCAGTAGATTAACACAATACAAATAGCAATAACCAACGATATTATGGTCAACAGTAACATGAATAGTATATTTGCAGGGCCGAGTAACAGTACATTACTGAGTTACAGAGCCGAATGAATAGTACATGAACAGAATGATTACAGACTCGATAACAAGCCGATTTTCTTCGTAGAGCGAAGATCAGCACGGCAATACTATGACATACGAGCCTAAGCAGTTTCTGATCCCAGCTGATCACTTGAAGTGCAGAGGGAGAGCATACGCTACTTGGTCGTTTACAGACGCATTACAACTTGAAATCACTGCTTTTGATCCCAGCTGATCGCACTGAGGCGCAGAGGGAGAGCATACACAACGCTCGACACAAACAGAATGCAACCTAGAGCCGAGCAGACTACTTGCTCAAACTGACACACTAAGAACTTGCAGAGCTCTCTAAGACTCGGGATGTGATCTCCGAATATGATAATCAACAATGAGCCTGAGGGGTTTATTTATAGCATCCTAGCTGGTGCAACTGGTAGACACTGGCACTAACCGGTCATAAAGAGATCCGGTAGCCAAAACCTACAACTAGCAGTCATAACCGAATCATCGGGGTGGAAAGTGTGGACTACCACTTCCATTATCTCATCCCTTAATTGGCCAGTGGCATTACGGGGACCCGAAGAATCATTACGACAGACCCGACAAGTAGATAGCATATAACAAAGTGGAGCATAGTTGGCCCACGACAGCATCTAACTACTATTTACACAGCGGAGCTTTCATCCGGCCCGTGGCAGATACAATGTGGGGCAATCCTGGCCCACTCAGGCTTCATAAGGCCCACCACTGCTTTCAATCATATAAGTCTCGGCCTTGAAGATAATCCCAAATGTCGTCGTCAGGGGAGTCGTAACCTTGAGCATCTTCTACAGGAGAATCTGTAGCATCAATGTCTGGAGGAAGTGGATATAACCATGGAGAGAAACAACATTGTATATCGGAACCATGGAAAAATTCTAGTGGTTCGCAAATAAACTCTCCGCGAAACTTTGAATCAACTCTGAAGTCAAGAGGAATGTCACGAATAGTTACCCGTGACTCTATGTGGTATTCTTCCACATTTCTCTGTATTACCTTCTGCTTTACATACATACGGTGCTCAAGCGGTCTGTAGGAACCTCCTTCAAAATGAAGCTTAAATTTAAACCAGAGTTCCCTTTGGTGAGCAATCTCCATGTCTGCTTTAAGATGAAGGATGAAGTTTGCTCTATGGTTTTCCCAATCAGTTCTAGGACAGAACTTATCTAGGAAAAAATCTGTCCATCCTGACCATTTGGCATTGGCTTTAAGATTAGCTGGGTCGGCAAAGATTACAACTGAATCATTTTCTCTGCAACATTGTAGAATGAGATTGTAGGAAGTCCATGTAAGATTTCCTGCGCAGAGATCAATATACCAGAGATGATCAGTATCATCGTAGTCTGTCCACACCTTTGGGCAATCTCGGAGCTTTCCAGTGGCATCTGCAAAGCTAAAGAAAGCTTCTTTCTCCCATCTTTCAAGGATAGTCAGCTTTAAGGGAGATGACTGGATATTCTGTATCATGGTCAGTTGCAGAAACCTTTTTGCTTCATCTGCTGAAGCATACTCCAATGATTCTATACGAACATTCCTGGGCAATGTTCCATCCCAGGGAAGGATAAACAACCCTTCTTTCTGCAGCAATTCTTCATGTGTCTTGGTCTTTTCTGCTGCATCATTTTCTTTCTTCATTTCTCTTCTCATTCGTCTTCGAGCAGGACCAGAGCTGGATTCTCCTGGATCAAACATGTTAAGAGCTGGCTGAAGATATTTTAATTCTTCTGCTGACTCCCTGGTCAACATATCAGCAAGACAATTTAGATAGCCAGGTTTATATACAATTTCATAATCAAAATTTGACAACCATATAAACCACTTTAAAATACGACTATTATTTTCTGCCATTACAGTTTCATTCTTCAGCATTCCAGGCATTATTTTTAAATCAGTCCTGATAATGAATTTTACTGGTTTAAGGAAGAGAATGAAATGTTGTACAGTCTTCTTGACTGCCAATATTTCTTTATGGCTAGAGGGATAATTAAGTTTAGCTTTCTTGAAGGATCCCGAACCATAGCCACAGATGTGTTCTTTCTGATCAATGGCTTCAAGTAAGACTCCACCCCATGTATGGGTAGATGCATCTATTTCAATGATCAGATTGCCCTTTCCCGTAGGCAAAGTAAGAGCTGGCAGCTTCATAACTTTTTATTTTATCCGTTTAACAGCTGCGGTCATTTCACGAGACCATGCAGGCGGATTTTTTCTTAATCTGTGTTGAAGCAGAACAATATCAGCGGCCTGACCTTGATAAAATGGTCTGATGTAATTGAGCGAACCAAGAAATCTCTGAAGCTATGTTTTATCTGTAATTTCATTTGGAAATTTCTTGAAGCTCTGAAGTACATGGTTTTGCAATACAACCATGCCCTTATTTATCTTTAACCCGAGAAATTCTATCTCGGTCTTTCCTATCTCCATCTTTGGTTCAGAGAGAACCAATCCATGCTTGTATACCAAATCATAAAAGATCTGCAGATGCTTAAGATGCTCCTGCAAGCTATGGGAACAGATCAGTATATCATCTATAAAAACTAATATCCATGGATAATCTCTGAAGATATCTTCCATCCGCTTTTGAAACTCAGATGGAGCGTTATTGATACCAAAGGGGAGAACTTTCCACTGGTATAAACCATGTGGAACAACAAATGCAGTTTTGAATCTATCTTTAGCCTCAATACCAATCTGATAGAAACCAGATTTCAAGTCGAACTTACTAAATATAGTATTACCTGTTATCCACTGCAATAAACTGGATTTATCAGGCAAAGGATACCTGAATTTCTGGAGAACAACATTTAGTGGCTTGAAGTTAACCACTAACCTTGGTTTTCCTCTCTTTTGTTCTGAATTTTTATTGACCACGAAGGCGCGGCATGCCCAAGGAATTTTAGAAGGTTCAATGAGTCCTTTTTCTAGTAACTCTGCAATTTCTCTTTTACATAATTCCCTTTCTGAAGGGGTCATAACTCTTGCGGAGGCCTTCATAGGATTAATCTTCTGGAGAGGGTCATAAGGTAATGACACAAAATATTTTTCTCTCTTCCAGAATGCATTAGGGCTGTCAGAACAACAATCCTTTTTGAGCTTCTCAAAAATCTCTTTTAACATTTTCTCACCATGTGTTTCTGAGTAAGCTATTGCTCTTTCCATCTTTGCTAGTCGAGGAATACTAGCATCTTCTGGTTCTATCACGTTCTGGCACTTGACTTCACTGGTGAATGATAAAAGAAGAATTATTTTCCTTCTATTAATGTAGCAAGTGAAAGTCATCTGATAATGATCTACTGCATAGGGACTGACTTGATGTAAAATATCAGATCCTAACGAACAGTCATCTTTTAGTTCATCCAGTCTGTAGAAAGTTAGCTTACTTTGAGCTTTGCCAAATATGACTGGAACAATTTCAGCTTTTCCCCTTATAGGTACTGGGGTACCATGAATAGCAGTTCCACTCCCAAATGTCTTCTCCCAGTAATAGAAGGGTAGTGCAGAACCTTTAGCAAGATTGACCTGACATCCTGAGTCAATCTGACAGGAAAGAGTGTAGTGCTTGAACTCTAGTAGATCAAACTGAATTTCTATATACAGCTTTGGACCAGACATTAAGAACATGCTTGGCTGAGTATTTACAACCTGATCAAGATCTTCAGTAGTATCTACAATTTCTACATCTTTGTCTAGAGCTCCTTTAATGAACTTATTTACTTCTTATTTTGAAGAATGTTCTTCTTCAGCATCTAAGATATTTATGTGATCACGGAGCTCACTTACTTCTGTACAAAGCTGCTTGATCTGCTGTTGCTTTTCTTTAACCATAGCTTTCAGAGTTTCTCTCGTTGAGAGTCTATATTGTTGTCTGCTTTCATGCTTCTCTGGATAAGCTTTAGAGACAGACACTGGCTCATGGAAATTGACTACTCTCTGTGGCAAGTCTTCTCTAGGTTTCTCTGAGACTTTTTGTTTTCCTTTGAGCCGTTCTAGCAGCAAATCTTTTTCTGTTCTTAGCCTTTCCCTTAACTGGTACTGATAAGGCTGAGTATCAGCAAAGGCTAAATCAATGGCAGCTATCTGTTTTTCTAAATCATAATGCTTAGGAAAGGAAAGAATATACAAGGAAAAGTCAAAATCAGGAGGCTGAAAGGTATGTACAGAGGAAGAAATAGACGGAGTGGGAGAGCTGGGCATATTACACCCCCCCAAATTTGGAGCCTCGGAAGCATCAGTGTCAGAAGTAGAATTAGACAGATCGGAGGAGGAGGCTGAGGAGGGACCAAATTTATTTAGTTCAGGAAGATCATCAGAATCAGATTCAGAATCGGAGTCAGAAGGGAGATAAAGGAACTCACCAGTAGGAGGCTGGGAAGAAGAGGAATACCTCCACCATTGAGGTTGCAAAGAAGCACAAAAATCTGCAAGCCGGGGCTTCACTTTCTTTTTAGGGCACTTATTTGCCCAATGGCCTTTAGTGCCATAGAGAAAATAGGATTCTTTATCTGTGGGTTTTCGCCTTTTCTTGATGTACTTTTTCCGTCGAGGAGGCGGTATTTGATAGTTTTGATGTATTTTATATTTCGGCCTTTTCCTGGTAAACTTTACTGGTTTATCAGGATAGTGATATCTAGGTTCACTAGTGAAGAAATTCTTTTTCTTCTACTTATGAGAACACTGGCATTTCTGATTAAGATGACCACGGTTGTGGGCACCACATCCCCAATCTGGCATTTGAGCAACCTTCTTACAGAATGAAGGTGTATACATATTCTTATGTCTTTTGAAATCTTTGTCAATCCGCTTTGAAAGGCAATGCTCTTGCCACGTTTCTTTGATATGGTGATGCAGCTGGGCTATAGACAAATTTTGGTAATTTAAATTTTTGTCCTTCATATATTTTTCAATGGCATCAGGAACATGACCTAGAAAACTTCTCAGGTAATGCTTGAGATATGCCGGATCATTCGCTTTACCAGAACGGATTAATAGTTTCTGCATGTAGCAGAAATATTCATCTGCAAGTGATAAATCACATAGCCTAGCAGACATAAATAGGGAAGCTAGATGATCTGCGTCATCCTCGTCATCACCACCATGAAACTGTGTTGCCAAAGATTTAAGTAATTGCTGATCTGCATCATCAGAATTAAGAATGTCATCTTGCACTCTTTGAGGCAACCATCTCCACCATTCATTGGCCAAACCAGTCAATCCTATGATTAACAATGTAGCAATCTGTTGGCCAGATATTTCTGGGTTTTGTGCTTTCTTTGACAGTGTCCAGTGAAAGAGTAGATTCAAAGAATCATGTATGGCATCTCTGGACTGACAGTCAATATTTAGGATGGGGTGATCAGGCATCTGAGAGATAATATTATTGAAAGTATGGGTACTGAAATTTAATGGAACATGAGGACCTTGGGTAGGTTCTCTTTCTGTCATGTGCTCATCAAAAGAAGGTTCTGGTTTACTACCAGAAGAATATCCATGCACATTTGTACTTAACATGCTTAAGTTGACAGATTCTGAGACAGACTGCGACAACTCCATTGGTAGAGAATCAGGAACAGGTTCTGGCTCAGGTTCAAGAATAGGTTCAGGAGGAACCAAACTTAAGACTTTTTTGATAGTCTTCTCCGAGATAGTAGGAGGAAGAACTTTTATGGCAGTTACCCATTTTGTAAGAATTCTGAATTCAACTTCAGATCTACCGAAATCAAATTCAGGTCTCTCATCTGTTTCATCTGTAGCCATCATCCCATATGACATACTGCGTTCTAGCTTAGCTTTATCTTTTCTTTTATAGCCTTCAGCGGCTAGAACTAGAATGGCAGGGCTCGGTTTCATAACCTTAGAACCCAGAGAAGATGCTCTTTTCGACAACTCTTCCATCTTACTTATACGAGTAAGAATATTATCAGAAGCTCTTGCTATCATATTTTTAATGGCTTCTGAGTCAGCTAGCAAATGCTGAACAAGATCCAGCGTTGCACTTACTTCGGCTATTTTTTCTTTTTCTTCCTACATGCTTGCTTTAAGGCTTAAAATGTCTTGGGCCATATCATCCAAATTTTTGGCAGTCAAACCTTGCTGCAGGTTTCCCCAATTACTTAATCTTATTTCATCAGAGGGTGTATCACCAACTTCTACCGTCTTCTGAGGTAGATATTCTCTTTTAGATAACCCATCTGGAGTATATTGCCTGAAAGGAATATTAGGTAGATTTCTACCCAGAAAATATGACTTTCTGCCATCCCTTTCAACTTCATAGGCCTCATTTTCTCTAGGAAGAGAAAACATACCTAGCTGGGGAGATTTCCTATGGCGCCGAAGTTTTTCAATTGTCCTTCGACAGGCTGGACAATCTGTATGCTGACCTTTGTGTTCTGTGTCATGTAGACCAGTGAATGACTCTGAAGAGTTGGGTTCTGGAACAGAAGGAGTGGAAGCAAGTTTTCTGTCGACTGCATAAGAAGAGGTAGATGCAGAACGAGATAAAGAAGGATTTACATCCGCAAGGGAGAATCTTGGAAATGGAGTAACATTAGGTAACCGGAAAGAACTGTTCTGTCTGTCGTATGTAATAGGCTGCTTTTTTAAGGCGGCCTGTAAGGCTTCAGTGTTTCGGAGTTCATCATATTTACACTCCCATTCTTGTGGATATTTAATGCCTGTCCAATCGAATAAAACAGGTTGGGCTTTACTGGAGATATCCTTTTCAAGTGGGGCCCTTCTGACTAGATGACGCTTGGCCTGTCATATAAAAACCGAAAGACTTTTCTCTTTGAAAAATTTATCGTATGATTTTAAGTTTGCTTGATTGTCTAATTGTTGCCTAATAATACCTCCCAAGTCTTGTCATCACAACCCATAAGTAGTGGATGTGTCCTCGTGTTGAGAGGAATGTGGTCGGTAATAGCGTCGTAATTTAGTCAATGACGTGGGATCCCGTATGGTGGGGAAGGTGGTTTTCACCCAGCCCACCAGGAATCAAATCCCACCGAGACATGGCCCGCTGTGATAAGGCTCGAAGGGTAGACGCCCCCTGGATAGACTACCGCCCCCGGACAGGATTGGAGTCCGGGATGCCTCAGCCCTTGCTGAGTCACAAGTTTCTGGTATATCTGGCTTGTGGGATGTTGGATATACCTGGGGTTTATAGTGGCAGCCGACGGCTTTGAACCTAGGCCTCGTTCAGGTAATCCCGACGTGTTACCGATTTCCGTAACCAAAAAAAAAGCGTCGTAATTTAAGACATTGCCGAAAGATGATTCTTTCCCAACTAAAAAATCATCTTAGTATAAAGATGATTATTATTAAAAACAAAAATAAGTGAATTGACTATTCTCTTTCAAATTCATATTTACATGATGTTAGTGAGCTTACAAATTATCAAAAATAAAGTCATTAAAAAAATTCATGTTATCTTATAAAATAAAATAATTAAAATCAACATAAATTCATCTCAAGTCTAGATTTATTAACCAGTGATTGGGATCCAATTTGTTGAGGTGTTTTAGTTTTTTTGATGTGTACAAATTTAAGTTAAAAAAGTTTACACCTCAATAAATTGGATCTCTCTCGGTGTTTAATAGATTTGAGTTTAAAATGGATCTATGCTAGTGTGTATAAATTTGATATGGCATTAGAGCCACAATGAGGAAGATTTGAAATTTGGTTTATGATTTGGGCATAAATCTGATATGGCATCAGAGTTGGTGTCTTTTCTCAACATTAATCTATATGGTTTGTGTCTTTGCCCAACATTTTATCTATATGTGCAAGCAATACCTTGAATCGTGCCTATGATCTTGTTCACTCTTGTTTTTTGTCCCACAAGACTCTTTGGTGGCCCAACTCTCCTATGGGATTTGAGACCACTTGAGATGTAATAGAATCACACAAATTATATATCAACTAATAATTGGAGAGACTAATCCCTCATATCCCTGTGTGTTTTTTTTTATGCTTTGTGTTATAATTGGATGTGGTATCACAACCCGTGATGAGGGCTGAGAGATCGAGTGAAGGCCTAGGGATTGTATTGGTCAGAAACAAACTAAGGAACTGTTTGCACACAAATCAAATATTGGGAAAAGAGGACCTTGATATATTTTTGTTTTTGGAGAAGCTATAAAGTGATATTGGACATGGACAAGTTTCTTTTTGAGAATTAATATTTTAAAAGTTTCACAATAGAAAAATAAATTTAAATTTGGAAGTTGTCTTTGGAGAGACTAAAAAAACTTTGAGATAAACACCAGGCACATGGGCGATGATTTTGTAAATGTTGTAGTTTGTTGGTATTAAGGATATTTGAGATTGTAGTGTGTTCAATGTAAACATATTTGAGAGTGTTTGCACATAGTTTACACATGTAATTTTTAAGAATTAAGGATTGTAGTTTGTTTGGCTCAAGGATACCTGAGATTGTAGTGTGTTGAGTGTAGGCATACGGCGAGCCTTATTCACTAGATAGACTTGCCACACTCCTTGAGGTAGGTGATTGGAGCACTATTGGATATATCATCCAACGACCCTCCCCTCACTTGCCTTGGGGAGCACGACAAGTCTGTTGGTGAAATAATTATTTTCGTAGGCATATATGAGGGTGTAGTAGTTTGCACATAGTTTAACACATGTAAGTTTTAGGAATGGGGATTTTGGAGGGAAAACCTTGATGAAATAGAGGCATACAAAGAAAACAACAAGAGTCCATGGCAAATATAAGAATACGAGGTGCACACCAATAAGTAGAGATAAGAGATAATGTTGTGTTATAGGGCAACATTGGCCATGTTACAAGAGTAGAGTTAAAGGAGCAACAAGGTCCATGTTATAGAGGCGGGAGGGCCATATAAGGAACACCATAACTATTTGACCTACCCAATTGATGTGTGATAGAATCAATGGGTTGATTATGACATGAAATCAAAGGGCTGACTACAGCTTTTAGTTGAACACAAATTACGTACTAGACATGATAGACATGTTGCATTATACCCATGACATAGGCATATCAGGTGCACCAAATGAGTAGAGATAAGATATTATGTTGTGTTATAGGGAAACTTTGGCTGTGTTACAAGAATGGTGTTAAAGGAGCAACTAGGGCCATGTTATAGGTGTGGGAGGGCCATAGAAGGAGCGTCATAACTATCTGGCCTACCCAACCAATGTGTGATAGATTCAATGGGCTGATTATGACACAAAATCATAGGGTTGACTAAGGCTTTGAGTTGAACACAAATTGTGTACTTTAGACATAGTGTATGTAGAAGGGCTGAGGGGGCATAGTACATCTAGATTTAAATACATATTTTATTGGGACAATTCTATGAATTCACTATTTCATAGTGAAATTGGTGGATGGAGAGATTATTTATTTGACTACAACAAAACTGCCGCTCTTTACTTTTTTAATGTTAGGATTGGATCCAATTGCCT
>LPNX010800648.1:150312-257385 GCA_001517045.1 Pseudotsuga menziesii | reverse complement strand
ATGTATATACATATATATATGTATACATATATATATGTATACATATATATATATATATATACACATAGGGTAATATATATATATATATATGTATATATATACATATATGTATATATATACATATATGTATATATATATATATATCTATATATATATATACATACATATATATACATACATACATACATATATATACATACATACATACATACATATATATATACATATATATATATATGTATATATATATGTATATATATATGTATATATATGTATTTGACTTTGAAATATGGTCAGTGTTTCATCATGTTGAAAGGCATTAAAAAATTTATGTTATAATTTTTAAGATATGGAAAGATAATGATGAATATTTGAGTATAGGTGTTTGGATAAAATAGTGATGGGAAAGGAATTTTAACTTCAATAAAATGCAGAGGATAAATCCAAATATGATAAAAAAAATTAATAAGCTATGATCTTGATTAAGGTTTATGAAATCCCTCCTTGAACTCTAGGATGGAAATGATGTATTCAAAATTTGGAACCCCTTAAAAATTGTTCTTGAAATATCCCACAAAGTTAAGACATTTTTTTAAGAGTTAAGCCATTCTTTTCAAGAATCAAGAAGGTATGATGTTGATTAAGGTTTCAATGACCAATGAAAAGATTAGTTGAAGTCAAGGATGGAGATGATACATTCAAAATTTGGAGCCCCTTAAAGATTGTTCATTGCACCGAGAGTAGTAATGTGCTTACAACCCAGTATGAGGGATATGTTGTAACACGTAATGTCGTGTAATGTTATGTAAAATGGCATTCCTATAAAAAAAATGAAAATGATGTCCGTTTAAGAAAAAAAGTTATATTGATTTGATCTTAAACCTAGATATATCAAGAATTGACATGGATCAAATATCTTGCTTGAGGAGTAAATTTTTTCTTAATGTGTAAAAATTTTAAGATAAAAAATATTTATACCTCAAAAAAAAATTGGATCCTTCTCGATGGCTGATAAATCCAATTTAAGGTAGATCTATACTAGTAAAATATCACAAAAAAGTAAAACATTCTTTTCAAAAATCAAGAAGTTATGATGTTGATTAAGTTTTCTATGATCAATAAAATGCCTACATAAAATCCAAGATAAAAATTGAGGCATTCAAAATTTGGAGCCCCTTAAAGAATGCTCACGAAATATCACATAAAGATAGGCCATTCATTTTAAAGAATATATTATTTATATTAAAGATGGAAGAAAATCGAATGTTCATGAAATATCACATAAAGGTAAGCCATTCTTTTTAAAGAATATATTGTTTTTATTGAAGATGGAAGAAAATTGAAGCTTTAGAGGTGGCCCTAAGAACAAATTTAAAGGGAAAAGGCAAGCCTCACAAGCATCAATATGGTAGCAAGTGTATTGATTTACGGTATTAAGAAAGTCAAGAAAATGATTAAATATTTTTATTGTGGTAAGATGCATCATAAGAATAAGTTTTGTGGGTATGCGTAGCTAAATTAAAAACATAATCAAAGACATAATTCTTGAAATCAAATTGGAAAGGCGTAAACCAAAGTTGTCAAACCTAAAGAGGAAAATGAATTCTGTGTTTTTGTGGTTGGAATTAAAGAAGTCATTTTGAGTAAACACTCATTGGTATATTTGATTTATAGGCATCACAATATTTTACAAGCTAGAGATTTGAGGGTTAGCTCAAATGATCATGAGTCAAACATGAGATTTCTGTCTTGATGTAGGGGTGGGCATGGTTTCAATTCTCTTCAATTCCCTTGGGATGAGGTGCTTGGAACTTATGCAACCCATACTTTTTTAATTTAGTAATTTTTGGTAGTGGATAATAATACATCGTTGAAGGAAGAATGAAATACGTAGATCCATGTGAAAGGTAAAAGACTGGGTTTGCTTTACACATTGTTCATTTTGAAATTAGAGAATTTTAGTTTTAGTTTTATTTATGAATTATAAAGCATATCCCTATTTAGATGTTACTTTCAAGGCGTGTTATTGTTATTGTGGATAAAATAGTAAAAAGATGGTTAGAATGAGGTAGAAGAACATGGGTTGTTTAGATTACTCAACAAAGAAGAGGCCAAGGATAATATCTTGGTAGCTAGAAGTGGACATGACATGGACACACTTTGATATGAGATGTACGATCATTTAAATCTTTGGTATTATTTTGACACATATTCATGATTGATAAGAAGTTGTATGTGAGCATGTCTCTTAGGGAAGCAATACAGAATGTTGTTGACAAAGTTTAGGGCCTTCAAAATATTCATATAATAAGATGTATGTGAAGATTGACCTTAACTCTATGTCAAAAATGTCTATGTAAAAAGTGAGAAATGACGAAGTTGTAATTTTGGGATATGTAAATGAGATCATTGTCTATGTCAAAAATGTCTATGTAAAAAGTGAGAAATGACGAAGTTGTAATTTTGGGATATGTAAATGAGATCATTGTTACATTCAGATGGTAAAATTTGAATTATGCTCCAGCTTTGACATGACATGGAAATTTTTAGGATATATGTAGATGATATCATTGCCGGTAAAATTTAAATTATGTTCTAATTTTGACATGAAAAGCTTAGGCTTCTATAATATTGTTTAGCGCCAAACTTTGACATGTTGATAAATATATTTTTGCTTTCACAAACAAAGTATTTTGAAAGGTCTACTAAATATGTGCTTTTCTTTTTGGTTTTTGAACCTGACACGCTTTGAAGTCTTCCTTTTTATAAAAAAAAATCCTTCTTACAAATTATTATTTTTGGATAAGTTTGGATAGTCAACGATTATAAATAATAATCAACGATAGTCAACTCCATTGCAGAAATTCCGCGATTGTTTGGATAGTCAACGATTATAAATAATAATCGTTGACCATTTACATGCAATCCGTGTTATCAATGAGCAATCCTTGATAACATGGAATGGTAATTATTTCAAACCATATGAGGATACAAAATCTCATCATGAACAAAATTTGAGATGCATATATTCTTAAAAATAAGCAATTTATTAACAAAGAAAACACGAAAGCTCTTGCATACATTGTAGAATGAGACGGGGTTGCGAGTATTAGAAGACTAGATGTTTTTTGGTTGCAAATAGACGATGGACCTTGAATTTGTACTAATAATTGGAATCATAACATGGGAATCCCCCTAAACATTAATACCAATGACACGTGCTTGAAGTACAACGATTTGCTTGGCACGAAATAATAATTCACAAAATTCTTCCATTAATATGTTGAGTAGAGGAGAGTGGTAAATTTAATATGGGGAATTAATGGGAGCAATTGAGAGATTTGTAGATCCCAAAATGATCTTGAAAATGAAGCCTTGGAATGCATTTTTAAAAGATGTATTAAGTCTCAGAACACCTGGAGGTAATTAGCACAACCACTGAACTTGTGGCTGGTTAACACCGATAGGTCACAAGAACAAGTTAAGTGTCATGAACAAGTTAAGTGTCACAAACAAGTTCTCTCTCGTTGTCTGCCATGAACTATTTGATAGACTGTCATAAAATCAATTTGGACAATACACTTGTCTCATCCTCATGCAATCTAGGAAAATCATAGGCGCTAGTCCATTGTAAATTCTAAGATACAAACACCTATCAAGGTAATTACAAATTTCCCTTCTTTTTTTAGTAAATAAGAAAGTAGGATGATTGGAAGTCCTATGTCAATTTGTAATATTGTATGAGAGATCTAGAATCTAAGCATGAAGCAATACATTAATCAATTGCAAGAAAGATATTAGAGAGTATAATTTGTTGTAGGATGATTGGAAGTCCTGTCCCAATTTGTAATATTGTATGAGAGATCTAGAATATAAGCATAAAGTAATACATTAATCAATTGCAAAGAAAGAGATAAGAGAAGAGTAAAATTGCTACAAGCGATAATTCTCATTAATGCCTAAAGGCTCATCATGTGATGAGAGATTACATGAATATATACACTTTCCAAATTCACTTATCTGAACCTTCAAGAGGGAGTTAACTTACCACTAAAAGGCCCAAAATAGGCCAAGGAGTGCACTTATCCTATGCATAGCGAATAAATATCTTGAATTGAGGAGAAATCCCTAGAAATAAGGAAAAAGAGCGCATTCTTCCTTATGTTAGGGTTTTATGCCAAAAATACTCCATGAGGATCAAGATCAAGAACCAAAAGGCTAATATTAGCCATGAATCCCAAAAATCTAGGGATGGAGCGCTCTCCTAACTCAAGAGGCCAAAATATCCAAGAACCATACCATTGGAATCATGAAATTAAACCTAACTAGTAATGTAGAGAAAATGTACTCCTGGGAGAGAGGAAGCTGAAATTTTGTTACAACACCCCCTCTTAAGCCTAACTTAGTTCAATATAATGCATACAAAAAGTTTTTAAGTCCTGGCCATTGAGCCATTTTATATACTGATACAAAAAGTAATATCCTCATAAACTGAGACACGATGGAAAACCTCATGGGAAAAATCCTTTCTCGAAAGAGGATGGTGTTGAGTAACTAGAGAGCATGTAATGAAAAGGATATCCTCCTTTCTTCACTTGAACTAGTAGGTAGACAATGGGTAACAATCAAGGTGTGGCCCATATCCTTGCCTTTGCCTTCATTTGGTGGCTCCTCTGAATTGTCAACCATGAGTCTTTCTATTGATAAAATGGAAATTTCAAGATGATCATGTTTCCTATCTATACCACAAGCTCTAAGCTTCTGCAAAAGGGATCTAAATCTTGTGAATAATAATTGGATTGTATCAAAGTCACGTGGACTCAATATGATAATCTCATTCTCCAATTGATTCCCACTTACAGCATCATTCTTTCCAAAGAGTCCTCCTAGATTTGGTCCAAACATGATTGGGAGATTGCAGATACAATATAAAATAAGAGGTTTTAAGAAATCGAGAGACATAACAAACCACATGCTTCATCTAACCTGTTAATCCACTTTGCCTTTTCCAATTATGAATTGGGTTCAACCTCATAGCCCATTGTTATCATGTAGAGTCCTTCGCTTCTCAGTAGGAGCACTGCCTTTGACTTCCATTCATGATAATTGAATTGAGTAAGGATAATTTAATGAGATTGTGGCTGATCCATATCTTATGGTGTGCTCTTTGATGTACTTCAACTAGCAAAAACTTGTGTACAACTACCTAGATTCAATCTAGATCTAATACCATGTAATATTTTATGAGAGGTCTAGAATCTACGCATGAACCAATACATAAATAAATTGAAAAGAAAGAGATTAGAGAAGAGTAAAATTGGTGCAAAAAATAATTCTCATTAATGTCTAAAGGCTAATCATGTGATGAGAGATCACAAAAATTAATACACTTGCTATTTGCAAGAATAGAGAGTATGCAAAAATAGAACTAGTGAGGCTTAACTTAGCTGTAACTTAACTGAACCTTCAAGAGGGAGCTAACTGACCACTAAAAGAGACAAAATAGGCCAAGGAGTGCACTTTTCCCATGGAGATAAATATCTTGAATTAAGGAGAGATCCCTAGAAACAAGGAAAATCAATGCATTCTTCCTTAAGGTTAGGGTTTTAGGCAAAGAATACTCCATGAGGATAAAGAATCAAGAACCAAAGGGATAACATTAGCCATAAATCCCTAAAATATAGGGATGGAGTGCTCTCCTAACTCAAGAGGCCAAAATATCCAAGAACCATACCATTGGAATCATGAAACTAAACTTAACTAGTAAATGGAGAGAAAATGTTTTCCTTGGAGTGAGTTGTTAAAGATAATGCAATTGTGAGAGCCATTCTCTGGGAGGATGGCACCCTGGTAAGTTAACGAGGGCTCCTTGTCAGTTAACCAGGTAGTGTAAGTCCCTAGTAGTTATCTAGGGATCCCAACAATTTAATGGGGTTCTTAGTCTGAGACCAAGCAGGTTAGAGCCATGGTAAATTCCCTATCATGTGGGTAGGGCCCATATCTGTCTCTATAGAATTATGTTCGGGTATCAAATAGTTTCTTGTTATGAGGACCAAACACATCCTACAGGTAGAGAAAAAGATGTCCTAGTCTAGGACCAGATAGATTCTTGGTTAGGGACCAAGCAGGTCCTCTAGGTGTATTCTTAGTCAGGGACCAGGTCGTTGATCAACATTTAGTCAGGGACTAAAGTTCAACCTGGGGATGAGGACCATTCTCTGAGAGAATGGAGGACCTGGTCAAGGACCAAGGGGTTGATCAATATAATTTAGTCTGGGACTGAAGCTCAACCTAGGGCTGAGAGCCATTCTTTAAGAATGGAGGATCTTTGTTAGTTAACCAAGATGATGATGTGTGATTCCCTCCTATGATAGGTATTTGAGATGGTTGATCTAGGTTGTTTCATCAAGGGACTAGCCACCCCTTGATGGAGTCACTAGCATTTGACCTTTAGAACAGTCAGGAGGACCAGAGTATCACATCATCTAGTGTTAACCTTCCTTATATGGTCATGATAAAATTCCAGTTATTGTATGGAACAATTGTCGACCACATACATTGAGAGGGAGAGATAAAATATTGTTTTCCCACCTTGTTGACTTGTGGTTAAAAGAGTTGTTTTCCCCTACTTGATAGCCTTTTGTTGGCTTAGTATTATGTTGAACCCTCCCTTGTTGGTCCTATGTTCTAGCACCCCTCTTAAGTATGGTAACTTACCCATTGTTATGTCTTATGTGTAACCCTCACCTTAAGAGATCCTAATATTAAATTACATTCTTATGTGGCAACCTCCCTAAAAGCACAACGTCTTGACTTTAACGGAAAGTTACAAGGGAAACTTTCTAGAAGGCCATTAAGAGGCTATAAATATGAGCCTAGCCTTCATTATGAGAGTATCTTGAAGAGGTAACTCAACTGTGATTATTATGTGATTGATTTAGGGTTTTTAGTAGATTTGTGTGGGTGACATCTAAGGTTTCTTTGCCTCTTATGCTTAGACATTCTCTTGTTATTTTCCCTACTACTCAAGGTTTTTCCTATTGACCTTTGATTTCTATTTCTCTCTCCCACACATGTGAGTCATGGACTGTCTTTGGACCATTTTAAGAGGGACTCTACTTGTGTGGACTGTCTTTGGACTAGTTTGAGAGGGTTGCTACCTGTGTGCAATTTTCTATAGGTTCCACTTGTCTCCTTGTGACTGGGACTGCTTTTTTTGACCTGCTTGAAGGTGATGCTGTTTGTGTGGATTGTATTTTAGGTTTGTCGTTGTTTTTGTGTTTTGCTCTGAGGGTTCCAAGATTCGATTTAGGGCTTCCATTGCTGTTGTGGGATGCCTTTGGTTGCCGGTTACTGTTGGTGTCTGTCTTGGGGCTACCACTTGCTATTGTGGACTACTTTAGGGATGCCACTACCCTATTGAGGTTTGTTTGGGCCTACAATAACTTATTGAGGCTGTAGTTACCGCTGCCACTACTTTTTAGGGTATGCTTGTTCCTGCTAATTCCTTTCTAAGGTTCCCCTTTAAGGCTATTGTCCAATGTAAAATCTGATTTGTGGCTGCCATTGATTGTTTGGGTCTGCATTGGGCTACTAGAAGGATGCCTTCCACTGTTCTGAAGGTTTTGTGCCCCCCATTCAATATTGGGCACTTTGTTGACTGTCTTGGTTAATGTATTGCAGTTGATATTGGATTTACTGCACGCTCAACAATTCTTATACCTTATATTGTAACTATCTAATCCTTTCCTTCAACAATTGTCTCTCTCTCTCTTAGGTATGTCCATGCCCTCAAGTAAGGGCCAACTTTGTTCCAATTTTGTTGACTTTCCTCTAAGATGCAAGATCTAATCTGAAAGTAATTCTAAGCATAAGGAAGGTTCACTACTCTACCCTAATTTATCATATCTGATTTATGTTTGTTAATTAGCTTATTTTATTTTACTATTGTTGTCCTATAAATTTCATTTAATTGTAGTTTAAACTTGCTTTAAAGTACACTTATTTTAATTTTGTCCAAAATGACCCTAACTTTAACATGGTATCAAATATTAGGGTTTGTATCTAGTGTCTGTGATGTATGTGAAGGTAGTCAAACTATCAATATTGTGAACATTTGATGTAAAACGTTCACTAATATTGCAAGTATATTATGTAAAACGTTTATTACTACGATAGTCCCTGTAAGCTTGACATATTGACCAATTCCAAAAACCATGAAAATTATATAAGTTTGGCCCATTTTGTATTCAAACAAAAAATCCCATAAGCATATCATATTGAGTTTTTCTATGAATGTGACTTCCCTTTCAATACGAATTGCCAATGAAAGGACAATCACTACACGACACAATAGGAAAAATAAGCATTTTGAGGAACTAGATATCATGGTTAGTTTTGATGTAGTATCCTTACATACCAAAATACCTGTTACTGATCAAGATATTCCTTTATTCCACCTTTAGCTTCAAAGGAAATTTTTATGATTTGATATATTTTATGTCCAGTAGTAGCTAATATTTTCATGGAAGACTTTGAATCATTGTATCTTAACAACTTCCATCTTAATCCAAAGTATTGATTTTTCTTTGTCGACAACACATCCCTCGAATGTTTCCATAACCACCTAAGCCTCACAAAACTGTTAAACAATTATCTAAATTGTTAAGGATAAATTCGGCCCCTCTTCTCTCCCAAGGAGTCTATCAAATTCCTTTCTCTTGGGGAAAATATTATATCGATAAAATGAGTGGCCTATCCAAACCCGCTTAAAATAACACATCGTTGGTACCTTTCACAACTGTTGCACCAAATATGCTATCCTTGAGCATACCCACAACACCAAACACCTCACATGTTTTGATAAAACCAAAATTCTAGCATCATCCCCACACTACTAATCTTGTCTCATCAAAGAAGACCTAAAAATTGAAAAAGCATCCCAACAATTTGAAATGAGATGATAGATACAAGCCAATTTAGTCTTGGAAACCCACCATCCATCAATTTTCTCCTATCCACCTTCTTAACGTTGATTGCTACTTTCATCATTTATCCATCCTCCTTTCTCAATCTCCCATCTTTTATAAATTATTTTGTTGACTAACCTAAAAAATTGGTCTTATCTCTTGAGGATCCTTATTTATATTCCTAACCTCATCCCTTCTCTATCATTGTTCCCATTATCTTGTTTCTTCCTCTTCTTTCTAATTTTATTAACTTTACTTTTTTTTATCTTTGCCTTCTCTCTTGCCCTATCACTTGGTTTTCTCCAACTACATTCTATTTATCCCTTTTCTTATTTACTCTCATCATTGTATCAATACACTTTATTATTTTATCCTTCATGTCTAATGTACCTTTTTTTACTCTAACATTTGCCTTTCTAATTTTTTTCCTTCACATCCTCTCTTCTACTCTCTTATTGAGATGTTTTCTCCTTTGCCCTTTTGTTATTTCTTTATTTATTTTTTATCTCTGACTTTCATTTGTTACTAACCTTAATTTTTCCATAACAATTTTATTTTATTTTATTTCATCATCATTATTTTATTCTTTGTTAATTAATATTTCTATTATTATTCATCCTTTGCGTAACTTTGATTTTCTATAATTTATTTCACCTAATCCTCAATGGTCATATTTATGGTCTCTTATCAATATCATCTAAATCTCACTCTTTTTTATCTTTGTATGAGCTTTGACTAGACCCCTAATGATAGGTGGATATTCCACTCGAAACATGGAGACTACTAAACTCTAACATAATTCAACCCTACATTATAAAGCACACATTCATTGTTAAATCCTTAAAAAAATAACAACTTTTAAAAAAGGGACGTGACACATATACAACCACACAAATACCAAGACCACAATAACAAATACATTAGTACAATCAACTATATAGTTGCAAGAAAAGGTAAAAGACCATGGAACTCCAATAGGCATCAAATGTTGACATCACATTTTCTTCTTGTAACACAAGAAGTTAGATAAACAAGATCTTGTCCTCAGAAATGTACACTTATAGCACAAGTGAAAGAATATATTAATGTTGAGGAAAATCATATCTATATTTTTAAAGACACGTAGTTGCTAAAGTTTTATGACAAAAAATAATGAACCAATATGTATACACAACACTTATTGAAAAATTATCCAATGAAAATATTAACTTGGAAATAGGTTTGTGTAGAACAACAATGCAAAAACTATTTCAACCACAAAAAGGAAGGAATCCAACAAGATATTACAAATCTATGAGATGTTCCCTCCCATTACTCCTAACCTATGGATATGTAGCAACAAATATGGATCTCAAATTTTGACCCTCGAAGGCAATTTCACCATAGTCTAACAAATTAAACCTCCCAAGGAGGAAAATAACTAAACAAATCTAAAGCATAGTGTGGATTTAAAACATTGCAGTGGATTAAACTAACACAGATTCACATAAATTTATAGCAACTAAACTCCGGTGAACATATAAAACATAATCACACACAACATGCATAATCATGACAAATTTAACAAAAATTCGAGATATTCATAAAAAACAATGAGGTACTTATCTTTTAATTGAAAAAGTCCCAAAATTGGCTTCATGAGAGCGTTTTTCCACCTATCCATATGTATTTAGTGTATATACCATGATAAATCCATGCCATAAGGACACCATGGTGAAGGAACCAAGCCACATGATTTTATCTCTCATAATCCAACCCATTTGCTCTCACGCTCAACCAATCTACTTAATACACACCGTTACATGCAACTCACTCAACTATCAATAACCAAAGGAACTCTCTACAACACGAATAATATCTTCCCCTTCTGTGCTCAATGATACCTCGTAAATATTCTTCCCTATAGTGCTCTTCAGTGGGGGAAGAAAGAGTCCAATCTATTGTATGCCTTCTAAGAATTGCGTGTAAGAACAATAGTTTGATATCAAGCATCCAAAGAGAAGCAAATGCGCTGTTGGTGATGGAGTCCTAACTTTCCTAGATTCTATGCTCACTTACATCTATATATATTTCATCTTAATTTTGCAATTTCCTCTTCACAATATTGATTTTTGATTAATTTCAAGTTTTGTAATGGTTAGCAATGGAGAATGATGAAATAATTGCAATATGAATGTGAAAATGTTGAAATAAATTCTAGAGAGAATGGGAATGTAAGGATTGGTGGAAATGATGGCTACCATAATTTTTGACTAGAGAATGTAGGGCTCTTACAATTCCCATAATGTTTGTATTTAATCCATGCTTTCATAACTATGAGAGAATATTTTCCCAACCATACTCTTAAATGCATTCAATGATTGTTTTGATGAGTCAAAAGGAGGTCAATAGACTTAATTAAGGAATATGGTGGAAATCATATGAATTCTAAAGTTGACACTGGGTAACAGAGGATTTACATTCCCATAAATCTCCCCTTTCCCCTCTCCTGGATCTAGAATGATATATTCATGGAATGGTTGAGAGTAGTTATAATATGTCAAATGGTCTTCGAGGCATTTCTTTAAAGTAACTTTATAAGCCCAAGGCCATGCGATCTATGACACAGAGGCACAAGTGCTCATTTTAAACTATTATCTACAATATTGGACCAAAACTTCATCCAAGATTCTTGTCATTTGTGTAACATTTTAATTTATTCCACGTAACATCTAGATTGAAGGTCTTAGATTCTCATATGTAGTATGTGACGACATGTGTTAACGAAACCACACCACATTACTTATAGTTATGACTTTAGGAAGTTACATTTCTTTTATATATGGTTCTAGGAAGTTGTTAACATCTAACATTTTAAACCTTCTACCAATTGTAATGTAAGACCAAGATACCTTGTCTTTTTAATGGAGTGTGTGTTTACCACTAAAGTTTGGCATTGTTCATTTGTCACCTTACTGTACCCCTCAAAATGTGCACAAAAACCATTTTTAATACAACATCCAACCTATTGATAGGTTTGTTTATTTTTGCCTCTTTTCATTGATTAATGTTTTTTTGTTCGACATACTTGGAGGGAGAGTAACCTCAATTACAAAATTTATTGTTTAATGGTAATTGCAACAATATATTCATATGTTAATCAATTTCATTTTTATTGCACGTGAAATCTAGTATTTAAGTATTAACGATAGATGCTCTTAATTTGTATGTATAACTTGTATTGACATTGTTTCTTTACATATATTGTTCATTTGTATCATTACATCTTTGAGGCGAGATCAAGTGGTCATGGCATATGCATTTTGGTATAGATACTTGTTATAGAGGAAAGTGACATCAAATTCTAGGTTATAAAATAAAACTAGAGAAATTCAATAGTAAAATTATATTTGTGGTGAGGAATAAAGGAGGTAGGAAATTAATGAATATCAAGTGGAAATAACTCTTTGTGCACTAATGATTAGAATTATTTAAGCAAATGATTTCCACAATCAATGTACTAGTAATACTATGAACCACTTATTGTTGGATTTCATTCTCCAAATTAGAACGCGTTGCTCTAGCTATAAATGTTTTGGACTAATTGAATGCTTTAGCAATAATATTCAGATGATGAAGATGTTTGAAAATTCTACATATTTTTGAAGTGCTAACTAAACAATTCCCATAAATTATTGTTTGTGAAGCTTTTTCACGATGAAAATTTTGTAGATACAACCTAGCTTGGAAACTTAATCATGTCCATGTACTAGATGGACGTGTTGATGATATTTCCTTACATTAGATGTGATATATAGTAAATCATTACTTATACTCCATGCATGCTAATGATTTTGATGTTTGTTGATGAGTATTTATATGAAAGTTCATTGTGTTTGATTTCTCTATATATGTTCTACATTAACATGATTGTCAAATTGATAATGTCTTAAGGATACATATGACTTCATTACATTTATGGTTGATATGTTGAGTAACTTCAATGATTCCTATAATCCTTGTTGATGAAGATATAATGATGTGATATCCTTGAATGACACGATGATAGTAGGTAATTATTTCCTTTGACAACATTTCTTAATTTCATGATATGTTTTGTGATTGTTTATGTCAATATTTATGATGACATGACCTATAGTTCTTTGTGAAAGATAGCTTATGATTGGAATGCATGAACATCTCGTATGTGACCATGATTTGATGACATGATGATTTTGTGACGATGTGCAGTGTTTCATGGTATGTTGATTCTTATGCTAGCATGCAAATATTCTCTAATTTATCATGATTAGATGAGGTAAATGGATATGATTGTATTTGTTTTTTTTATGATGACATATGTTCTTGCAATGATGACTAAATTATCATAATGGGATTTTCTAGGACAACTTGGAAGAATTGTTTAATATTCATAATGTTATTATATTGTTTATGGTATGTGGACCATGTTATTTTTTTTAACAGAAACTGAAAATTTTTGATTGATTAAAAAGGCTGTAGCCCAGCAAAGCTTACAAAGGGGGGAGTTCAGAAAAAGAAGGCTGATGACCTCTAGCTGAGCAGTCAACCTTCTTATGAATACTTTGAGAGGTGATTCCCAAATGCTTCTGGTGCTATTCCGAGAAAATGATTGCTTGTAAGAGTAGAATCTTACGAATTGTGAGCAGAGCAGGATACAGAAACAAATCATTAGTTAGACGGGGAGGTGAAATGCCCCTTAATGAAAGGGTCCAATCGCTTCTGGGAGCCCAAGCTAATATTTGAGGCTGCTTCCTTTTCTCTACGTTCTTTATTTGTATTTCACCCTTTGGTGAGGGGAGGAGAAGGAACTGAAAAGTCTTCAGAATCAGAGGTTCCCTCTGACCCAGAGGAAGGGACCAAGGATGCTAATCCTGCATGGGTTGAAGTCTCGTGATCCAAAGCATTGGGGTCTTTCTTAGAACCTGAAGGAGCAGGTTTTGGAGACGCTTGTTCAGCTGCCGCCAAGGGGCCGAGAGGACCTAGGGGAATGGCCTGCTCCGGGACATCCGCAACTTCAGATTCTTGTGCTTCGTCTTCCTGGAGAACTTCAAAGCTATTTTTGTTTTCCAGCCATGGAGATTCTACGAGAGGAGAATGATCTTGAGGAGAGACCTTGTGTTGAGAAGCTTGAGGCTCCTTTCGTCGGGGAGGACGGCATCGATTAGAGACCAAATGGAACTCTGTATCTTTGGAAGCTGAGAGATTTGCTGGTTTATGTGATTCTTCAAGATTGGGGCAAATTTTGGCGAAGTGGCCGTAGACCAAACGATGGCGAAGCGGCTCTCTCTAAAACACGACTAGGGTTTCCTTAGCCGTCGCCTCCCTTATTGTGCAGAGCCAAGTTCTGGCTGGATCGTTGGCACCCGTTGAAGCATCTGCTCCATTTCAGCGTGGGGTTTTTCTTCTGATTGCCGCTTCTCCTCGTGGCATTTCAGCGTGGGGTTTTTCTGGCTGCTGCTCTCTCCCTGCAGCTCTCTGGTTTCCAGGCAATGGGCTCTCATGACCAGCTCGCGGCCTTCAAGGCCCTTGTTCAAGCTGTCGTTCCTCAGGCAGCTTCACATAATCCCTCCAAGTTCATGAAAAAGATGGACGAGATCCCTTCTCTGGAGCTCTCTCCTATGGATCCATGCCAGAAAGCGCCCATCCTCTCAGAGAAATCCCTCATCGGCAAGTTCACAGGGTTGTGGCCGAGCCCTAAGGCGGCAGAGCTCTGGATCGCAGAACATTGGAACCCTTTTCTGCATGGACAGGTCTCTCTCTTCGCAGCTGGAAGAGGGTTTTTTGTTTTCCTGTTTTCGAATAAAGAAGAAAGAGATCTAGTCTTTTGATCGGGTCCCTTCTTCATGGGCTTGAGAGGCCTGTTATTAGCCGCATGGACCTTGGGGTTTAACCCAGAAGCAGAGATCACTGCTGCTCCACTCTAGGTAAGACTCTCTAACCTCCCTCTTCATCTTTGGGGGAAAAGTACTCCGACGGACATTGGTAATGAGCTAGGACGCTATCTAGATAGTGCAGAACCAAAAGGGGGCCAGTTCAGATGCACCCGCATGTGCGTAGAGGTGAATCTAGAAAAAGGGCTTCCGGAGGCCCTAAAGCTCACATTAGGAGAATGGAGCCACATTCAAGAACTTGATTATGAGCAGATTCCATTCAAATGTGGACCATGTTATTATGACAAGGATGACATGCCATTATATGTTATTCATGATGATGATATTTCACGAGGACCATGCAATTTAAGTTGATTACCATCATAAAATGGTAAGAGGTAACATGTAGTGATTTTTATTCATGGTATTATTATGGATAGCGTGGTATATGATAAAGTCATGTTATCTTGATGGAATATGGTACCATATATTCATAATGATGATATATGACTGATGCATCATTTTTCCATTTGATATAGTCATGCATAGTCATGTATTCGTCTTTTATCTCTTTTTTTTTCCCATTTGATTTAATTTTAGTTTTACGATGAGCATAAGCTTAGAGAAGCTCACTCAGATCCTAGCAAAAGCCGAGATATCCTCTTCTCAAGAAGAGGAGATTTTGACAGCAGTCAAGGATGAAATCACTCCTCCTGAAGCAAACAAGAAAGAATAATGGATATTAGAAGGAGAACACATGTTCGAACTTGAGATTGAAGAGGATGAAGAAGGGATCTTGAGTGATCATCCTGCAAACAAATGCTGCATCCAACAGTGTTTTCAACTAAGTACTAGGTTAGATTGGTTTTATTTTCACTTTTATTCTATTCATTTTCATTTTCAGTATTTAATATCCTATATTACAGCATAGTCTAGGTTTAGTTTTTTAAAATTATATCTTAATTTTTGTTTACTTTTATTAGATAGGTGGTTACACTAGCAATTTCACTTCACTTAAAATGATTATAATTTTCATTTAGAATAGAGTAGGTAGGCTTTAATTTTTATTTTTTAGTTTAAAATTAGATTTGTTTTAATTTACTTTAATGGAATATTTGTTAAAATTTTATTTTTAAAAAGCCTTAAATTACGACTGTTTTTAATTTTGATTGGGCATTAAAATATTTTAATCTTTTAATTTAAAATTTTTTATGGTCTCTTTTCATTTTCATTTTTAATTTTCTAAGTCATCCGAGAAATAAAAATTTGCATTAAGAATTAGTTTCTTTTCAATTAAAATAAATTAATTGATAAACAAAAAATAATAATAAAATTTGCATTAAGAATTATTTAGATTTTAATCTTTTGAATCTAAAAGTATTTTTTTTAATAAAAATAGTATATAAAAAAAACAATGTATATTTATCTTTAATATTATGCTTTCTAAAGTTTTTTAATAAATTGTAAAAATTAAGTAGGTGTATACATTTTAATTTTAGAACATTAAAATTAAATATTGAACATTAATATATAAAATAAATTTTTTTTTTAAGAAAAACAAATAGACCCTATTTATATGGAAGAAAACCTGCAACTATCTAGTAAAACTTAAAAAATAACAAATAACAAACATTATAATCTATATCTGTAAATTTCTAAACATCAGTAAAAAATTTAAAACAGAGCCTTTCAGCCCTCCATACGCAGTCTGCAATCAGCTCTCCATAAGAAACCTATAAATATTCCATCTTTCAACCCAGCGTTCAATCTGTGCGTTCTACTTATCGTTCGATAAGCGCGCGATCGTGCAAACACAAACATTCCAGGCAAAAGATAATTTTGGCATTAGCAAAACAAATTATAATTCAGGCTGAAGTTGTTGAGTTTGGTTGAATACAGTGTGTATCAAATAATGTATTATAAAATTAAATTTAACTTTCTTATCAACTGTATAAACAATTTGATACACACTTGTGACTGCCTTTATCTGTGATAATTGTCAGATTTCTATTTGAGAATACATAGCAAATTGAAGAATGAAAAGAGTTAGAGGATGATATCCTTTATTTACTTTTTACACACTTGAGAATAATAGGGCTTGAAACTGATACATTATCAAATGGAATGCAATATTTTCAATTATTAGTAAATGCTCAATGAACAAAACAGCAATTATTCATATAAAAAGCAGAACCTGGAATAAACAAACAGATAAAATTGGAAACAACATAAGACATAAAAATAATAAATAAACAAAAACAGAATAAAGAATACTGTAATATTGCAACGAAGGAAGATACGGTGGAAGCGAAACTACGTAGGTAGCGCTGAATCAAATCGTAAATAAGATGGTCCCTTGCTATTTAACAGAAAGAAAGACTCAATTCCACTCTTGGATGATGGTTGGGGGATCGATATTATCAATCTGAATCCTTTTGGGAGCTTCTCCTTCAAACTGTGACATCTTCGGAACATCAGTGCTGAAATCTCCCAAACGCTTACCTCACCTTCCATAAAAGAAATACATCTGTCTCATGGCGTGGGGAAGTTGTAATATCTCCTAACGTTGACATCGGAGTTTACATAAAATCTGAAACGAATCAAGATTCCAGGGGAGGAAGTCGGATCGTAGTACAACACTTCAACTAACTTTACCTCTTTGAACGATTTTTATCTTCAGGAGTAATTTCTCTCATATCTGCCTGCCATCTCATCTCCTGGGTTAAGTATCAATGTTTCATCTCCTCTACCGTCGATTGGTACATTAAAACCATGTACCAAGCTGTCCTTCTTTCCTTCACGCAGTAAGCTACCCAATTGGAGGGAAAGGAAAGATTCGAAACATCTCATTCCTCTCCGTTATATAATGCCACGTGGATCCCTATGATATTCTTATCCGGTTGCTTCATACCAAATCTGACTCTGCAATGAGAATTTAACGAACAAACTTCATTGATCCGCAAGGTTCGGCATTTGATCGAGAGATGCCTTCTCATCTTTCGCATGGACCTCCAGGGCTGCGTGTATACCCTCGCCAAGCATCTCTTTCCACCATCGCAGGTTTCACTTCTCTACTTGTTCCCATAACTCTCTCCAATTTCTTCGCATTATCATGTTAGCGTACAGAGCTTATACTCTATTTAATGACTGCAGTTTGGAAAGGTTTGTTAAGAGAAAACGGGGATTTCTTCAAGATTGATTCTATATGAAGCATTATTTTAAAGATTTCGATAAGAGTTGATGCCTTGTTCTGTATGAATCTTGATTTATATCATGATTTAGTGCTTAGTTCTCTATTTATCTATTGATGTATTTGGCCTAGGTTTGGTTATTTATGAACCATAGTTACTAAATTTATCCAAATAGGTTCATTGATAAGATCGGAAATTCGTTCGATTTGGCAAATTACGAGTTGAATTTCGATTCAGTCACCTGAATTATTATTTTAATTTTGAAAAATCGAACTCTTTAAGGGACATGCATTATCCCTTGGTTCTTTGACCTATCATGAATGGAGAGAGCAATGACGCCAACGCGTCGGATGGATCGATCAATCAACATAGGGTTCTTGGGCGATTGGACAAATAAGGCTATTAAGCAAGAGATTACCAGAATCAGCCCGATATGGGAACCTTGCGCCTGTAAAAACTGTAGTAATGATGGTGTGAAAGTATCTCATGTGTGGAGATTGAAAGATTTCTTACAAATAGTGGACTGCAATAAAGCCTTTACAGTGAACTGGTGAGAAAACTGCAAAATCATCTCAGTTTACCCATTAGAAAAATAGGCTCCATAGATACAATTTTCATTTTGAGCTGATTAACTTCCAAATCCTACTGGTGTTGGTTTTATATCAACAAAGTAACACGCTAGATTAATGGGCATGGCCATTTCTCTGGAAGAATGGATGGGGCTCGACTTGTATGACGAAGTAACAACTCATGAAAACACATGGGCGATTCTCCAGCCTACGTGTGGATCAATTTTTGTATGATTCACCAGCCAGTGTGCTATGAATCTCTAGCTGATTTCCTAGCCTGCCCATAAATCAAAATATTATCCATGCCTCCTTTTTATTATTATTATTATGACTGTGAATTTTATTTATTGCTTAGAGAGGGCGTCTCATATATAAAAGTTGCTATAGCGATCGATAGATTTATAAGTCTCGTGTTCCCCACGCAAGGCATTATTGCAAGTTGCAACTACATACCGCTTGAACGTTTCCAAACTGTTATATATTCAAAGCTCTTTGTTATATTTAATTGAATAACAAATCTTATTTAATTAATTTATCCCGTATTGAAATCGATCCATTCGTTTTTATTGGATTGTTTTTAACTTTGTATATTTTAAGCCTAACTTTATGGAAAAGAGTTGAAGCCTGTCTGACTTTTTATTCAAAATGACTAGTTAGAGTTAGTGCCATAAATCGTGGTTTTGATTATCCATTAGTTTCCTAACGGCTTTAAATTTATCTTAACCTCGATTTCCATCATTTATTGACCAAACTAACAGTTTTACTTTTAAGTATTCCAACGTGGAGCAGTATAAGCGTTCACCCAAATCGCCCCCGACTCGCCGGAATCCGGCAGATCAATTTTGGTGTAAATCATACTTTCGAGGAATTAAATCGTAATTTTAATCATTTGGGTAGTTTTAAAATGCCCGATTTAGTATAGACAGAGATAATAAAATTAGTAGAATTCCAAAATAATGAAATAAACAATTTCACAGCAAACATTTGACTGATTTTAATAAAAAATCGGCCGGAAAAACGGGGCGATTTGGTGAACACTTATCCTACGCGTTCCAACGTTGGCTTGCTTGCCTATCCTTTGCGTTCTTCGTCGTGTCCTTCGATTACTTAAAAGCATTAAATCATTCATCTTTATTTACCTTTCACTGCCTACTTTTACTTTTAGTCTTACTTTGCCCACCTCTAATTCAGGCTACTTTTCGCGAGGAACCAATTCAACAAGGTCTGTACAGGACAAGTTTTATTTACGGATTTCTATGCGTAATTCCTTTTGGGTTGTTTGGGAAGATTATCTTTTAACGTGAATACAAAAATATTAAGTTCAACACTATGACGAACAAACCCATCATAAAGGCGTAATGGCATGGTTCTCTTTGTTTGTGTGTTTGAATAGTTTTAAACGGAGGAGAAAATTTCATGAAATACCATCAACCTTCACTTTGAATGGACGTGCTTATTTCAATGCTTTTTGCAAAATTGATACGTAATTTCTTAATCTTTACAAAAATGTTAAAGTTTTACGAAGGCAAGTCAAAATCATAGATAATGCAAGTTTATATAGATAAGGACTCAAATGAATAAAAAGGCAAAAATATGGGATTGAAATACCTTTAAATTCACCTATATCAACTTTGTAAAATTTTTATGACATACTCTTTATGTCAAAGTTTATCCTTTCAATAAAAAATCATATCTTATTCTCCATACTTGTACTCAAAAGAAAGTTTTATTCAAACGCCAATAATACATTATTATTAAAGAAGATTTCTTTTAATTATATAATAAAATCCATATATATTACAACTACTATTTTTAAAGGCATTCAAATGGAATAAGTTCCTAAATAATAATAGATATAGAGTGTCCTCCAAAAGGTAGGTAATTAAAATATGATTTTGATTTTATATATAAAAGGTTTTAAATAAAGAATTTTAATAATGATTTTATTGATGTTTATGTAAAGTTTAAAATGTAGAGAAAATAAGATATAACTTTATTATCACCATATTAGATTACATTAGATTGAAGAACTTTAGCATTCATAGCCAAACAAAAAGATCATTAAAATCACTCAAATTTCATAAAATGGGACAGTATAAAGTATAGTTTATTTGTGCAAGGATAAATATGTACGAGTTAATTATTAAAAAAAATCACATGATAACTATATTTAGATTATTGTATAGTGACAAATTCATAAAGTGATATTTCAATTTATTTTTAGAAGCTTGAGGATCAATATTTTATTTATGACAATAATATGATGAGCATTAATAAGATATATTTAAGGGGATTTGTTGAAGCTTTAAGTATGAGATTAGAGAATTGATGCTTTATTTGGAAAGAGGGTGACAATTCATTTTTCTTCGGATTATCCATTCAATCCACTTAAGGTCGTTTTTCAGGATAATAATGGAAGTATTCGCCTTGACATATTAAAGGAACAAGTAGAGTGCTTTTGAGAAACTTGGTGTAAATTTAGATGACAAGCATTGACCCTCAGTTGCATCCGCATTTATCTTCCCAGGTCACACGAGAATAAATGAAACATGGTAGGGATGATTGAATGTTCACCTGTCCATCTCCTCGTCCTTAAGCCTTTACAATTTTATCATGATGTCTTTCATAATTTTTTTTGACAATATTGAAGCCCGATACAAAAATTCTAAATCGAAGTATGCTTTGAAATCAAAGGTAGCTGCTGTTGCAGCTAAGCCTTCTTCTTTTTTTGTACTTTTGCACAGTGAGACCTAACATATATTTGGTTTGGGGGAGGTAGGCATTTGCTTCATTTTTGTTATGATTTTCATATAAACCATGTTTGCAAATGATTATGCAATATCAAGCTGCATTTCTTTCATTCTTTGTAATTCAGGTACTCATTTATCTATTTAGCCAATTTTCATATCTGTTTAAAAAATGGAGGATTATTCAGACCTCCAACAACATGGTCATTCAAACTACCAAACCTATCGCTTGTTTGCACACTCCATATTATTAAGATAAGTCTTCTTTTTAGAGGGGTCGACCACTGAAAGGGTCGACCCCCTCTTTCTCTGTTGCTCAAATATCATATAAAGACACACTAATCTTTGTATAAGGAGGCTCTAAAACACTCTACTTTTTGTTCCAATTTTTTTTCTTTCTAATTGAAGAATAATTAAAATTTGTAAAAAAACAAAAACAAATAAAATCTAAATTAGTTTATATCTATATATATAGAATTTATCACAATTAAAATAAACATATACACATTTGTTCTTGTGGTAAATAAATCAAATAATTATATAAAAACACTTTAAACATAATTATGATAACATTACAAAAATAAAAATAAAATAAAATTAAAAACTAATAAATAAAAAGTATTAGGTAACAAATAAAATCATAAAATCAAAATTATAAATGAATTTAGGATCTTCTTAAATTTTATGATTATTGCGCTAACTTGTTTTTGCAAGTTGCTCAAAAACAAGTTTCGACAAGAAGGGTCGCCAATTTTAGGTATAAAAGCATTTCATTTATTTTCTTTGACTTGGTTTGTTAAGCACATATCTTTCAGTATTTTTAATGCTCTCACAAACTTGTTGTAGAAAAATGCTAACCTCTTTTGCAGATTCAAAGACGAACGAATGGCATGCAGAAATAATTTCCAGAAATGCAGAAGATTTTCAAAAAAAAATGTTCCATTGAAAGCTTGAAGGAGTTGTGTTTCCCTTGTGCATGCCATGGCATTTTCTACCACAAATAAGCCTTTCATAGGCCCATTACGCCATGTCATGATTATTTACCCTTTTTCCTACCAAGCTTGTTCGTCATCCATGTCAGAGTCTACATTTTTACTGCCTTATATATCATAACTTCCTGCATGTCTACCTTTCTGAGTCGCACACAATTTCCCCATTTTCAGTTTATCTTTGTTTCCTTATGAATAAAACCATTCAGCTTCCTTTCCATGACTACACTACTTTGTTATCCTTGCCATAAAAAAACTGTTTAACCGTGAGATCTTTCATCTATAGTCCTACCACTCATTATATACAACTCGTGTTGACTGATGTGGGATTCCTTAAGGATCACCTTTCAACAAGTCTTTCCCCATCGACCTCAGCACATTATCTGGGATAGAGACTAGAGTTCATTTTTAGTACCTTGAGGCTTGCATGCCTTAATGGCAAGTTCTCTCGCTGACAATCATGGGAATACATCAATGTCCCTTAATCGTTAGATCTTGCAAGTGGCTCGACATCAACTCCTTTATTCGCACTTTGCATGATGTACTTAGGTACCTTGGCACTCATTGACATCAACGGTGAGATTGCCTCGCATTGGTTAACGACATTCATTAATGGTCGGTAATCCAATGATTTCTTTCCATGTTCGACATCGACACATTTATTTGCATGGTAAGAATTGTACCATCGGGTTTTGTAGCAGGTGAAGACTATATATTTTTCATGACATCATCAACAATTTTACAGCAGCATACTTTTAGCCATGGGAGACTACCACAGTTCTACTTTCAGCGCTCATTTTTACTTCATCCAACCAAACGACAGTTCAGTTCCTTCACTTCACATTCTATGATTCAGCAACAACAGCCACATTCCTATTGCATAAATTCATCAACTTTTTGGGTAAGTGGAGGTATGTTGTTTCCTAATATTTAGCCATGTAATTCCTTAAATGCTAGAAAATGAATGAATTTGGAAAATTCCCTCACTACATTCCCTTTCTAACTTTTCATAAACCCAATACATCTTAAGTTGCGGGGGGGGGGACTATTCATTATCAATTTACACATTCATCATCTCATTTACCCTTAATCAACATGTCTGTCCCAAACTATGCTATATATATTGACATGATTCATAATATGAAAAAAAATGTTTTTTACTATACATTGATGGTTCATCATTTCTAATGCACGTATACTTTTAAAATCTTATGTCTTGCAGCAAAATACAAATAAAACGAGCGAATGTTGTTAACACAAGAACCAACATTTGTCATGGTTGTTACACAAGAACCAACCACAAAAATATATAAAAAAAGAGAAAAAATCGCTGCCACTCATGCATTTGAAAATCATGGAATGATTTACTATTACATACCATCATCATGTAAAGCCTCAGCTACAAGCCAAAAGTTTCAAAGGAATCAATGCATAGTTGCATGAGGACATGCAAACAGTCAAGTTGGGGGGTATGTTGAGCGAAAAAAAGACCACATTTTATTCATCATTTCATATACTATTTATCACCTTATTCCATTATATCCTTCCATAAAACCATTAACATTCACCACTTTCATAATAAACATGGGTTTATATTACCATTTTCCAAATCATTTATTTTTGAGTATTTTGAGTGAATTTATGGTTAATTATTGAGAAAAATAACATATTTTCATTATACTTTAAAGTTGGGTGAGTTTGGTGATGTGTACAGGTGTATTTGAAGACTTTAGCAAGCTCAAAAGTGACCACCTAGCCCCAGATTCGAATTTCATCTTCTAGATATGAGATAACTTCAAGGAGAAGATCATGGACATGTGGAGAGAATATCACATCCAATATTTGGTTGAGATTTAAAGGGATGAGTTGTAGATTTGTTGAGGATTTGGGGGGATGAGTTGTCTATTTGTTGAGAATTTTAAGGGATAGGTTGAGAGAATAGTGGATCTGTAATTATGATCAGTTATCTTATATTTATGTATAAATAGGAGGTCTCTCTCCTAATTTTGGTTAGAGGCCTCTCTAGTGGTTTGATAGTAGAGAACTGGTTCATCTTTTTAGATAGTCATGGATTTGATCTTGTTGTAATAGATTTTATATTTTGGAATAGATAGTTTGATTCCACTTATATTTTGATGTCTGGTTTATGAGTTGTTAATGTAGAATTCCAGTTATATTTTGATGTCTTGTTTATGAGTTGTTAATGTAGAATTCCAATTATATTTTGATGTATTGTTTATGAGTTGTTAATGTAGAATTCCAGTTTTTTTTTTATATGCATTTTCAATATTGACTTTATGTGAGCTCACTAGTTAATGTCAATTGCTTTATACCTGTTTATTTCCTGCAATTTCAGTCTTTCTTTATCAAGTTAATTTATGTAATTTTATGTTTTATGCAATTAGATTTATTTCTATCTAATTTCTTGTTTTCATAGCTTAGATTCAACATTAGTTATAGATTATGTTCAACGACACTCTGCCCCTGCATATATTTTGTTTGTGCCTCACAAGTTTACGCTCTCTCTGGGTTGACAATTAAATAGTTGGAATTCTATTATAAATTGTTTAATGTTTTTACCCAACAGTTCCAATTACATAGTTAATCCCACTCTCACAATGGATTTTAAATATATAACACCGATAGAAGCATGGAGTAAAACTAAACCAACTGTTAGCCGCTTTTGTGTGTTTGGTAATGAAGCATGGGCTCACGTTCCTGATGAAAAACTAAAAGCATTACAACTTAAGAGTGAGAAGTGCATTTTTGTTGGATATTCTAAATATATGAAAGGTTATAGACTTCATCAAATTCATTCCAATAAAATTAATATTAGGAGAGATGTTAAATTTGATGAAATCTCTCTCTCAGCACATGATCCTAATTTGGAACTTATGCCATCTTTGATGGTTAGTACCATGTGAAGAGTTAATTTCAACATGAACATAAAAGGTTAAATTCAACATGAACATAAAAGGTTTAGGACATGAAAAAGATATCAACTTTCATATTCCATACTAATCCAAACCAATTTAATTTGTCAATACCATTTTTCTTGTTGAATATTTGAAGGGGTGAGATTCAAATGCTTAAGAAACTGATATTGTTGCCGACAAAGTCAATGCAAATCAAATTAATAAAATTCTTTATAACTGCCAACACTGTAATTGAGTTGGACATATGGAGACAAAGTTATTTGATCTCCAACCTTGTCCAATTATGGGAAGATAAATAATCCTTCATAAAAAATGTTGAAAATAAGAAGGTAAGAAAGAAAACATTTGATGTGTTGTCCTTGGACACGCCAAAATACATGTGCAAGAGATGATGGGAAGTGATTTTGATGATTTATTTGATTTTTGTATACCAATGGGAGAACTATGACTTGTATCTTTGAATGATTTCAACCCTTGAGTTGCAATGAGTATTAAAGCCCAAACTAAGCCTTGGATTAATGAGTTATCATTTACGTTGGACCATCACAATATAATAGCAACAGGCATTCTGTTTTCACATATGTTCCATTTCCACATAGTTTCCTAGCAGAATGCATTGTAACATGCATTTCGGGGCCAAATCAATGCATTGTAGCATAAAAAGTTGATGGACAACATGTTGTCCTTGGACTCATCAAAATAGGCAAGAGTTGATAAGGATCAACTTTGACGCCTTGTTTGGTTTCCATGCTCATGGGAGCACAATGACTTATGTACCTTGATGGCTTTGGCCTATGACTTGCAACACACATTTAAACCCAAACAAGCATAAAATTAATGAGCCTTAATATTGGCTTGGTTATATATAGAGTAATTAGGGTAACCTTGATTCATTCAATGATGGGTTTATTGTTGGTTGTTTATGGGCGCATGGTATCGGGTAACCCATGGTATTATCATGTGATGAATCCTAGTTAAAGGCTTGAAGAACAACATTGTCAAATGTCTCAAGTGGCCAATGTTGGCTTAATTTTCCATTGGTTGGATAGATTGGTCAAGCGTAATGGAATATATCTTTTGAGGGTTGCTTTTCCAAGTAAATGGTTTCTGGTATTAAAAAAACTAAAAGAGTTGGGTTAATCCTCACTTGGTTATAAAGTACTTAAATTAATATTGATTGGGTCAATGATGGGTTTAGTATTGGTGGTTTATGAGCCCATGATATTTGGTAACCCAGGGTATTTAACCAGGGTATTAGCATGTGATGAACCCTATCTAAAGGATTTAAGAACTCCATTGCAAAATGCCTCATGTGCCTCGATTGATAAAGGGAAATGAAATATATCTTTTGAAGGATGGTTTTCTTGGTAAAGGGTTTCAAGGATAAATCCAGGTGTATATTTATGTGTTTGCTTTACATTTGTTGTATTTATGTCCCTATTCTTAGATTACATTTGACATCATAATCAAGTAGACTTGGATTCTTGAGCAGGAATGGTCCAATGCCAAAGCAATGGAAGTGTAGAGTTATGAGCTATAATAAATGGCATAATAAATCATGGGGTAAGGATACATAGGTATTTATTCTATTTTATTGTATTTGGAGCATAAGGGATGTTGGTGATGAAGCAAGTAGATGCTTCAAGCATCACATGATTTGGTGTACAAATTTTACCATTTATTTTTGGAGTCATACAATAATCATATGTGAATGGACATATGGATGTAAGACCTATATAGGTATGTGTACCCTTGGTTTATTGGATAATTGGTGTAAAGTACAGACATAGATCTACGTGATAATTAAGGGTTTCATGTTGTATTCCTGTATACATGTTTATAAACTTTGAGGGAGGTAGGTGATTGTCCCAGGTAAAGTTTAAATGGGGTAATGTTGGGTTAACTTAACTTGGTTATAGAGTAACTAAGATAACCTTGATTATTATTAGTGGTTTATGGGCCCATGGAATTTTCCCATGATATTACCATGTGATGAATCCCATTTAAAGGCTTGAATAAATCCATTGTAAAATTCCTCAAGTGGTTGGTGTTATCTATATTGGACAAAGGTAATGAAATACATCTTTTGGAGGCTAGTTTTCCTAATGAAGGGGTTCCATGATAAATTACCTTTCGTATATTTATGTGTTTACTTTATGTTTGTTTTATTTATCTCACTCTCCTCGATTGTGTGTAGGACCGCTCCGACCTTGAATGGATTTCACTTTGGAATTGTAACTCATGGTAAAATCCAAAGTAGGCATGAGATCAATGATCCATCAATTGTATTGGACTCATGACTATAAAGTAGCACTATGGGAATCCTTCTCAAGAATTTTTCCTTGCCAGAGTACGATGATTTCTCATGATTTGAAGAATCAAGGTTTTCCCCAATGGAATACATTAAAAAACTTACTTTCAAGGGTAATTTTTTCACATCACTAAACCAAAAGGGGATGCATGACTTGTTGGAAAAACTAGATGATTGTTTACCTAAAACATAGGTTTTCGCAAAGTCGTAAGACCATGTATGGGGGATGACACATGTCCAGTTCCAAAAGGTTAAGGAATTTGGTTACTTGATGACGAGTAATCAAGTGGGATTGACACAAAATTAGAACAATGGAAATAAACCATTGAAGCCTTCAAGGACCTTTTAGGACCTCAATTCAAGAAAAAATACAAAATACACTTGTATTAGCTAACGAGAAGAAATTTCATTCCTTTATTTGTTATTTTTTCTCTTAGTAGCAGTTCAATTTGTTTCCTTAAATGTTTCTGACTATGAGTTTTCTTACCACCCATTTTGCATGGGTGTCCAAATGTGAATTTTATCACATTTTCAATAAGGGGTTACATCTTGATGGAGATTTGGATGGCTTATTATTGATGCTTGGCGAGGCCTTTTCTTGTGGAATGTTCTTTATTTTTCCATATATATGGCATCACAACACTTTTGGGTATCATCTTTGGTTGAGATCCATCCTTGTTTCTCTTGTGGATTGTGTGGTGGAATTGTAGTGGCTTGTAGAAGGGGCCACCCCATTTCTTGTGGGTTGGTTATATATTGTGGACAGTTGTTCTTAAGTTGGGTGCTCCCATTTTTTATTGATGGTATCCTTGGTTCATGGGTTGATGAGTTGGTATGGAGGTTGGGGTTCGGTTGGTAAGTGGAAATTCATTGCAAACATGTATGGAAGCAACCTCTTTCACTTATTGACTTTATCTAGATTAATTAGATGAGCACTCATCCTTTAGGGTTGTTTACACACTCATCAGGCCATTTTTGATGGGATGTTTTTGAAGGAGCTCATAGATTTGAGAGTAGCTATCTTTTGACACAGTGCCCAAATTTTTTCCATCTCACCGCCATTAGATGCAGAGTGGCCGTGTGGTTTCCAAAAAGTGGTTATAATAGAAAATCAGATAAATATCAAGGAAATTAGAAAAGCCATAAATGCCATTTAAATGTTTGCATTGTATTTTACCACACATGCTTTTTGGAGCCTTTTCATGGAGAGAGTTCACCTTATTTGAGGAATCACTCTACCTTTTGAGGCCTTTTACTTGGAGAGTTAGCTTTGGAGAGCCTTTGTAGGCTAGGTTTAAATTATTCTTGTCATTATTCACCCTTATTTGATGGGTGCACCCCACTCTTGGGCCTTATGTATATTTGACATTGTAAATTTGGCATTGACCACTTCATACTATGTATATAGTTAGAGTTTGCTAGGGTTAATGTAATATTTTGATTTGTTTACTCATCCCTAGACTATATCTAGTATTTTATCAATTTTCATGTAAAAGAAGTTGAGATCCTCTCTTATATAAGAGAGTATGTTCCTCATTCATTTCTCATGTTTGGATTTGGGGTAGATCCCACTAAGTCTCATGAAATATCTCTATGTGCTTATGGATGGTTGATGCTAGCACTATGATTTGGATGTCTTGCTAATGCTTTGGTTTATTTTTTGATAAACAATTGATATTATTTTTGGATGATTTACAAGTAAGCTCTTTACTTTGTGAGGTTAAGTTGTTTATTTATGGATGAATTGGTGGTGTGTTCTTAGCTCTTGATTATATGATCATATGGTTGAAGATATTTTTGATACTATAGATGTTCATTTACGAGAAGTAAAGTATGCTTGTAAAGGATATTCTTAGAGATATTTTGGGGATCCTACCTATGATACTTCTACTATCGAAAGTGATGAATATTTCCAGTCATATGAGCATGCAAGTATTGCACATTTGGAGCAACATGAAGAGGTTTTTGATGCACATTTGGGGTAGCTTGGTTTTTCCTCTTCCAGGGTAGATTTGGGCCATCATTTTCAGCCATATTCATCAGAGATTATTACAAGTTTGGGACAACAAGAAGATGGTTCCCTATTTGCAGGTTTGGAATATCAATGTTTTCCCTCTTCAAGGGCAAGATTGGGGCATTTTTGTTTTTCCTCGTCTAGTGAAAATATGAGGCGTCATTCCCAACCAAGTTTCCTAGAGATTAATGTTTATCCTAATGATGAATTGGGTCAGCACCAAGGTCTTGTTTATGTAGGTTTCGATGGAAAACACTATGGTGGAAACATTTACACAAGAACTATCTAATATTGGATAGAGGGAGCTTGTAAAAAGGGTTTCCTTCCTAGGCAGGGGTTTCAAGATTTTGATGAATTTTCAAATACTCATGGTATCATGTACTATTTTAGTCCTATTTCCATGGATATTTCAACATATATAAATTTTATGAATGTTCTCATATCTTGGTCCATCACCAAGGAAATGGGAAGAAGCCATTGCATGGATGAGATGCTAAGGCGGCTTCAATGGATATCTGAATTTACCGAACATGCATTTTTCACTTGCAAGAATTAGTAGGTAGGAAAATGAATACTCTCTTGCATGAGAGTCAGAGTAGGTTGATGTGTTTTTTTGAGCCGAATAATTATTCGCTCACACAATGACTTCACCAAAAGACTTGGTAAATCAGATAAGCCATAAGGCAAGTATATGTTAATGATAAGATAAGAGATGATAAGTTACAATGGTGGCCCTGCCTTAAATATGGCTTGGGAATTTGAAATGAGGAGACACCTCATTTCATAACCTAACTTAGTTAACCTAATTATTTAATGATTATCTTATTTTATGTTTGTTACATTGCCACTGTCTTAGAAAGGCTTTGTCCTCAAAGCCTTATAATGTTGTCGTGTCGTTCTTTGTGATGTCGTGGCTGACGACACATGTCGATACGAACTGCTAAGTATAGAGCATAACTTTCGATATTTGGATGGGTCAATCCATCCTAAATTTATTTGTTGTTGACTGTTGGGATTCCATATTAATCTGTCGTCAGGAGCTTTGATCATATTAGTATCATTATCTTTCGACATTTCCCACTTTTTAGAATTTTGGCTTTTATGGTTGGGGTGTCAATAGGGAATTTTCACAATGTCATTTTATTTTATGAGTGTCATCTTTTGAGCATTGATGTGAGTTGGAATTTGTATTTTCATTCCTTGAGGTTTTAAGGTTTCATTCTGTATCTTTTCCAACTTATTTTCCAACTGCACATAATCATTTTGAAACTTCTTAATCACTTCTACTTGCGCTTTTCTGTCATCTTCAGACTTCTTAAGTTGTTCCTTAAGATCTTTGTTATGACTTCTGATGCAACTATTTTATTCCTGCTTGTCTAGAAGTTTCCCTTCAATGTCTTCCGTAGATTGTTCTGTCTTCCGACTATTTTTCAACTTCTTAATTTTCGTGACTAGTGTTTTGTTATGATTCCTTAATCTGAAAATTTCTTCAAAATTGTTGGATATTGTTTTATTACTTTTTGCAATCTCCGACTTATGAGTCTTTTTAGAGTCGTGATTTTGTTGTTGAAGAACTTTTATCTATTGTCGATACTGGTTGATCACTGATTCTTGATTTTCTAATTTATGTCGTATCTGCATTAGTTCTTCATCCTTGTCGCTAACGATTTTGTTCAACCATTTTATTTCCGCTTCGTAATCGTTTATTTCTTTCTTTATGTCTTGATTTTTCAATCTCTGATTAAAATCGTTTCGTCTTTTAATTTCTCAATTTGGGCAGACAAATTTTCTATATGATTTTTCTGGTCGGAAATTTTTTGTTCCTTGAGCTCTTTTTGCATCTCATGTATTTTAATTATTATTTCTGAGTTCATATTTGTGTCTCGTAATTCTTCATTGTCTCTTTGATAACGCTTTAACTTGCTTCTAATTTCTCTATTTGTAGTCGCAAACCAGATTCCATGATTTCTAACTTTTTTAATGATAGATGGCTATCGATTTCTTGACAAGTCTTCCTTGGATTTTGTTTCTTTGACGATATAAAGTCTTGACTTCTTTTCTTTCGTGTCTTCGATGATAGAAGATTTTCGTTTTCTTTTTTTGATACTGTCCTTTTTTTATAATAATAAATATTAATTATTTAATTAATATTATTATTGTTTTTTATATAAACTCTGTATAATATTTGTATATAGTTTTTATTTAATGTTTTTAAAAATAAATATTATAATATAATAATAATAATATTTTATTATTATATATAATATTTGACTTTTATTAAAATTTGTTCTTGTTTTGTTTTGCTTTGCTCTTGTAATTTAATAATTGTACTTAATACAATTATTAAGTAATAATAATAATAATAATGATATTTTTCTTTTTTTTCTTTTTTTAAGGTTGATAAATACTTCTTGTAGATTGGGTGGTTGGGAGGAATGATTGTTACTTTCCCCACCTAAGTTCAAATCTTACTTGCTTCTTAGTAGCAATTATTATGTACTTTTAGATTTTTTTGTTTCCCTTAAGTTTTGTAAAATTCTAGTAGATTGGGTGGTTGGGAGGAATGAGTGTTACCTTCCCCACCTAAGTTTAAATCTCACTTGCTTTTAATAGTATTTATTATACACTTTTTATATTCAAACCCAAGTGTGGTTTCACTTTTACCCTCTTTTTACTTTTATCTTTTTTTTTTTAAACCTTTTTTGTTTCTTTCCTTTTTTTTTTGTTTTTCCTCGTTCTTTTAGGGTTTTTGTTTATACTTTTTTTTTCACTTTTTGTTTTACTCTCTTTCCTTTTTATTTTTTTCTTTTTACTTTCTTTTATTTATTTTTGGTCAATATGAAATCTGAAAATGGCCAGAAGCCAAGACTGGTCAAAGACCAAGTGTATGGAAAAACTCTGAATTTAGTCAGATAAAATCTGAAATTTTGGCTAAAATCCAGAATGAGCAAGCCTGAGAAAGGGCTAGATTTGATACCAAATGAGCCGAATAATTATTCGCTCATACAATGACTTCACCAAAAGACTTGGTAAATCAGATAAGCCATAAGGCAAGTATATGTTAATGATAAGATAAGAGATGATATGTTACAATGGTGGCCCTGCCTTAAATATGGCTTGGGCATTTGAAATGAGGAGACACCTCATTTCATAACCTAACTTAGTTAACCTAATTATTTAATGATTATCCTATTTTATGTTTGTTATATTTTTGCATTGTCGACTTGTAATTTAAAAAAAAAATGGGGTGATGTGATGTTTGGTTTTCATGCATTGATGGTCATGGATAAAAAGTGCATTACAAATATTCTGAGATTCTCATACACTCCCAAAAGGAGCACATGTCCCATAATTGTTGCCAAATGTAAACCCCCATTTTGCATGGGTGTCCACATGTGAATTTTATCATATTTTTAGTAGTGGGTTACATCTTGATGGAGATTTGGATGGGCCAGTATTGGTGCTTTTGAAGGCCGTTTCCTAGATTATTGGCACATACATGGAAACATAGAACTTTTGGGTATCATATTTGGTGGAGTGCCCTCCTTATTTCTCTTGTGACATGTGTAGCAGGGATGATTTTAAGGAACCATACTTATTTAAAAGTGCATAAATGATGGCGTATCTTACCAATTCTTAAAAAACCAACTATAAAATGTTTGGCAATATTTGTCAAAAAATATTTTAAATTCCAAGTATTTTATATTGTTTATATAATAATTTGCCGATTTTTAGGGTGAAAAAAGTTTACCCTATCAAAATTGGTCGAAAGAGGGCTTCAAAAATTGCAAAATGGCGAATCTTTTTTTTGGGAAAACCCCCTAAAAGTAGCCCATGGGATAAATTTCACCCCTAAAATTATCCCTGATGTGTAGTGGTGTTGTAGTGGATTATAGAAGGGGTCATCCCATTCCTCATGGCTTGGTTATCTATTATGGACAATTTCCTTTGAGTTGGACGATCCTATTTTTTATTTATGGTCTTCTTGGTTCGTGGATTGATGAGGTTGCATGGAGGTTTGGAATTAGTTGTTAGGGGGTATTTATTTACCACATGTTGAGTCTCTTCCCCACTTGATGGAGTATCACAAATATATCTATTTGTTGGTTGAGGATTTGGCCCTCATTTGGTGGATGCACCCCCTCTCGGGGCCTTATGGATCTTTGACATTGTACATGTGTCATTAGCCACCTCATTCTATGGGTCTAGTTAGAGTTTGTTAAGGTTAGTGGAGTATTTTGATTTGTTTACTCCACCCTAGACTAGATCTATGTAGCATCCCCATTCATGATTCCAACTATAGGAGGGGGTAAATACAAATTTCATTTTTCTAAATTTCGCCCCATGGACCATTATTCGAATTCATAACCACTTTAAGCCACTCATGGGTAACATAAATTAAGAAATGCATGTGAATGTGGATGAATGTAAAACACAACTAAATTAAAAATATATCCACACATATCATGCATAAACAAGCATATTCATCAAAGGAAGTAAATACAATTATTTCACACTCATAGACAAAGAGAATACTTATCTTTTAATAGAAGAAGATCCAACAAACTAGTTATGTAAGAGAAATTTTACATCCAACCTTAGGTATCAACTACATATACCACCACCAAGTTGGTCTATGAGGCCACTAATGGGAAGGAAACACTTGTATGCCTCTCTCTCTTAGCCCAAAATCCATTTTCTCTCCTTCTTATCCAATCTTCTCACCACTGAGCATTGTATGAATCTCACTTAACCATCCCAGCCATGGAACTCTCTTCCACCACCCCACACAACACAAGGAATGCCTACTCTTTCTATGCTAAACAAACCCTCAAAGCACCCAAACCTTGCAATGGTCTTTAATGTGTGCAGAAAAAGTCCAACCTTATGTATGCTTTTAGAGAAATTGCTATAATCATCAATTCATGGCTTCTAAAGCATTATAGAGAAACAAACAAAGAATGGATATAGGTTCCTATCTTGCCTAGACTCTATGCTCATGTAATACCATCCATATTCACTCTAATGTCTGCAATTTCCTCTTCACAATGCTGATTTTTGGACTATTTCATAGTCTAGTAATTGGTTATGGAATCTGGAGAAAACAACATGAAAGCTCTACACAATGTAAAAATATGCATGGAAAATGGGTGATATACCCCAATGGAGATGAGAGGATTGGCGAAGACACAAATAACATTACTTCTAACCATAGAAGGAAGGAATCTTACAATTGTCATAGATTTATATTCATCCCATGCTTCCATGAGAAGACTTTTCCCACCAAACTCAGACATGCATTCAATGATTGGATTTAATAAGTCAAAATGAATTAATTGGCTCATTTAAGGCACATGGATGAAATGGATGAGTTCAAATGTTAACACTTGGAAATAGAGGATTTAATATCCAATAGGCCTCCTCTCCTCTTCCCCTCTAATAGAATCATGGCTCCTCTTGTGATCTTCACACATCCATCTTGGACCATTTTATTTTCTTATAACATAATATTTAAATATATTTTGAGCCATCAAGACAAGCCAACCACATGGCCCATATTAAAATATTCACATTATACATGCCTAGCCATTCATTAGTCGGGCCATGGGTCAAAACTGGGTGTATATAGGTTTATTATTATTTTATTCTAAGGGACGTTGAGCTCCTCTATAGATAAGAGAGTCTCTTTCTCATTCAATTATGATGTTTGGATTTGGGGGAGAAATACCACTGGGACTTATGAAATATCTCTTGGTGCTTATGGATGGTTGATGCTATCATTATGATGTGGATGTATTACTAATGCTTTGGTGTATTTGTGGATTAACAATTGTTGCTATTTTTGGATGATTTGCAAGTAAGCTCTTTACTTTGTAAGGTTAAGTTGTTTAATTGTGAATGAATTGGTGGTGAGTTCTCAACTCTTGATTGTATGCCTTAGGATTACATTGTTGAAGAATATTTTTCCCAAAGTAGCATTGAATATACCACTCTACTTATTCCTTTGTAGATCCTTGGGTGAATTGTAGGATTCCTTGGATTTGTTAGGGATTGGCATTCAAACACTAATTGTTTTTTGATGATATCAAGATTTCGTTCACTAGCATTGATTGAACCCATTTTCCGATCTAATAAAACAATAGTCTCCAATCCATTCATAACCATAATAATTCGCTTTCATAAAAATCTTGTTTTACTAAGGTTATTATTCAAATTCACCCCGTACTTCATTGATAAACTCTAGTAATCCTATTTAGGGACTCCTCCCTTGATCAAGAGAAGAGGTATACTAAAGAGCAGAAGAGGGTTGGTGAGGTGACAATGTCCCCCTCTTAGTTATCCAAAAGCTATCATTGATTTTAGGGATTTAATCTCTAGATTCTAGTTTGCATGGTTACGATTTGGCGTTGTTGTCGCAGATAAAACCTATTTCCTGGATTTGTAGTCTTGTTACATATGGAAACTATGAGTGCAGATTTTTGAATATCCTTTGCTCATATAGAAACTCCACAAAGGGAAAAAAGACATTGTTCCTTTGCATATTTTGAAAGCTTGTTGTTTGTAGGGTGAAGAGAGCAACATTGTGAAGGCATTGAAGCTTCACCTTGGTGACTCTAGACTTTGATATTTGGTATTAGGTATGATTAATTGCATTTGCATATTTATTGAAGAAATATGGCAAATCATCCATGGGATAAATTGGGTTTTTCATGTATTCAAGGGGCTCCACATGAGTTTCTTTTGCAAAAACGAAAGGAGAATTCTCCAAGGTTTCATGGAAACCCTCTCAAAGCTTCGAAATTCTTGGCATCCTTTCATTACGTTTCTTGCACATTTTGACATAATACATGAAGATGTCACGATGAGGATGTTGGCATCTTCATGGAAAGGGAAAAATATATGGGATTGGTACTGGAGTTTTAGCCCTAAATCAATATGTTCTTTTCCATATTTCATCAAGTTTTTTCAAGAGAATTGGTGTGAAAGAGATTTCTATTTTGTTCATGAGGCTCATGTCTTGGTAGATATTCATTCTAAGATGAAAATACAATGCGATGTTTTGAAGCTTGGATATAAATATATTTTTTCACATTTTGATAAATGGAAGGACAAAGATAATGTAGAATGGACATTAGAAAAGCACATCAAAGAAAACTATGATGCACATGTGTTTGATGAAGTTTTCTCCTTTCATGTCCCTATTGTGTTTGAACATGAAGAGGATAAGGTTGACAAAATTATTGAGGATGACGTTTTAGCCTCTCATAAGGAAAGTATTGTAGATTTGAAAATGGAATCCATTGAAGACATTCAAGATTTTGTTGAGTCCCTTCAATAAGAACACAATGATGAAGACCTTTCTCATATCTCCCTTGAAGACTAAGCACAAGAAGGAAGTGATGTTGAAGAAAGTTCTCAAGCACATGAAGCATGTCAAGCCTCCCTTGAAGATCAAGAAGAGTTCATGCATGTTGAATAAACACCTTGTGAATCCATCTTCCTTGATGGATAATTCCTTCAAGGCTTCCAAGAATATCATGATGAAGAGCATGCCCAAGAAGAATCCCTTGAAGGTATTGGTGTTGAAAACCTAGTTTGTGAATACAATTCTTCCACTCATCATGAAGATGAGGGTTCGGTGAGATTTTTTTTCTAAAATTTTTGGAATTTTTGAAACATCTTGTGATGATTTTGAGAAATGAAATGATGAGGTCAAACCCTTATCTGTTTAAATGGTTAAGGATATTTTTGATATTATGGATGATGATTCCCTAAAATTTATGCATATTTATAATGTATACTTGGAGATATTTGGGGGATTCCTGCTTATGATACTTCTAGTGAAGAAAGTGATGAATATTTCCAACCATATGAACATTCCAGTATTATATATTTGGAGAAAAATGAAGATGTTTTTGATGCAGATAGGGAGCAACCTAGTTTTCCCTCTTCTAGGGTGGATTTGGGCCATAATTTTTAGTCATATTATTCAGATATTTTTTCAAGTTTGGGACATCAAGACGATGATGTCCTCTTTGTAGGTTTGGAACAACAATATTTTCCCTCTTCAAGAACAAGCTTGGGGTAGTTTTGTTTTCCCTCTTCTAGGGCCAATTTGGCACATCATTCCCAACCAGGTTTCTCAGATATCGATGCTAATATTGATGATGATTTGGGGCAGCAACATGATACTGTTTATGCAGGTTCGATGGCAACACTATGGTGGAAACATATACAAAAGCCCTATCCAATCTTTTAGATAGGGATCTTGTAAAACTGGTTTCCTTAATTGGAAAGTGTTTGAAGATTTGGATGACATTTCAAATGTCTATGTTCTCATGTAGTTTTTCAATCCTATTTCCATGGATATTTCAACAAGTATATATTTTAAGAATGACATTGTATTGTCTTGGCCATCACCAAGGTAAAGGGAATAATCCATAACATGGATGAGATACTAAGTTGGATTCATTGGATATTTGATTTTACCTATCATGCATTTTTCACTTGCTAGAGTAGGTAGGTAGGAAAATGAATAAAGTCTTGCATGAATGTTAGAGTAGATTGATGTGTTTTTGGTCTTGATGGCTAGTAATTTTTTTTTAAATGAGGCGATGTGATGTTTGGTTTCATGCATTGATGGTCATGGATGAAAAGTGCATTGCAAAGATTATGTGGTTGTCATGCACTCCCAAAAGGAGCAGATGTCCCACAATTGGAGCCAGATGCCACCCCCATTTTGCATGGATGTCCACATGTAAATTTTATCACATTTTCAATAGGTGGTTACCTTTTGATGGAGATTTGGATGGCCTAGTGTTTATGCTCATCAAGTATTTTCTTGTGGAACATTCTTGATCCTTGGAGAATATATGGCATCACAACACTTTTGGGTATCACCTCTGGTTGAGTTCCCTCCTTGTTTCTCTTGTGGCACGTGTAGTGGCATTCTAGTGCCCTGTAGAAGGGGCTATCCATTTCCTCATGGGTTGGTTATCTATTGTGGACACTTGTTCTTGAGTTGGGTGCTACTATTTTTATTGACGATCTCCTTGATTCATGGATTGATGAGTTGGTATGGAGGTTGGGATTCGGTTCTAATGTGGAGATTCATTGCACACATGTTGAGGTTCTTCTCTAATTGATGGAGTATTGCAAATAGATCTATTTTTTGGTTGAGCATTTGACCCCTTGATATATGTAAGCAACCTTTTTTACTTATTGAGTTTCTCTACATTCAATAGATGAGCACCCAACCTTTGGAGGGTTGTTTGCACAATCATATTATCCATTTTTTATTGGAAGTTTTTGGAGGGGTATCCTAACTTTGGAAGAAATTATATTTTGGCAAACAACCCATTTTTGTGTCATCTCAACGCCATTAGATACAGAGTGGCCATGGGATTTCCAAAATGTGGTTATAAATAAAATCAAATAAACATTTAGAAAGTTAGCAAACCCAAAACTATCATTTGATAATTCCACTTAGATACAAAGCGGTTTCCTTTTATGAGCAATCAATTTTATATTTTTATAAACTAGGTTTAAAATAACTTTGCACATTTTGATGAAATAATATACCATATTGGTATCATGTTGACTAACAATTAGTGAACATTTCACGTGGTAGATCTATGCCATGCCCATGCACAAATTCAATGGCCACTCAAGTGTTCATGCTGCAGCTCTATTATGAAATAGTAATAATGACAAGTTAGGATAAATTATTACTTTCATAATAATAATGACAAGTTAAGCTAAATTATTAGGTACGGTTGCTTTGAGAAAAAATAGGGTTAAATTTATACATCGTGGTGGGAGAAAAAGGTGAAGATACCACGGTTGACAAATGTCTAACATTTGTTTCATTGAGCCCATGATCGTTTAACATGTTTATTACGTTGACAAAACATTTAAATGACATGGTAGAATAGGTATTATAAAGTTATAACCATAAGGTGATTGGTCTCGTACATACACAAACATGGTTCCCTCCAATTTAACAATATTTGTAATTGTAACATATGTTGTTGTTGTTGTTTTTGGGTATTTTTTGTTTGTTTAGGAAGTATTTTAACGTATGGTTTATAATGCTTTTAAAATGATCAATAGATCATACTTCGTAAAAGAATCTTTATGTGGTTTACAATGAGGGTCAACCAAGGTTTTATTTTTTCAAAAAAATAATCTATATTTTATATATGTATAAGATTGTTAGTTACAAAACCATCAAAATTAATAGCAGCTAGTTGAGCTATTTCTTCGGGTTGTCAATCTAAATAGTCATAAAAAATGTTTAATATAAAAGTCCATGCTAGAGAATAAACACCATCCCAAAGCAAGAAAGAACCCAACATATGTAGGCCAAAAACCATCCAAAAAACATAGACCAATGGATCAACAAAAAATGGTTCGATGGCTTCCCTCAGAAACAAGGGATTCGTCTTCCCATCGCTCAAAAAAGAAGAAACCAACAATCGACTAATGGCCCTTTTTCAAAAGCACATCATCCAAGTGGTTAAAGAATTTGTAAATATGCGAAAAAGAGATATCTCGAAACTTATTTATCAATGACAGAGTCCCTTTAAGCCATGCCGAAAGATGAAGGTTATGAATACCACAAACGTTCATGGCCCAACCAATGATAACCTTCGAGTTGCCATAAACACGAATCCCATCCATGCCAATACTAGAGGTGAAATGCAGAAGGAGCCATAAGGTGAGAAGCTCTCCCTTAGTGTTAGAACCAGATCCACAACACATCCATAACTTATAGTAACAATGTGGATTTATAAACAACATAGCTCCTGCTGCACATGAGAGCGAATTCTGAAATGAGGAGCCATAAAAAAAACTCACAGGTTTGTCATATAATATTGGTCCATTGATAGGACTATTTTCGTTACCTTGGCATCTGTAAGCTTACCCTCAGGACATTCCTTGTATGCTCCCATACCCTTACAACAAACAGATAAGGAAAAGACGAAGCAAGGAAATGACTTCCAAGATGGCGCATATCGTTTCCAGGAGATGTAGCAATCTGACAGAGAACTTCCCATCCAAAAATCTGAATAGTTAAGTGTCTGATCAACCAATTTCCATACCTCCTTTGCGAGTGGACATATGACAAAGATATGAAAGATTGTTTCCTCATCTGATCCACATAGAGAGCAGTAATTCGAGCCAATCACTCCCCGTCGAAGGAGATTGTCCTAGGTAAGCAGACAATTGTCTAAAGCCAACCATTGGAAACTTTTTAGCTTTAGTGGAATTTTCCAAGACCATAAATCTGAATGCCACCAACGAGGATTGAATATGATCTCCTCTGATTGTTGTAGGTATGCAAGGGAATATGTCAATGATCCAGTGTTCAAATTATAGGACATGTTGGTACCAAAAAATTTCCTATCAAAAGTTTTGGATTATGGTAGCACTCATGTAAAGAGGTATCTCAATTCCCAATTCTCGTTGGTAGAATATTCACAAATATTTCTGCCAAGGTGTTTACTCTCGAATCTACACTCTTTTCACTATCCTCCGTCAAATTTTCCTCATCTCCCAAAATTCGGTCAAATTTGTTAAGCTCCTTGCTATCAAAACTAGATCTCGTGAGTCTTTGCTACCAAAAAAACCATCTATTTTATTAAACCCTTTCACCAATTATTATTTTTAGTAATTATTATTATCTTAAAATAAAAAGGTCTTATATTATTTTTGTTTTAAAGTAATAATTTTTATTAAAAAATAATAATAAAACAAAAAATATATATATTAAAGCTTGTTTTACTCGTAGTTTATTTCAAGCATCTCACCGTTGAAGAGTATAATCTCACCCGTAGTTAGTTAGTGTGGTATTCACCCATAGTATTGTCATTTGTATTTCCTATTTATATCCATTCTAATAATGAGAAGATATACAATCTGCCCATTGTGCTTCTCCGGCTTCATTGTTTTCTTTTACATAGTATCAGATCTCGTGGCTTGACCCTTCCATTGCCTGGGTAAGCCTTTTAATAGAGTGGAAAGCACTCGCGATTGGAAGCTGCCTCCCTCCCGAGCTAGGGCAGGCTATCTTTTATTTTTTCGAGATCTGTTTTTGGGTTGCCGTTTCCCTAACACTAAAAAAAACGTGGAGTTTTTTTTTCTTTTCAAAATTTCAGATCGCAGATTCAAATAAAAAACGTGTTTTCTTTTCAAAATTTCAGATCGCAGATTCAAATAAAAAACGTGGAGGACTCTTATTTCCATAAGCTAGTGCGCCTCCAAATCTCCCGTAACCAAATCTGTCGCTCCATTAGGTGATTGATCGCTTGAATAAAACCAAAACATGGATTTTTTTTGCAAATAATTTCTTGCCGAGAAAGCATTCCCATGATCACACAGTTTAGTTGTGCAAAGGTTTGATCTGATTGGGTGGAAAGGATCGCAGCTCCAGTACACGGCAGGAAACATTTTGTTGCAGGAAGCGCCCACACTGACTGCTCAGATAATAATTTTTTTTACTGAAATCGGGAAGTGCATTACCATCTTTGGCCACCGCTTATTTCCCACAAGCAGTGTCACCGCCTCTTGTGAATAGGAGAAAGGCGGTGCCACCGTTCTCCTAAAATTTGGAAAAAGTGGTGAATACATGACACTTACACCAATTTTTGGCACTACGCAACCCCACCGCACATTGCGATTGAACCAGGAGCGGTGCTCGATTTTTTTTCATTTAAAAAAAAGAGGGGAAAGATGGCCAGTACTAGCTCTTTGAAGCCGATCTCTGGACCCGTTTTGACCGGAACTAACTATGAGTTTTGCTCTATAAAAATGAATACATTTATGCAACTCAACAAATGTTGGGATATGGTGGAAACCGAGTTCTAAGAACCTGATGCGACTGCTCTATCCGCAATGAATAATGCCCAAAAGAATGCTCTCGAAGCTCGCAGAGACTGATATCTCACAGCTACATGGCTGATCTAAAGTTGCATTGAGGAGTCCATTTTCCCACGGATCTAAGGAGCTACTAGTGCTTATCATGATTGGAATCTGCTTTCATCGACCTACAAAGGAACCGATCGCATTAAAATGGTAAGACTGCAAACCCTACGCCTTCAATTTGAAAGTTTGAAGATGAAAGAGTAAGAAATTGTGGATTTGTTCATGACTAGGGTTTCAGGTATTGTGACCCAATTCCAAACCTATGGTGAACCGTTAGAACAAAAGATCATTGCTCAAAATATTCTTCGGTGTCTCACCAAGAAGTTTGCTATGGTAGTGACTGCCATAGAAAAAACAAAAGATCTGTCTAAAATCACCCTAGAAGAGTTGACTAGATCTCTTCTATCTCATGAAGCGTGATTCACTCAAGAATAAGAATCGTTGACCAATGCATTCAACACCCAGGCTTCCCTCAACAGAGGTCGAGGCAGAGGAGGACAAGGTAGAGGAACAAAAGGCCAAGGGTCTCTAGCTACAGAAGACAGAACCAGTCACAATCATGAACACTCAGAGCATTCATAACACTCTAACAACTCTCAAGGTAAGAGGGGAAGAGGCAAGAGATGGACCAATAAGTCCAATGTTTAGTGTAACTATTGCAAGAAGTATGGGCACTATGAACAAGAATGTAGAAAGAAGCATGCTGCCCAGAACGATAACCAGAACAATAACAGAGGCAATGTCTCCAAAGAAGAAGAAGGCTCATTAGAGGTGATGTTTCTGTCTTATCAGCAACTGAAGAACACTGCAACTTAGATCTATGGCTACTAGATAACGGTTGCAGCAATCACATGACAGGTAACAAGTCACCATTATCTAGTTTTGATTCCTCTGTTGTCACGAATATCAAGCTAGGAGATGACTTTCTAGTTCCAACAAAAGGAAAATGTACTATTCCTGTACTTACTAAGAAAAATGAAAAGAAGTTCATTCATGAGGTTTTTTATGTACCTCATTTGAATGTAAATTTGATCAGTATAGGTCAATTACTTCAGAACCAATATGATGTTAGGTTTCATGATACATACTGTGCTATCTATGATAAACCTCCCAGTGAAAGACTCTTAGCCAAAGTTGAAATGAACAAGAATATAATATTTCCTCTCAGTCTTAGGAGTGCCAACCTTCCATAGCCTGTAGATCACATAGTTTCCAGTAAAGATGAATCCTAGTTATGGCACTGTACATTCAGTCATCTCCCTTCAAGAGTCTCAATCTCCTGCACAAACAGTCAATGGTCAAAGGATTACTGGTTATTCATGAACAATCTAGCACCTGTGAGGATTACATCATTGGTAAACATCATAGGGACAATTTCCCCACTTCCACATCTTGAGCCAAAGACCATCTTGAGTTAGTTCATACAGACCTCTGTGGACCCATGCAAACCCAATCCATAGGAGGATGTTTTTATTTTCTGACCTTTATAGATGATTTTAGCAGGAAAGCATGGATTTATTTCCTCAGGAACAAATCATAGACCTTCTCCAAGTTCAAAGAGTTCAAGGCTCTCACTAAGAAGCAGTATGGAAAGTTCATTAAAATGCTCAGGTCAGATGGTGGACGTGAATATGATTCACATGAGTTTTCATAATTTTGTAAGCAACATGGCATCCAGAGATAGTTCACTACCAGATACACTCCACAATAGAATGGAGTTGTTGAACGAAAGAACATGACCATCATGAACATGGCCCGTAGCATGCTATCACACAAGAAGCTATCGGATGAGTATCGGGATGAAGCTGTTGGATGCTCAGTCTACTTGCTCAACAGATCACCCATAGTGACTGCCCAGGACAAGGTTCCTGAAGAAGCACGGAGTGGCACTAAGACTAGTGTCCCACATCTCATAATATTTGGTTTTGTTTCCTTTGGGCATATACCTGATGAACTTAGAAGAAAGTTAGACAAGAAAAGTGAGTGTTGCATTTTCATTGATGATAGTGAACAACACAAGGCATACAAGCTTTATAATCCTCTCAACAAAAAGCTTGTGGTGAGAAGAGACATAAAGTTAATTGAATACAAATGTTGGAGTGATCCTTCAGACATACAACATGAAGAACGCTCACATCAGTCAGCTCTACCTATCAGACTTCCAAGATTGAAAGTACATCAACAAGAAGAAGTAGCAGACTGTCCACCACAGAAGTGGAAAACCAGAAGCTTGAGAGAGTTATATGAACAGACTCCAATTCTTGATGAGCAGCTTCAGTTTTATCTCTTATCCTGTCAACCCACATCTTTTAATGAAGCAGTGAAGGATGCATAGTGGGTAAAAGCCATGAATAAAGAGATCGATGCAATAGAGAAAAACCAAACTTGGGATCTTGTTGACATCCTTGCAGACAAAACTAGTATTGGAGTCAAATGGGTTTATAAGACCAAATTGAATGAAAAAGGAGAACTTGAAAAGCACAAGGCAAGGTTGGTTGCCAAAGGATATGCACAGAAGTATGGTGTAGATTATGATGAATCCTTTTCTCTTGTAGCAAGGATGGATACCATAAGAGCTGTACTTGCCATTGCAACACAAAATCAATGGCCTGTGTATCAAATGGATGTGAAATCTGCCTTTCTTAATGGAATTTTTGAAGAAGAAGTTTGTGTAGACCAGCCACCTAATTATACTGTCAAAGGTCATGAAGAGAAAGTGTATAAGCTGAAAAAGGCCTTGTATGGTCTAAAACAAGCTCCACGAGCTTGGTACAGTAGGATTGACTCCTACCTCATCAACAATGGTTTCAGCAGAAGCAGCAATGAGCTCACTCTGTATGTCAAAATAGAGCAAGGTAAAATATTGAAGGTATGTCTTTATGTTTATGACATGATTTACACTGGTAACTTGATGCTTGAACATTTTAGGACAGTCATGAAAAAGGAATTTGAAATGACTGATCTAGGACTGATGAAGTACTTCCTTGGTCTAGAAATTACTCAAACTGATAAAGGTATTTTTATCTTCCAGCGTAAGTATGCTACTGATATTTTGCGAAGATTCAGAATGAATAAATGTAAACCAGCAGAAACCCCCATAGCTCTTGGCACCAAGTTAACCAAGAATGATGATGAACCAGCAGTAAACAATACACTCTATAAACAAATGGTAGGCAACTTAATGTACTTGACTGCAACTAGACCTGATTTGATTTATGCTGTCAGTCTTATTTCTAGATTTATGGAGTCTCCCAAAGACTCTCACTGGAACGTTGGAAAAATAATACTGAGATATGTTGCAGGCACACTTGGATATGGCCTCTGGTACACTCATACACCAGACAATACTCTCACAGGTTGCACTGATAGTGATTTTGCAGGTAGTCTTGAAGATAGGAAAAGCACATCTGGTTATGCTTTCCATTTGGGTACAAATCTGATCTCTTGGGAATCTCAGAAACAACCCATTGTGAGCATGTCTTCTGCAGACGCATAATATGTAGCAACCACCACAACAACTTGTAGTTTGGCTAAGAAGACTGTTAAAGGATATGGGACACACTGCAAAACATCCCACTTCTATTTTATGTGATAATAGCTCTGCAATACAGTTGTCTAAACATAATGTATTTCATAGGAAAAGCAAACACATTGACGCTCGCTATCATTTCATTCATGAGTTAGTAAATGATGGACACATTTATTTATTGTTTTGTGGCTCTAAGGAGCAGTTGGCTGACATGTTCACTAGACCATTGGGAACATATGCATTTGTATATCAGAGAGAGCACTTAGGCATAGACAGTGCTGAAGATGTACTACCAGCTGAGATTAAGGGGGCGTGTTGAAGAGTGTAATCTCACCCGTAGTTAGCTAGTGAGTTAGGTCACCCATGGTATTTACTCACCTAAGGTATTCAACCATAGTATTTTCATTTGTATTTACTATTTATACCCAGTCTAATAATGAGAACATATACAATCTTCCCATTGTGCTTCTCTAGCTTCATTGTTTTCTTTTACACTCACATGTTTTACTTCCTTTATAAAAATGGTGGATAGAATATGGGTTTGTAACATTTGTTTTACACTAAGTTCCACTTCAATTCTTGTGGCTATTCCTCTCGGCCGGATCACACAAAGCTTAGTCCACGGGTGGAAACACAACACTACTTATTGATATGAGGTAAAAGAGACGTGAAACTTTCAGGTAGAGGGTTTATTTTCGTTATACAAGGAAGGCAAGGAAAGGATCTGTCTCATGCGAACAGAAGGAAAGGGGTAACCAAATTATTTAGAACATCTTGTGTTGGGTCCAATGCAAAAATTATTATATGATGCCATTTATCGTGCATTTGCTAAGGCTGCAACATATCCATTTGAAGTGGTTCGTCGACATCTTCAGATGCAAGGACCTGAGACAAGGTTGATTGCATCAGTAGATTGTGAAAAGATAGTTGAACAAGGCGTGCACAAGCACCACACTATACTTGAATGGACGTCCAAGGTTAAGAGGCAGAAACCTCGAGCTCAAAGTTAATGAATGATGTATTTTATAATACATATCCAAATAATTGTCCATTCAATATTCCAGGTTGAAATGGTACTGTAGTTTAATTAAAGGATAAATCCTAGAAACATGAATTTTCCAGCAAAACAATTGGATGAGAGGATTATTGCCACACAAGAATTCCAGAAAGGGAAGCATACAGATGGTGAAACATTAAAGATTTGAAAGTGAATATCAAACATTTCCAGATTTGATGGCAGAAGATTAGAAACAAATCGAGCAGTCAATTGACAGCAGTAAGATCATATCTCACATTTCCAGGTAGAAGAGTTTCCAGATTTGATACAGAGAATTGGTGGCAGAGCATTAATTAGAATCCAAAGAACCAACTAGAGAAAAAGACAGTTTGTAAACATATGGCAGTCAAAGTAGCTTCATCATTCCAGATTCCAGATTTCTAGGATAACAATCATATCATTTCCAGATTTGAAGGTAAAAAGAACTATTCCTGGAGAATTTGAGGGTCGAGCAGCTCCAGGATTTTAGAAATGGATGACAGGAAACATGGCATTTCTAGGAAGATGATTTGAGCAGTTCCATATTTTATTTTTACAATTTAAGGTTTATTTTATTTTTAGAAAAATGATAGAACTAGTTTCCTAAAAAGCTGGTAACATTTTGAATGATGTATTTGCTATAAAACTTATGATTTAGAATGCAAGAAGGGGAGGAGGTTCCAACCTGAGAGGCTGTACATTTGATTATAAGGGTTGAGTTATCAATGTGGGTTTCTTTTACAACCCTGTTAGTATATTTTGGGACTGTATGAAGGATGAGAAATCCTTGATGAGCTAATTTTTGACTTTTATTCATGCAAATGTTGTTCATGTATCTGTAATAACTCTTATGAATGATAGTGTTTCTATCCTAGTTTCTTATTACAGATTCCAATATTTCTAATTTTTTTTGCATAATATTTTTCTGTCTGAATAATATTTATCAGTTTATATAATCAACTATTTGTGGTTACATGACTTATTATTAAAATGGTTCATACATTGCTACTTTCTGTATCCTTGTTTACCATCCCTTGTATATACTTATCGGTTCCTATTTGATTCTTGAGTATTGGCCATTCATCTACCCTTTAATTTTCCTCTTCCATTATTTCAAACCAAACCCATTTAGATTGCATCCCAGCCTTAGAGCTTAAGATGTGTTAATATTGGATCTCTTGCAGTCGAGGGTTAACTTTAGCACTAATAGGACCATTTTTGAGCTAATCTATACAATATTCAATAAGAATTGATATGTTTTGGAGACCCTTAATGTAATGTCTCCATTCAATCCCCAATATTCCATATACTACCCAATTGTGAAGTTGATATCCATCCAAGTGGAAAGTCAACCGACACCGGAGGGCATGAAATATGATGCAGGGAGAGATATCCGTTGGATTGAAGGATGCATATTGAATGTTCTGAAAGTTTATAAGGAATATGTCCTCCAATTATGGGGTCCTTTCACCAACGAGCCGGACCAAAGAAAAACAAATATATATATATATATATATATATATTGATTGATTGAATCAAGGATGGACCTTGTAATTTTGCACAAAGATAACCAATAGACCGCTAATTTTTCCAGCACCGATTTAACCAAAACCAAATGTTCGCCAAGTGAACACCAGTGCTTGATACAAATATGAAATCTTTTTAATAGTCAGAGCCAGTCACTAGCACGGTAACCATTGGCTTGATGAAAAAGAACAAATATTTAGTACTAGATAGTAATGAGTACACATTTACCTGAAAAGAGAGATAATAGTTTTTTTCTCAGCATTTTCGATTTCATTATCCAATAATTTTGACTTTTGAAGATTTATAGTGAGCCTTGAAATATGACAAAAATTGTTAATCAATTCAAAATAGAAGGACCACTCAAAGAGATTGATCCAAAAACCATAATGTTGTCCACGAGTAGGAGGTGGGATACAGACAAATTACTCCCAAACTTTATACCCTTTACCATACCCTTAGAAACTGCTTCTTGTATCAACCGACTGAGCCCTTCGATGAAAATATTAAAGATAAGTGGTGTGAGGGAGCAGCCCTGCCTCAATCTCATATGAGCTGAGAAAACAGCTGTAGGAATTCCATTGACTAGTACAAGAAAAGAGACCGAAGTGATGCAACCCATAATCCATTTCATGACCTTGTAGGGTAGCCCAATCTGAATGAGAATAAGTCTAAGAAAACCCCACTATACACAATCATAAGCTCTGTTTAAGTCCATATGGAGAGCAATGGCATTTTGATTTCTTTTCTTAATATTATGGAATACCTCTTGTGCTACCCTAATGGCCTCCAATATTTGTCTTTTTTCCAAGAAACCGAAATGTTCAAGAGAAATGCATATAGAAAGGATAGGTTTAAGACAAATAGCTATTTTTTTATATTACTTTGTAAACAAAGTTGCACAACGATATTGGTCTGAAATCTCCCAAATCCTCCCGGGCTATTTTTTTTGGGATCAAAGCTAAAAATGTAGAATCGACGACACTAGAGATTGCAACACTTATCCTTGATTCCTCAATGGATTCTAAGAGATCCAGTCCCATAAAATACATATAGGCCACACAAATATCCTTGGTCCATCCATCCAGACCAGGTATTTTCGATCACGCTGAGGCCTGAATAGCCTCGTTGACTGCGACCATAGTTATAAGCAGAAATAATTCCTCTCCCTCCTCCTCATTGAAGAATCTCGGATACTCTTTAACCACCATTATTTGGTCCCTAACAAAAATGCTGCCATTATTCTGATAAAATTCCTCAAAGTGTTAGGAAGTTGATTCCTACATACCCCCTTTCTTAGTAATCTAATTACCCCTCGCATCTTGCAGAGCCCAAATTGTATTTATATTCCAGCGATATTCTGCGAATTTTTGGAAAAAAATTGTATTTTTGTCACTTGCCTCCAGCCAGGTGATACGACTATTAAGCCGAGCCTTTTAGTCTGATATCCTTAGAGTGTTGATATTTTTGACCTCCATATTTTTCAAACAATCCAGATCCGATTGATCAAATATCCCTATCCACGACTATATAGTTATCTCTGCTATTTGAGCCTTGATATGGCAAGGTCCATTTTTACCAATACCTTCTTCTCTTTATCCCATTCGATCACCTCATATTTTAGTCTTTTCAGTTTCATAGAAAGACGCTCCATAGGAGGAACATGATCTATATCAGTATAGGAAACCCAGAGCTATTCAACCATCTCAATAAATCCATCCTCCTTAAGCGACCCATGATTGAATTGAAACGGTCTTTTCACCATTGAAGCTTTCGACTCAAACTTGAAAATAATAGGGTAGTGGTCCGAGAAATTGTTAAGGTCAACCCATGATATGTACTTATCAAACTAATCAATCAAGTGTTGATGATAAAGAATCTATCCAGGCGTTTTGCAATCCCTTCATCCCCCATCCATCCATTCCTCCAAGCAGGACAAATAGGAAAGGGTTCAACATCCACCATGTCACTTCGATCGAACATATCTGATAAATAAGCAACCAGAGGATCTTGTTTAGCTTTTTGCCCCCAAATTTCAGTAGTTGACCAGGTAAAATTTAAATCCCCTGCAAGGATCAGGTTTGGAATCAAGAAGGTAACCTCTCTTTCCACCTTGTCCCAAAATAGTTCTTTAGAATGATATGGTCCATATATATTTAGAATATTAATTTCTTCTGAGAACCCAAAGATCCTTCCAGTAAGGAGTATTCCTGTAGACACAATAAAATCCTTGATATCATCTTTTCTTGGATCATAAGCCACCAATATGCCTTGAGAGTGACCAAATGCATCAATGGAAACCACCTCCCAATCCCTTTTTATACCCAAGAAAAAGGAACTAGCTTTTACCCCGGAAACCATTGTTTCCTGTAAAAATATTACATTTGGTTTTAGATGGTCCATAAAACATTAGAGGGCTAATTTTTTTAGGATACCCCCCAATCCTCTAATACTAATGGATGTAAAGATCGTATCTTAACCTGGAAAGGGCTTTAATGCCTCTAAGCGCTCTGGAATTAAAATTAGAAGATGTAATGATAGGAGTAGCTAAAAGATACATGGAGGAGATCAACCCCTTTCCCTTTCTTTCCCTTCCTCACACTATGGGTCTTTATTGTAGATAAATCCTTAGATGTTAGTCCCCAAATTAAGGCACCTTTAGATGATTTTCCGAGGGAAGGAATGACATAGGCCACCTGGTCAGGTTCCAATTTTTTCGGATGAACCAATTTCTCAATTGGAATGGGAAACCCTATTCCCGAAAGGCCATATAAAGACTGCAGAGGGAATTTTTGCAGGGTATCCCAGAAAGACGAAGTCGAAGATGAAAGTGACAAGGAATAAGGAGGATGGGAGGTTTCAGATGCAGAGGCCTCCTCCACTTCAATGAGACCGATACTCACCTGGGTATCCAACACGCCAAACCCTAAATTTGAAGTTATGATAGGGTTTAGTTCCAAGATATGCAGATTTGTTTCTATGAAGGCATCTTCGAAGGATTTATGTTTTACAACCAGATTCTCTTCCTGAACGATTTGAGATTCATGGGGATACCCTTTAAAAATAGCTTTCCCCCAAAACTGATGCTTCTCCTACAGGATCCCCCATAATTCCTAAACCATTTACAAACTCTATTTATGAAGAGTTTAAAGAAGTAACAAATGAAGGATTAAGGGATTTCAACTTACCCAGTATAGTCTGGTCCACCAACAACAAATCATTTGAGGAATCTGGATCATCACTTTCAAATGGCGTGGATTGCTCTAATATCACAACATTGGAATCATCAGATGACCAGGATTCTATAGCTTCAATCTCGATATCAGAGTCCAATCCATAAGATATATAGGGCCTCCAAAGATGCCCCCTATTTTTGTAGTTAGATCGGTGGAAAGAACTCCCCCAAAAATACAGGGGAAGCGAAAAGGACTGACCACGCCATTCGATTTCCAGGTTTTAAGAAAGGCGCTTTGTCATATAAATATCCACCAGGATTTGATCCACCGTTCGATCAATCCCGTAAAGAATCACCTCCTCAAGATGAATACATATCCCAAAATGATTACCGATGGATACCAACGCCTCCCTGTTCTATAAGACAAAGGGAAGAACCTGTAGAAGAACCCACAATTGTCTTTTTTTCATCCGCTTAGAGATTGGCTCAAAGCTGTAATGCCACCGTTTCAACATTAGGATACCATGGCCCTTCATCTAGGTGTTGTTTAAAACATATGTTGCATGTGCTTCAAATCTAAACATGAACATGCATCAACCCTTCTGGAACACGTAGATATAAGGTTTATATCCCAATACCAGAGACCATAATTCCAAATCCAAAGCTTCTATATCACGATAATGCATTTCCTTATAGCTGAACTTACCCACTAACCCCCGAAGAGACATACCAGCACACTTTCCAGGCCAACCATCCTTCCAAGGGTCAATTTATCTGCATTGAGAAGAAGCTTCCATTTCCTATACTTTGCACACTGGGGTTTTGTAGCCAAAAAATTCAGGATTATAGGCTCTCCCTATCTAACCCTAGTTTCTCCCCCAATACCTCCAAGCTCAACAGGATTTGAGAGCATAGGGGTTAGAGATTTCAGCTCCACTTCCACCAAGACATCGGGATCGTTTACCAGATCTGTCACCAATCTAAACCGTTCATCCTTGTTCTTTATCAACCCATATCTTGAAGAACTTGCGGTCGTCGAGGAATCCGCTCATGAAGTCCTTTTATGAGTTAAGGGATTTTCTGGACAGATACCCGAGTAAATAGGTAGGGAGGACTGAGGAGATAATGTTAGGGAAGCCATATTCCCTGCGCCTTATCATATTTTGAAATATTTTAACCCCATATTTACCCTGGAATATTCCCCACTGTGGCTAAGAGATGGAAACCCTAAAGTCGAGAAAAAAATGTAGAAAATCCCAAACAATCAGCATTTAATTTGTCAAAAGCCTCGTTTGCATAATTTGACAGAAGAAACCTTCCCAACATGAGATTTGTTTGTATTGTGGTAGTGACCATCGTTAAACCCTAAAAGTCTCACTCATAGTATGACAACTAAGATACCCTTCCACAGATACTATCCTAATGACGATAAAGCTTCATGGATTAAGCAGTTCAAAAGCAGAACAAGCTAACCCTAGTTCTGGTTCTTCCATAAACTTAAGTCACAAGGGTCAACCAAGGGTTTATAAGAGAGTCTAGTATATGGTTTATAATTAAGTGTTAAGTAAAGGATTGCCATTCTCATAACACGATAGTCTAATACATGTTTTATAATCAAATGTTAATCAATGGATATTAATAAAACAATCAAATTTACAAAGACATTCCATTAAACCTTATTATGTTTAATACCAAAAGACATTCCATTAGGCCTCAATATGTTTACTACCAATAAAAATATTGATATGAAAACAATTTACATTTATTTTTTGAATGAAAAATAATTTGATTAAGTAAATGTGAAAATTTGAATATGTTTGATATTATGAATGACTTCACCTTTTAAACTAGACGATGCATCCTGATTGTAAAAAAATATGGGTATTTTGTTAGGCAACTTAACAAAGAAAGATGATTACATCTCAATAAAAAATAATTTGACAATCTGACAATTAAAAATGGCATGGTCCTTTTAAATCAACTTATATTATGGTGAAGAAGTACTATTAAATATTGTTTAGTCTTTAGATTTTCTTTTCTTTTCCTTATTAAATGCACAAGCAAAGAATCCTTTATTATCACAAGTTAACAATTAAACACTAATAACAAATACTTTTTTTAAATATGGTTTAGTCTTTAGATTTTCTTTTCTTTTCCTTATTAAATGCATAAGCAAAGAATCCTTTATTATCACAAGTTAACAGTTAAACACTAATAACAAATACTTATATTAAAAAAATAAACACTTCTATTACAGTCAAACATAAAAGCTCCTTTCTTAACATATTCTCTATAATTGTCATCATCATGAAGGCACTTCATAGCATTCTATCCATATAGAAAATTGTGCTCCAAAGGTGACATAGGAGGGAATTCCTTAATGTATGAGAAAAAAGAAATCACTTATGTTAGTTAATCATGCCAATATATATGAAATATTGAATATAACAATTGAATGATCATGAATTCTTATTCTTATGTGTTTATTTTCTAATACTATATTTCCCTTCTCATTTTTTTTTCAGAGGAAAAAATACTAGTCTTTGTTATTCATTGAGAATCAAAAGACATCTTATACAATAACCTCACTTCCTTGGCACATAAAGCATATATGAAACCCCATCCAAGCACAGACATAAAATACAAAGCATGCCAATAAACAACCCAAAGAGTAAGAGGACAAAGTCTAATCTTAGCAGACTTTTCTCATCATCCTTGATGAACAGGTCAGAATATGCTGGCAAAACTCGAGAGTGATAAAAAAAACAGACAAATCCTGAGCAAAACAAGCCGGCTGAAAGTCTCAGCAAAGCAGACATAGATAAAGAAACAATCCAACAATAGGTTCCAAAGGAATTAGAACATGTAACTCTACACTTGCTAGAAAAGCATAAATTGGTCATGATCTATGATCATGCCATCCAGAGATTCAGAGAATATTCCAAAACCCATATCCATCTTCAAAGCCTGTTTGGGGAGACCATCAGCCATCGAGTTATGCTCATGATAAATGTGTTTGAAGATCACTTGAGGGGCATGTGACAGCATAGCACGTATATCATCACACCAATGATTCAAAGAGGGGAAATTTAGTGATGCGAGTCTGTTAAGCCAAGAGATAATAACAAGTGAGTCACCATATATCGAGTGCATGGGAAGACCCATCAGCTCACTCACTCTCAAAATAGCCCAGAGTGCCAGTAATTCAGCTCTGGTGTTTGAGCTGCTTCCACAGCCCAATGAGAATCTAAAGCAATGATCATCATTGAGAAAGATCACAAAGCCAGCACCGCCAATATGCTCAGCAGCAGCCCCATCAAAAAATCCACAAGGAAACTTCATCATGGGACTCTGATCGATATTCCTTATTTTTTGTTTTTTTTTGTGGAACAGGGTACAAGTACATAAGGTTATCAATCTGAGTGATGAGAGCATGTACAGAAGGCATCTTATTTTCAAATATGCAACTGTTCCTGAGTTCCAAATACACCAGAAGAAGAAAATCGGGAGATATCTTTAGAGAGTAGAGAACGCAGTATGGCTGAACCAATAATCTAGAAGGGAGGAGACTGATGCAAAATGGGGAGAAGAAAACCCAAATTGAGCTGCAAAGTAGGAAAAGATACCAGTGGAAAATGGGTAGTCCAGAAAGAGGTGCTGTATATTCTCTTCACACAAACAACAGAGGACACATCTACTAGGGCCCTGAAATCCCTAGTGTTGTAGTTGATCCTAGGTTAGTATCCGACCCCTGCCCAAGAGCCAAGTGAAGCATCCTATTTTCAGAGGGATATTGAGATTCCAAATCGAATCAAGAACAGAGGCTTGATCCTCAGAACAAACCGTAGATGAAATACAATCATAACCCATGGCTGCTGTTAAAGGACCCACATAATTATTATGAGACCATAAAAGAGAGTCATACTGATCAGAAAGTCGAATCCTTCCACATTCCATCCCTCTAGTATATTTTTCCCATAAGAGTTTCCAATCACCCTGCAAATCCAGGTCATCCACCGAGAACCAATAGCTCTTAGCATGTGGGGTAAGATTCCGTGCGTGTTCTAATGAACAGATACCATAATCTTCTAGATAGTCCCACAAATCGTGAGGGAGAAGAAAGGATGACCCTAAGCCAACGATGGGATCCAAACCCAATCGGATAGAGCACCCATTACCAACTTTCCAGATTAATCCTTTACCAAGCCAAGATATGGTAAGGAGAAAACCTTTCCAAATAACAGAAGCTCTTCGAAGAGAGAACGATTTATCACGTAGCCAGGAATGAAGTGGTAATATCTTCATATATTTGACAGAAAGAAGCTGAAACCAAATACCGTTGCCATTGATATCCAACTAGAAACTTTTTAATCTCAAGGAGAGATTGAACCAAGAAAGATGTTTGATACCCCAACCACCCAAAGAAGTTGGGCGCGCTAAATAATGCCAATCCACAAGATGAAACTTCTTGTTGTTGGTTGAAGAACCCCACAGAAAAGAATAAATCATGCGTCTGAGCTTATCAAGAATGGACTGTGGGATCGGTACTAAATCCATCCAGTAGACATGAAGACTGGTTAGAACAGATTTGATAAGAACGAGACGACCACCAAGTGATAAGAGACAGTTGGTCCAATGAAGGATTCGTTTTTCAAATCTAGAAAGAATCCAGTGCCAATCTTTAACCAAGTACCCCGATGGCTTGATAAAGTATCCAAAATACTTAAAGCCATGATTAATATGCTCAAATATGTAGGGTAGGAGACCAGTAATCCTGCACAGTAGATCAACATCCAAGTCGTTATGGAGAAAACATGATTTGTCCAAGTTAATCCGCATACCTGAAGCCTCACAAAATATGTCCAGAATGACTTTAAAGGCCAACCATTCCTCAAAGGAGCCCATTCCAAACATAGTCACATCATCTACAAAGAGTAGATGTGTAAGATATAGCTGAGGTGAAATCTTGATCCCTCTGATCCTGCCATTAACTTTGGCATCTTTAATTAATAAAATTAGACCTTCAATAACCAGAATGAACAACAGAGGAGACAAGGGGCATCCCTGCCTAATGCCACGTGTGGCAGAGAAAAAGGGATATGGGGAGCCATTAACAAGAATGGAAAAATTTGCAGAAGAGATACAGCTTGGGATCCAATTCACACCAACTAGAGGGACCCCTATTTGAATAAGAATAAGTCGGATGAAATTCCAATTTACCCTATCAAATGCCTTAGTTAAATCAAGCTTGAGGATGAGGGCACACCTATTTTTAGTTTTGACAGTGTGAAGGACTTCATGTGTAATGGATAAGGGTTCAATGATTTGGCGATTCTTCAAAAAACCAAATTGCTGAGGAGAGATGGATTTGTCTAAAAAAGGTTTGAGCCTCAGGGCCGCAACCTTAGAAATCAACTTATAGACCAAATTACAAAGAGAGATGGGTCGGAAGTTGGCAAAAAAGACAGACAGTTCTTTTTTGGGAATAAGTGCAATAAAGGTGGAGTTCAGGGAGGGAACCACCCGACCCAACCTCCTGGAAGACTCAAACAGATTTACAAGATCAGGCCCCAGCAAATCGAAGAATGCCAGATAAAATTCCACAGGCCAACCATCAGGACCCGGAGACTTGTCTTTTTTGAAGGATTTAAGAGCAACCTCCACTTCCGATAGAGTAACATGTGCAGTGAAAGTCTCCTTCTTTTCAGGACAGATGTAGGAGGGAAAAAGAAAAATCACCCTAATTTGGGTAGCAATATTCGTCAAATGATCATCAACAAAGATTTTCTTAAAATATTGCATCCCCAAAAGCTTGAGACCCTGATCTTCATAGACCAAATTGCCAGCCTCATCTTGCAAACTCCAAATGGCATTATGGTTTTTTCGAGCAGATGCTATAGCATGGTAGTATTTGGTGTTAGCATCCCCATGCAAAGCCCATGTTACCCTGCTCTGTAATCTTGCAGAGTTCAATTCATGGTCCAAAATCTTTTTGAGCTCAATTTTAAGTGTTGCTAGTATGCCATGTTCCTCAGCACTTAATATAGCAGAAGTCGAATAATCTAGGATAGAGCTAATTTCATTCTCCAGAATAGCTGATTTGTCCTTCATCTTAATAGATTCATATTTAGTCCAGGACTTGACCTTTCCTTTAAGGATACGAAGTCTAATAGAGATATCTTCCATGGTATCCTCCGAGGCTTTAGTTGAGATAAGTGGCCATTCAGTTCTAATCATATGAATAAAATCCTCATTGTCCAACCAGGAGTGATTGAATTTGAATGGGAAAGCACAAGAGACCGGGTGATCCAACCATTCAAAGAGAATTGAAAAGTGATCAGAGATCCCACTTCTATGGGCCCAAGCCCAATATCTAGTAAGGAGGCTGACAAGATGATCAGATAGAAGGAAATGACCAAGTCTTTTGGATATGCCCTCTTCCCCTATCCTTCCATTCCTCCAAGTAGGTCTAGCATGAGAAGAGGCCACATCCACCAGCAGGTGATCGAAGAAGAGCTTGGAGAAATAAGGTCCCAGAGGGTCAAGTTGGGCCTTAGTGTCCCAAATCTCTGATACATTCAATGTGAGGTTCAGGTCTCCTGCAAGGATCAGGTTAGGTAAAGAGAGAAGACCACCATTAGCCACAGAATTCCAAAAGTTTTCTAGATTGTGGTAAGGACCATAACAATTAAGAATGGAGAGGGAAAAGGTAGAGCCACGAATCATGGCCTTGAGCAAGATACCTGCCACAGTGTGATAGGCTTTACATTTGAGGAGTTTCGGATTCCACCTAGAGAGAATGCCCCCCGAAAGACCGATGGAACTGATCGCGCAGAACTCCCATCCAGGACAGAGCTTAGAGAAAGCGAGAAGGGCAGGACACATGTGTTTCCCTTCTGATTTGAACCATGCATGACATACTTATTCGGGTTTATAATATATACACATATTTATAGAATGAGGAAACCAATGAATATTTTTATACTTATTAATGTTAGTGAATTTATTCACATCCAATAATATAGGTATGTAATGTTGGAACTAAATGTTATAATTTTTTTAAATTTTTTTTTTTATGGATGTTATGGAGAGAAACTTTCTATGGATTGGGGTGTACCACAATAGACTGAATGACACTAGAAATCAATCCATTTCAATATGCAAGAGAAATAAAAACATCTAACTCTAAGGGATATGAAGCGTACCTTATTCCAGACGGTTGATGTAGATCCCCATTGAGCTTTTCCAACACGGTTGTATTTACAATTCGCTCTCAACAACAACAAACAAGACAAGCATGCTATATATCAAAGTGTTAGGCCTACTGTAGCATATATAAACCATCATGTATAAGCAAAAATTTCATGGATACAATATTCATAGTTATGCACATGGATTGGAAGAGAAATGAACATTTCTATTAAAAAAACAGAGATACAATAGTGACAAACTCTGTCGGCACTTCTTCGAACCAGAGAAATCGAGTCCTCCACCTCGGCCTCCACCACTTCAATCCTCCATCACAATGACAAGCTTACAAAGAAAATGCAAGCTTGGGAAGAGCAACACTATGTGCTCCAAATGGACAAAGGGATGCAAACTCAAGCATAAACAAGTGAGGAAACAATGAACTATAGTTTCCTTGCTCTCCAAATTCTCCTCCTTCAATGTGTCCAAGAGGCTCAATATATAGCACTCCAAATAGGAAATGGAGGGTCAAGTTCGAGCGTTCTCAAGGCATATGGAAGGCCAAGAGTCAAGTTATTTGGGACTCTATGAGAAAAACTCCAATTTTTTTTGTCTTCGTGCACATTTCCCGATGTACGCGGGTTTTGGCTCAAAATTTGCGTGTACACGCAGATATTTCTTTAAAAGTCGCGCATACACATAAACAAGTGTTTTTTGGGGACTTTATTGGGACATCAAAGTATAATTTGAGCAAAGGGGGTCCAAGGAGTCTGCAAAGGGACATGGAAGGCCATAAAGATGTGATCTACCAAGTGTGGTACAATCAGCTAGAACAGATTCCCTGTAATGTGTGAGTTCAGAGGGGTAACATGATGGCTGAAATACATTATATCCATCCCATAAGTGGAGTAATGAAGGCCTAGGTGGAAGAACCAACCACTCATCAATATAATACAATGAGAAATCTCTACATATGACTGCAAATTTTACATATAGCAGTCCCAGATACATAAGAGTACAATGGTCATGAATAAGCATGATATACAAATGTCATGTGTGGTCATCACCACGTACAATGTACAATGAACAAGATCTCCATAGTGGATGAATATATCTGATAATATATTGGAATTTGGTCATGAGAGATGACATCTCAAGAATACTTGCACGATGAAGGAGGTAGCATATGTGGAATGCCACCAATCTCAGAGGTCTTCTACGCAAACCATTATGAGTACATGTTCTATTATGTGAATAAAGGTGTCGAGATCGAACATGATGGTCCATCGTCTGATTACTAGTCATTGATGTATACTATTAACAGACGCGAGATATCCCACCGATAATGATAATGAGAATCAAGGTACAAAGTGCAATCTAACAAGTGTAAATAGATGTGTTGAGGTCAAACACTTGAAATAATCAATTGATCAGGGGACATTGATGTATTCCCAAAACTGTCGATGGCGAGAGAACCTACCACTGATGATTGCAAGTCTCAAGGCAATCAAATGGACTTTAGACTTCTATTATAGAATAAATGATCTGAAGTCGATGGAATGGAATCCGCTGGAAGGAGGGCATTATGGCACCCCCATCAACCAACACGAGGTACTCAGCAACGCTGGATAACGTGGAAGAACTCAAATGAACAAGATGTGCACGAACTAGTAACTGTATCGAGAATGGTCGACATGCAAAGTCAAGATAACTGAGGAATGGCTAACTCGGCCTAGACTTCCTTCGAACAAGAGCATAAGGAAAATTGTGACTGAACATAGGAAACATACACTCGACATGCAAACTGGGACAACTCTGTGACAAAGGAGGCATCGACAGAGGATCCATTGGGACTGGAAGCATAACCAGTTGGTGGAGAAATCCCAGAATAACAAGTACAACTCCTAAATTCATACTAACAACCCAACCAATGGATGTGATATACAGTGCTTTGTTCGAAGGCGACATGACTCGACAAATGCCAAAGATAATATCATTTCCCGTCTGGATTTTTATGTTTTTTGATTTTGTTTTTGGACTTTTCAGATTTGAAAAGCTTGAAAAAGAATAAAAGTGATTATAGCATACAAATAGGAGGAGATGAGTGTCGTGAGAAATAAAACTAGTTCCAAGCATTGGAACATACCTATGCTCAATGCAAGGAAGCATGTGCAGGATAAGGACACTCGGGGGAAGGTCTCCTCCTAGTAAGGGATGATCAAGCTGCAAAGGGTATGTAAAAGGCTCTACATGGATAGGATTGAGACAAGCTCAGGCTACATGGCTTATAAATCTGAAGTAGGGATCCATCATAAATATCAATAAGGAAATAAAACCACATGAAATGCAATTACAACTTGATATACAAGGGAGTCCCTGTGGAAGATGGCCGACATAAATTTCAAGAGGAGTATGAAGCTCTTGCTTAAGGACATGGCGGGACTATAAGGGACTCTGAAACCTAAAGGAGAAATATCAACATGGGTACCAAATTGCAAAACAAGATCTAACTAGGGAACTTATGTATAGGAAACCTGTACCACTTACATAATGTCACTTCTAATAGTAGTATGAAGGTTCTGTGAAATATATGAAGTAGGGTCATACCTAGAGTCAAGGTGAAATGGTCATAAGGAAATGCATAATGCAAGTGGATGTGGAGTCCTAAGCTATATGCCATTCGAAATTACACCTGTAACAGATATGAACGGATGAAATTCTCGGTCAAAGTACGCTCAAATCATGTCCCTACAACACAACATTAGGCCAAACAATCCAAAATAGTCAATAATGGTCCAAACTATAGAGAGGTTGGTAAAAATTTCAATTTTTTTCTTCTTCTATAAAATAGTGAAAAACTCATTTTTACCATACCATTTGAAATTTTTACCACACATAGTGTGTTTTTGAGCCATAAACTTGAAACATTGATTCTGGGAGCTATGGTCTACGAAATCACGAACTGTCTAGATTAGGTAATTCTTCATGCCATCCTCTTTCATTTTAATGCTTTTTATTTTAATTTTTAGTGGTTGAATTTTATTTTTAGGACACCCCAAAATTGGTGTTTTCGGGCCACGCGAAAAATCACTCGATTTCTGCATATAGGGCTCTATATACCCGGAAAATCCTTCGATTTCCATGTATACACGCAACTGTTTGATGAACAGTTGCGTATAAGGATGCATTTACCAATTTTTAAGGTGAAGACTCATGAAAATCTTAAATTTTTGTGCAGGATGGTTTTGGAATGGCATGAACACGAGCATGAAGATGTGGAAAGGGCTGTGCAAGGTGATCTAATGTCCCAACAAGCTTCGAGGGCATGCAGTTTATATAAATTTTGGCGTCTTGGTAGCTTAAGAGCCAAGCCAAGACTACTCCAAATGCTGGTGGACTACTGGGATTCGGATACAAAAACTTTCCAGATCGACGAGATGCCTCTCAACCTTGAGCTTGAGGATATCTACTTTATTAACGTACTATCCTTCGGAGGGGAGGTAGTCAATCTACGAGCTCGTGGGGTTGGAGGTGGCCTCACAATTTAGGAGTACATTGTAGTTTACTACCTCTTGGACACAGAAAAGGTTGGGAGTCAAATCCCAACGAACTCGATCCAAAACCTTGGCCTTAAGGCCATACTACTAGCACTAGGTAGGATTTCAAGATTGGATTCCCTCCATAAGGATTCCAGGCCATTGATGTTCTATACGATGGAATGCATGATGCCCACCATTTATGATTGTAGTACCTCACTGATGGGTAACATGAAACAACAGTTGTCAGACTGCAATATGGGTAGAACATGAAACTTTGGTTTTGCAAGAATCTTGAGTATATTCTTCTTTGAGCATGTACAGGGGCTAAGACCAAGAGTGGAGATCACTTATCACGGTGCTTGGGTTCCAGCTCAGCTGCACTGGGTAAATGTGATGCGGAGGCTAGGAGGAGGGCGAGTGGCCACACCCTATCCAATAGAATTTTTCCTCTGGTGGCACAGGCAGATCATAACAATAGACAACTACCCCTATGAGGGGATAGACTTTCGTGGCGATCCTGACATGCCTATTCCACAAGGATCCACATACGGTGACATATGTAACGATCCTGACTCTATTTTGTTTTTGAATTATTTAAATTTTTTTTGTGCTCTTTGATATAGTGAAATAAAAAAGACATGTTTCTGTGTGGTGACACATATTGATACTGGTCATATATATGTAGATGTTGGACCTATATGGCCAAACAGATTCCCTTGATATTGTCGAAGGGGGAGAGGTGACAATATCATAGGAGTGGATGCGGAGTGTATGCTCCAAAAATCAACACAAAATTTTTCTGACTGACATAGAGAGTGCCATGGCACAAGTCGAGGACTTCCTGAGGCTATGCCACGATAGGTGGTGGGAGTATCGCGTGCATGGGTTCGTCTATTCAGACGGATAGCTAGAGCTATCATGTTTTATCATGATCAACACCTTGCTCCAAAGGCTTAGAGGCCTAGATGTACTTTTTGTTGTATTGAACGTGTAGTATATTTTGGTGGCTCGAAAGCCCCATTTTTGAATCATGACATTATGTATTATGACACCACTTTTTGAACTATATTTTGAATGAAAAATACTTATGATGATTGGTTATTTATATTTACATGTGTGAATGTGACGTGAATGCTTCATTGTATATATATCAAATGCCAATTTAGTACGTAATTTGCATATGACTCAACAACATGATTATAATTTCTTGGAATGTGAATGTATGCATTGTTCTCAAATTTTCGTTCTAACAACCTTACTCTCAAGAATATCTGTAATAAAGCTGGATCTTGAATACGATACATGCCATTTAACTGTAATACCACTAACTGCGAGTCAGGATGTACCTCAAGAGACCGAATACCATGAGATAGTGATTGTGTAATAACTCAATCACGACACTATATTCAGTAATATTGTTTGATGAAGGCCGAATACATACACCTCTTGAAGACCAAACTTGACCCATAGGAGTATAAATCACCCAAGCAGCCGAGGCTGAGTTTTGAGTTTGGCGGCTGGCACCACCAACATATCCTACATATACCGAAGACTCTGTCGACATCTGCCACAACAAACAAAAGTAAGTCAATAAACTCGAACATCACAAGAAGGCCAAAACTAAACTATGCAAATGTACAAATATTATATACAAAGTATCAACCTCGGTTGAGAATTACACATAGTAACTTTTGAGATAGAGCCCATTTCTAGGCTCCGTCAAGGCTGTCCCCTCATAATCTAGTAGCTCATTAGCACTTTTCTCTAATACTCATTTGACCACGTAAGGCCCATGCCACATGGGTTTAAAATTTGCCTCCCCTAACCGTTCACTAGCTTGGTCATACAAGAGGACCAAGTCACCTTCACTAAAATTCTGGGGATGAACAAACTTATCGTACTTGGCTTTAACGCGATGCTTGTTTACCTCAATATATTCCAAGGCATCTCGATACTGCTCATCAAGTTGCTATAAGCAGACGATACATTCTTCTAATGCATAAGTCTCTAGAAAAAGTTCCACGGCTAGCTTCAAAGAAGGTATTTCACATTCAATCGGTAAAATCGACTCCACCCCATGCACCAACTGACTCTGGGGAAAAATCAGTGGCAGTCTTAAGCGTGAGTCGGTAGGCCCACAAGAAGGATATAACATGATATGCCAATTGGTCTTGCTTTGGTGTGATGGTTCTTTGGAGAATGGAATTCAGGGACTTATCCACAGCTTCAACCTGTCCATTCGCTTGAGGATAGTAAGAAGAAGAATGCTCTTTCTTATATCCTAACTTCGAAGATAACTCAACCATCATCTTATTTTGAAAGTGCCTGCCATGGTCAGTGGCAATCTCTCTCAGGATACCAAACTGGGTGATGATATGATTGAATACGAAATGCACAGCTGTCTAACCGTCGGCTTTGATAGTGGGCATAGCCTCTACCCATTTTGTGAAATAATCAACAACCACTATGATATGATGACGCCCCCAACAAAATTTGGATTGCAATCCATAAAATCAACCCCCCACTTGGTGAAGGGACCAACGGTGATAATCGGATGTAACGGGGCAGGATACGAGCGCATGTTCCGTGCAAACACCTGGCAAGGGTGGAACCGCTTGACCGCATTAACGCATTCCTTGAATATCGATGAATGAAAATAACCTGATCTCAAAATATTTTGAGCTGTAGAAATCCCAGATAAATGACCACCACATACCCCTCCATGGCAATCATTCAACACAGAATCAACCCCTTCATGGGTTAAACATTGACGTAAAATGGAATCAACCCCACGGTGATACAAAGTGTCATCGATAATAAGGTAATTCTTAGCTAAATGACGTAACCGTCGACGCTCATCTTGTGAGAGGTGAGAAGGAACCTTCAAAGTTTGAAAATAGATGATAATATCCCCATACCATGGGTCCATAGTCGAAGTGAGAAAATTATGCTAATCAATGAAAGAGTCTTCATGAATCTCCCCTTCATCCAAACTAGGAAAGTTTGATGTAAGCTCCAAAAAATCAAGATTTCTTCGACTTTGTTGAAACAAACTCGAGATCAAGTTCTTGGAAAATAGCAATCCATTTATTGTATTCCCCTCTTATCATCTGTCTGGTGAGGATGAACTGAAATGGATTAATGTGAGACACAACCAAAGTTTGACAAAGGAGTATGTAATGCCTCAAACGTTGGACCGCATGGACGATTTCTAGGGCTAAATTCTTGACCTGAGTGTAACGAAGTTCCGCATCAATGAGGTTTCAGATAAGATAATAGATGAACTTATCTTGGAGCTCCTCATCCTCTTGAACCAAGACCATACCAATCCTCTCTTGAGACGCGACCACATATAATAAGAAATTGCGGCTGTATTCGGTTGGACTAAGCATGGGGGTTGATGCCAAGGATTTATTTAAAGCATCAAAATACTCATGGGATCGCTCATCTCAGATAAAGGGCATGTCTTTCTTCAATAAGCGCATGAAACCCTTAGTCAAATTGGAAAAATTGATAACGGATATTCGCAAGAAGTTCGCCATCCCTTGCAAAATATGAAGATGTCCAATATTGCACATGGGAGACAATTGAAGTATTTCCTCAACCTTTAAAGGGTCGACCCTAATTCCTTCCTTGGAAATGATAAACCCTAGTAAGTGACATACTCTCACGCAAAAGATGCACTTTTGAGGATTTAACCAGATTTGATATTGATGACATTTTTCGAAAACCAAGCGTAGATGGTCAGGATGAACCACTCTCAAACAAGAGTGAGCAGCTAAATCATCAAGATACACTTCAATTATGTGCTTGAGGTCGTGAAAAGAGAAGGTCATAGCCCATTGAAAAGTAGCTCCGACAATTTTAAGGCTGAAAGACATTTTTTGATATGCAAACGTACCCCAAGGACAAATTAAAGTGGTTTTATGTGGATCCTTAAGTTTCATCTGAATTATGACCTGAAAACCCATCCATAAATGAGAACACCTCGCTTCCCACACATTCATCCAAAATCTGATCAATAAATGGTGCGGGGAAGTTATCTTTAGGACAAGCTCGATTCATGTCTCCGAAATCCATGCATACACACATAGTTCCCTATTTCCTATCAACATGAATGGGATTGGACACCCATTTAGTTAAGGGAACGAGATCGATGAATCCATCCTTAAGTAACTTCTCTATCTCTGCCTTAATAGCGAGCGCTTTCCTAGGATTCATCGTACACAAATGTTGTCGAACAGGTCTAACATCCAGATAGGTTTTAACATCATGTTCAACAATATGAGGGTCTATTCCTGACATTTCCTCATACAACCAAGAAAAAACATCTCAAAATTCTTTAAAGATATTGGTGTATGCTTCAATCTCATCGGGGGAACAATCCGACCCAATGTACACATTCTCAATATTTTCAGGAGTTCAAGAAATGTTGATGGGTATGGTAGGTGACAAATTGGGCATGTTCCGTTCGGCAAAATTACTAGGAGAGCCTAATGGGACCGCAGGCCTACCAAATTTCTCTCTAAGGATCGCCCTATATTTATCACACTCCATACGTTCAAGCTCAGGAAGAAAGTAAGATCTACTATGTAACTCTCCCCAAGGTTGTTCTACACTAGACATAGATTCAAGAATAGCTTCATTCGTTGGAAAAAAATCATCAAAGCAATCATGTGAGTGAGATGCCGCAACTACCTAAGCAGGCATTGCATAAGGGTCTTCCTCCTCCGTCCACGAAGAGGAAGGAATAGGATCTACAAGATGACCAAAATTAGCTTGATAAGAAACCAATGCTGTAGATAACAACATGTCCGTCTTGGCAGGTCTAAGGTCTTTATCCGAAGTGCTCGAAGAAGGATAGTCCAAGGATCTTCCAAATGCAAAATGTGAAATGGAACTGAACTCAACGATGCCGAATATCTACCAAGACTAGAACCTATGGTAATTATTGGTGCGGGACAATTGAAAGTTCCCATCAACGACATATACATTCCCACACCAACATTCTCTGTTGCCGGTTGATAATTATTAATGACCGAGCATTAGAGGAAATTTGGGGTCTAAAATGGGCCTTATAAGAAAACGTGCCAAAATAAGTTTTTGTGAGTTGGAATTAAAGAACCAATAGAATTTCAATAAAATAAGTCAACCATAATGGTTGAATTGACATATTTGTCATTAAAAAAAACTACTTTTTTTGTTCGTATTTTCGACATATCTCATTGTGGTTTTACTCAAATTTCGATCGGGAGAGCTTGTTGGATGCGGAATTTGATTCTGCATCCAACGAGTATCCACATTGCATACTTTTGACGGACCCCACTACCCCAAAAACAAGAAATACCTGAAAAAACGTGATGATGACATCATCATCACGTTTTTTCAGGAGTTTATTGTTTTTGGGGTAGCGGGGTCCGTCAAAAGTATGTAGTGTGGATACTTGTTGGATGTGGAATCAAATTCTGAATCCAATGAGCTCTCTCGATTGAAATTTGAGTAAAAACACAGGGAGATATGTCGAAAATACGAACACAAAAGGTAGTTTTTTTCTTTCTTCCTCCAAAATTAATCAATATTATTTTATTATTTTAACTATTATTTTATTATTTTCCTTAGGAGGCCCATTTTAGACCCCAAAATTCCTTTAATTATAGTAGCTCTTGATGATGCTTTTGTACCAGGATTATCAAAATATTTCTCATCGACTGTAACAATCCTCCCTTTGAAAGGAAAACAAATTTCTCAGAAGAGGGACGACGCGATCGCTTTCACATTATAAATCTAGTTACAAACCAATAAAAGGTTATAGTAGAGGGGCACATCAACCACCTCAATCTCGATCATCACATTCTTCCCTCCCAAACGGACCTCAAGAGAAGGAAGTATACCATGCGGCGGAAAAGATCTCCCATCAAAATCAGTCAACATGGTTCCATATTTTGACAATGTAGGAGAACCTAAGCCCTTCCAATAGGCTAAATACATCACAAAAGTCGCAACACCTTCATCAATCACTGTGTGCTTGATGGTGTTGTTCATACACTATACGTCCACTAAAAGAGACACATAATATGGCAAGCGAGGTTGGACTTTATGAGTTTCAAATTTAATCACCAAGGAAGGGTCTGAATCAACCACCCTAAGAGAAGACAACAAGGCTTTCCTCTGCGAAGGGCAAGTCTAAAGAAATTCTAAGGCATACATTGCACAAGGAGTCTGGCCCAAATCCTCGACAATGGAATAGTTCTGGGCAGCTTGGGAATTAGGATTGTGTCCAGAACACTTTAAGACGCCCTTAGGAATGCGAGGTGGAGCTTCAGGCTTTTCACTAGGTTTATAATTACACAAAGGGGTCTCAGGTGGAGTAGGTTTTTTCCGAATTTCAGGTTGTGATGAACCATAATATTTATCTCACATCATAACATTTTCGGCGGACATCATGTTGATGCAACCATGGCCACTTGCGTTGTTCAGCGGGTTTTGATATCCACCAGAATCACTTTCGGAGTCCATGGTCCTTGAATTCATATTTTAATTTTGTGGTAAAGGATCTGTCAACACAGTTGGGCTCTGTGCGATGAATTTCGAGGCATATTCCATACAAGGGTACAAGTGAGTGAGGTGATCTGCCACGCAAAGCTTGCAAGGGAACTTGACCTTACGTTTAGACTTCTTGTCCCCCCAAACATTACTATTGTTCTTGTCATCATTAGCATTTTCGTTCCTATTCCCACCCTTACGACTGTTTCTTCTTTTTTTATTATTCCTTCTGGGCTGCTGGTTTCCCTTCTGGTTCAACGATTGCACATAATGTACATCCTCCATTTGAGTGGGATGAGACGAATCCATAGCTTATCCTGATGCAGGATGGTTAATAGACAAACTTTTCATTTGATTCATAACCGAGTCTACAGGTTTAGCACTTGCAGAGGCAACAATGCCATTGGCATGTGTCCCATGTTTGAACTCAGGATGTGTTCAGAATACTCTCATATAAAATCCCAGAATGAGCATAAATCAAGTCTAGTTGCTGAGCTCGAAAGATAGCCAGCTCCTCATTCATCACTCTGGATGTGGAAGCATCGTTCGCTATATATGGAAATAACGATTTGAGGAACCACTCCAAAAGAAACTCTGGTGGAATGTGATCCTTAATCAATTGCTTTCGTCTACACCACTCTTGAATATGATCAAAGATATGGGTGGCTTTATCTTGCCAAAATGTTGACAAGAGCTCAATATTAACATCATAACACACAGGTAGCTGAAAGTGGTTGAGAAAGGTCACTACTAAGTCATTAAACGTCTGATATGTGCCCCTAGGAAACTCTATATACCACTTCACCGTAGGACTCGTGAGGGTGCATTGAAATAGTCGTAAACGAAAAAAATCGTGATTCAATGAATTCAAAGAGTACCATAGGTGGACAGTCGCAACGTTCTTACCAGGGTCCTCGTTAGTCTTACCTTCGAATTTTGAAATGTTTGAAGGAATATTGGCGAGAAAAATCGGCCATGTCGGATCATGAGATACCGGGTCATTAGTTAATCTTGATAAGTCATGAAAATTTAACGTCACTAGGAAAGGGAGCCTAGGTTGTGTCACTTGGTTCCATGCTCCTTGATAGGACTGGTTCATGTAGGTATGATTGTTGTAAACACCATGGCCTTGGCTAGTGGGATAATATCCTCCTCCCACTTGACCCATAAAAGGGTACATAAGAATATTGTAATTCAAAATACTTTGAGAATGGGGTGCTACAAAGCCATAGTTGTAGGATTGATAAGAAGATTGATTCATGGACCCATAAGGTGGTACATACCTTGCTGACACATAAGGAGGAAAATAGCCTTGTGACACTATGGTGTGAGCAGACATGGGAACAACATGGATAGCAGTAGTACTCTGGCGCGAAGGACCATGACAACTATGGGGAGGATCCGTCATTAGAAACACATTTGAAGGAACAAGTGCTGAAGATGATGGAGCATAGGATGGGATATAACTTGTGTTTCAAATGTTCACATGTCTAGGGTCACTTCCATGAATGAGAACAATGGTATTAGTCCTAGGTTGCATGTGTGAGGATCCTCCCACTATAGGGGTGGAAGGTGAAATATGACTACTACCAAACCTATCCGCATGTAAAGGAATGGAATTTCCCCTAGGCATAGCACCAGCGTCAACACCAGATCCGACATTGGGTGATAGACCGATCTCGAGAAGGCATGACATGCCATACCTAAAAGGAACAGTGCTAGAGGGTCTCGAAGGAGTCTCACCACTCGACATATATGAAAAATATCGGTGGTATGCATTTACATATTCTTGAAATTCTGATAATACATTATGTGACGTCCCAACCTTAAAGTGATTGGGTTCTTCTGGAGTCCCATATAAAATCTCAGGTATATTCTTTGCACCGAGGGGTGGAGAAGGGGGATGCTCCGGAATCTCAGACGTATGACTCATGGTGAGATCTGTTTGTGAATCAAAGTAAGTATCGGTCTTCCCGGACTTTCTAGTTCTCTTTCGGGAAGGAGGAGGAGACACACAAGGCAAAATACCTGCTAAGCATCAAGAACGGTGGAATTCCTTTCCCGTATCCATGATGAATCAACAAAAATAAAGAGACTCAAGATAATTTCGCACCCCAAAGCAATCTAGTGTACACAGATCACACTCCTAAGAAAATATACAACCAAAATGCAAGCAAGCCAAGGGGAGGATAAGTGAGCTCCCAAATGCATCAGGTATGTCTCTCCTAGGAGAGGCTTCAGACTCCCATACACTACAAGAGGAGGTGTGTAACCAATTATAGTGGCCCTTATCTTCAATGCGTAAAGTGATTGTGCTTTCCAATCCCTACCTGGCCAGGACACTCACAGAATAACCTCTGCAAGTGCCCCCTGCGATACCTAGGTAAGGCAACTAAGATCACCCCAATATAACCAATGCTCATGCAGACAGTCGCAGGTGTGATCTACCTTATGGGTAGGGTAGCAAAGCCCAGAGCTCGAAAGCACCAACTGGTACCTCAAAATCCCCCAAATACGAATAAGATTATGGAAATATCTCTGGCGCTCACAGAAAGTGGCTAGGGGCAGGCGCTCACAGAAAGTGGCTAGGGGCTACCCCAACCACAATCGTGTACGCTGCCTCGTGCTTAACTCCTGTGTAAGAGGAGCTTCATGAGAACACTAATTATACCAAGGATTTCACTCTCTCACATGGACAGACACCTACTTGTTTTGTTTAGTAGTCTTGGAGAATTTACTCACAATGAACTATTCCAAGACTCTAAAACCTAATATTGTTGATGTACCCTATCAAAGAAAAATGTGTAATTCATTTTAAATTAATAGTTGATTTTAGTGGATGTGATTACTCAAAGGGAAATGACCGTGCAACCAATGATGTTATGACTCAATAGTGAAAGTAAATGTGCACACCTAACAAACAATGCCGAGTGCAATTTTGTCTAAATGAGAAAATGGGTTATGCCACTACATGAGATGCATATATTTCCTTCAAATGATAATGCAACCATTCTTATATGAAATCCTAACTATAATGTCAGTAAGCAAACCTAATGCAAGTACTATGCAAGTGAAAAATGCAAAAGTGCACAAGTAAAAATATTTTTGTATTTTCGAAATAAATGAGATGTAAAAGCAACAAAAGACTCTACAATTCTCAAACCCTATAGCAACTCACAGATAGCAACCCAACAAGGCACCAAGATAAAATAAATCTAATGCACTAATCTGAAAACAAAAAGGAAACAAGATGACTAGACCGACATCTAATTAAAAACAAATAAAAATGGTCTCTAGTAAAAAACAAAGGCAGTATATAGACACCAACATGATCAAGGAAGACTTAGCAGCATTCAAAATTCACCCAACAACTCTCAATCATCCAAATCAAACTCAAAACAGAGGCATACGTGACTTCACAGAAAACCTGCGTATATACACGACTATTCAAGAGAAACCCACATGTATACGCAACTATGAAGCAAAAACTCAAGTACATGAAGAAAGAGGGGGGAAAATGATAATCGAAGGTCAAAATCACTTCAACAGGACACTAAAGGGGAAACCTACTTCTGGACCTGACACAGAAACTCAGAGAACAAAGAGCAATTCAAGCACACTGTGCACCCAATCTCTAAAGAAAAAACAAGGAACGTCCCCAATGGAGTCGCCAGTTCTGTTATGGAGGGAAACTTCCTATGGCTTGGGTTGTACCACAACAGACTGAATGACACTAGAAATCAATCAATTCCAATATGCAAGAGAAATAAAAACATCTAACACTAAGGGATATGAAGCGTAGCTTATTCCGCACGGTTGATGTAGATCCTCGTTGAGATTTTCCAACACGCTTGTATTCACAATTCACTCGCAACAACAACAAACAAGACAAGCATGCTATATATCAAAGTGTTAGGCCTACTCTAGCATATATAAACCATCATGTATAAGCAAAAAATAACTACATCCATGGATACAATATTCATAGTTATGCACATGTATTGGACAGGAAATGAATATTTCTATTAATAAAAGAGAGATACAATAGTGACAAACTCTGTCGACACTTCTTCGAACTATAGAAACCGATTCCTCCACCACTTTAATCCTCGATCACAATGGCAAGCTTACAAAGCAAAGTCAATATTGGGAAGAGAAGCACTATGTGCTCCAAAGGGACAAAGGGATGCAGAATCAAGCATAAACAAGTAAGGCAACAATGAACTATAGTTTCTTTGCTCTCCAAATTCTCCTCCTTCAATGTGTCCAAGAGGCTTAATATATAGCACTCAAAATAGGCAATGGAGGGTCGAGTCCAAGCATTCTCAAGGCATATGGAAGGCCAAGAGTCAAGTTATTCGGGACTCTATGAGGAAAATTCCAATTTTTTTTGTCTTAATGGAAATTTCTTGATGTATGAGGGTTTTGGATCAAAAGCTACGTGTACACGTGGATATTGCTTTAAAAGTCGCGTATACACATAAACAAGTGTTTTTTGGGGACTTTCTTGGGACATCAAATTATAATTTGAGGAAAAGGGGTCCAAGGAGTCTGTAGAGGGATATGGAAGGCCATAAAGACGTGATCTACCAAGTGTGGTAAAATCAACTATAGCAATGGGCCATGGCAGGGTTGGCTTGTTCCCAAAAGCTTAAGCAATTTCTTCAACATTCACAAATGTTATTAATATCTTTAATACTTTCTCACTCATATTCAAGAGGTTTTATTTCACATTTTTTTCTTTTGTTTTCTTAACTTAATGCATAATTCTTTTTGATATACAAACCAATAAGGTTAATAATAAATTAAAAATATATTTAATTTATTTTTGAAAAATAATTATAAAAATATATTGATAAAACATATTATTCACACATGCTATGTAGTTTTTATCCATTTCTTTACCATTCTCGTCAGCCATCTTATTTGTACCTTTATCCTTGGCTTTCTTGGAAAAAAAACCCTTATGAGCCTTTCTCCTACACATGCATCTATGGTGGTGGTTAAGTCTTATAACTAACAAAGATTATTGTTAAATTAAGAATAAACTTTCCATTGAACAATATATGAAAAAACAAAAACAAAAAAACAATATCTCTAATAATTGAAAGACATTGTATGTAGTATCCATTTTCTTGATTGTGACACGGATTGTCACTCATAGTGAACATGGAAAATAATATTTAAGGATGTGAACTTAATATTTCGTGGCTAAGACATTGTATGTAGTATCCATTTTCTTGATTGTGACACGGATTGTCACTCATAGTGAACATGGAAAATAATTTTTAAGGACGTGAACTTAATATTTTGTGGCTATCATGGCATGCGTTGTGATAGTTAAATGGAGAAAACTGACTCTTCCTTGAAAGGAGGGAAACCCTTTGATTCTTTTTTGGTACATGGAACCTTAACCTATGTTTACTCCATAAGGTTTGTTTGTACAAAACCAGGTTTGTAAGAAGTTTATATGCAATATGGTAAATCATTTCCAATAAAATTCTTTAGATTAAAATAGAAAATCATACCAATCATACATTCACATAAACTAAATTGAAAAAAAATAAAAATATCTAAACATAATATGAATATAAATGCAGTTACATCCTATTTTATAATCCAAACAATTTAACAATAGTTGAACTTTAAATTATAATGAAGATTATTTTATCTCATAATCAATTTAAAACCATAATTAACATGTTTCCCATAATAAAGACACAGTTTAATATCTAAGAAGTTCTAATATGTCATATTATATACCATCTATTATTGTTGTCTTCTCTTCTTTCTTCATTATCTACATTATCTCTAAACTTTCTTGAGGATCTTAACACATAAAAGAATATAATGCACAAATTTTCAATAAAAGCACGAGATATCACACCATTTTAAATTCCAATTTTTATTATATATTATATCCCTAAATTAATATACTTCTTTTACATGTATATATCATCCTAAATCTAGAAATTAAATGATGAAATGCATATGTTAATTTAACTCCAGCCATAGAATATGCCCAAGTCACATGGAAATCTCAATGAATATTTTAGGAGTAGCTTCCCAAAATTGTAGGTGATATTAATGGCATGTAATTGGAGATGGACAAGTTTTATGGAAATTTTAGGAAGGAATCATAATATATGATTATGAGTTTCAAGCAAATGTTATAAACACAACATAATTTCAACCCAAAATCCGATGCCTTGCATGTCTGAATTTTGACACTTCTCTGTCGCATCTTCGACACATACACTTTTTTTTTCCATCGGTGGCATAACGTCGGATATTCAACATGCTACCAAAGTGGGTCGAAGATCCGACACGCCATGGTGTCTCCTTTTTGACAGTTTTCTCTTTCAAAGTGTCAATCAAAACTTGCATAAATCGTCGAAAATACGACCCCCTCTGACACTTAAAGGGTCGGCCTTGACGGGCAGAAGTGTTGGATGCATGACGACGCTGTCGGTGTTTTTATCCAGAAAGTGTTGGATTTCCGATTCCTACCGACACATGAAGCCTCGGTCGTTCGATGAGCTGAAGTGTCAGAGTCATGATACTGCCGTCAGAAGGTTAATACAAAGCGTCGGTTGATTGTCACCTTCATGTGTCGGATGTTCACAGAAGCGTCGGAACACCGTCGTAAAAGCGACGCCTGTTGGTAGATTTAACAAATTTTTTTTTGAAAGATTTCACTTAGAAAAATTGATCACAAAAATAAATTGTATGTTTTTTCAAAGTTTTTCTGCTTAAAACTCCTACTCTAGCTCCTACTCTAGCTTTGTTAATGCATTCTAATGATGTTAGTAAGTTATGGCATGATATGTTTTGGCATATTAACTCTCAAACAAGATGGCATATTGGGGTTGCCACCTATATCCTTCTTAGATGGAGTTTGTCCAATATATACTCTTGGTAGGCACCTTGAAGATATATTTGAGAAAGGAAAGGCTAAGAGAGCCACATCACTTCTTGATTTTGTGCTCGGTGACATTACTGGTCCCTTTCCTCACCTATCTATGAATAAATAAATATACGTACTAAGTTCTAACCTTCTTTGATTACATCTCTATATACACAAGGGTCTACTTCTTAAAACAAAAAGCTGATGTGTTTGCTTTTCTTCGAGATTTTAAAGCTCTTGCAGAGAAACAATCTGGTAAGGGGATCGATATCCTTCACATAGATAATGGTGGAGATTATTCCAATAAATATGTAAATAATCTATATCCTTTTCATTTATAGTTCTTTACCTGACAACTCTTACGACATATCAGTATGGTATGCTTATATATATCCTTTTCATTCTAGAGCACACACTCTGCCAATGATCATTGAATTTTATACATCAAAATAATCTAATTAGTGTTTTAGATATGATATATTTTCACTCAACATGTCCAAATGAGTGATGGTATAGAATCATTTTGTCAAACATATAAATAAAATGCATGCTCAAGTCCAAGTCAACTGAAGGACTAAAATGTAAAATATAAGTAGTTTGTGGATGCCCAATGGAGATATAAATCACTTGAGAAGAACTCAGGACAATATAAAGGATATAAAAATAAGTTAGTTGTCAATTAAAAATAAGGGCCATATAGAAGTTCTGTTATTTACAAAGAACTTTATAAATGCAACAAGTGCATAAAAAGTGACTGATATGCTATATCATGTCGTGCAATAGCATATTGAACCTTAAGGAAGAAAAGGCCAACTAGGTCAAAAGGGTAAAAAAAGGAATGACCTTTTCCAAAATATAAAATTGGTCAAAAGTTCCAGGGAATTCCAAAAAGCAGAGGTTAGAGGTGCTCTGCAGTCAGCGCCGTTATCAAAATCAGGGGAACTGTCACAACCTCTCACATTTGTATCTGTGTCTACTACCTCTCTTGGACCATCATATAACATGAAATCCTCTGCAGTAGTCAGGAAACAGAGGGAGAAACAACTAGGTATGGCAACTCTTTCTACCTTAGTGACTGGAATCAATTCAAGTGATCTTGGTTTACAGAATGAACAGGTCCATCCTTCAATTTCGTTTGGCCAAGATAGATCAAACTCTCTTCTTATGGTCCCCATTGCAAGAAGAGTTGCATCAATTGGAAGTATTATGGATTCATAAACACCTTTGAACATTAACAGTCCTTCCACCGAAACAACACATATGACTAGTTTGGTAGCTAAGGTAGATCAACCTGTTGCAATTGTTAGCGGATCCTACACACTAGGGTGGTGGATCCAGTAACACAGCTAAAATCAAGTTATATGAAACATAATTTCACTCTATGATTGTTCAATAGAAGAGACAGGTGATTATCTTTGATCCTTTGAATAGTTGTTGTGATTCTGGTAAATGTATGCTTGCTTGTCCTTTTACGACTGGTTGAGAATCTATAAATGTTTGTGAAGTTCCTCTTGTAATTACAATACTGGATTTGAGCCTAAGAATGTAGATGATTACTCTTTCAATAGAAATAAATCATCCATAGAGGAACAAAGTTGTTCCACCTCTCTGAGCAATGAGGAGGAAGAAGAAAGCAAAAGTGAAGAGTCATCAAATCCATCAGCATGCTCAAGCATTCTGAGATACTTTGGATTTTCTTCAAGAAGATTATCTGCAAATAATGATCAGAGTACCATTCAAGAAGGAGAAACCTCAATTTGTTTGAAAGAATATGCTCCAGAAGATCTTGCTTGTTTCCCATTACTCCAAGAAGAGAATGAACAGGAATGCACTTCAAGTTTCTTGGTGGGTGATCTCCGGATCACTGCTCAAGGTTTTGGCTCATGTATGGGTGGTGAGACATATTTTGGATCATATCCAAAAGAGGTATACATATCAGATTTACAGTCACCTCCTAAGCCATAGAATGCAGAAGAAAACAAGGCCACACCGCTCAGGTGTGAACCAGAATATTTGGTGGAGGAGCAGACCACCAAAGTATATGTACAAAAAGAGGATAAGGTGAATACAATGAATGATAAAAGTTCTGATTTTTGCAACAGCCATGTACACCTGCAACCATCTGATCCATGGGAGGATGGAAAGACTTCACATCATGGAAGTGAGTGTGCATAAAATTCAAAGGCTGACCTGTATGTTGAGGATGAGTTTTATGTGGTGGATTCATGCTACAAGAAAAATGGTCATATATGTCAGCTATTAGAAGAAGAAATATTGGTGGAGGATATTCTTGGTGAGACACATCATTTGAGTGGGTCACTAAAGGAGGACAGAAAAAAACTTAGGGCAGCCATGAAAAACATTGTTGACATCAATGCCTTGGTGGCAAGATGTTGTTGGAAAGCTTCTAGTGGAGACATGGAAGGAGAATCCTTTCTAGAGGAGTGCATAGCACTGAAAGAAGGCATGGACAAGATGAAGGAGAGGTACATGAACTTAATATCTGATAGAGAACATCTCCTCATGGTGGCTGAAATGTACCATTGTGCATTCGAGAGGGAAACACAAGAGTCTGAAAGACTCCATAGTAAATGGGAGGCTACATATGATTCCTTGAAAAGAACCCAAGAAGCTCTTCAAGAGTCAAGGTTGCAGATTGATCAAATTCAAAGGGATTTGAATGTACCACACCCACCATATTGCATGGAAAAGAATCATGTGCACATGGTAGTAACTACTTTGGATGTGTTGAAGGAGCCTCATGTGGAGGACAACCACGAGGAAGGATCAGATTTGCAGATGCTTGTGAAAAGATATGAGGAAGAAAATCTTGGCCAAGCCCTCATTGAGATTGAGAGAAAGGATGAAATGTTCTTCACAATGGGAAATATTCCTGAGGACATTCCAATTGAATCAGCAAGCAAGGTTGATTATCTATTCATAGATTGGGTAGATAAATATATCACTAAAATAGAGGATCAAGGATGTACTAGAATTTCTTGCATCAATAGAGGGTTGTTTGACATGCATCCTTGGAAGGAGACACCTTATGAAAAAACCCTATGGATGGTATATTTTTCTCCAGAAGAGGTGGCTGATCAAATTCCATATGGATCAGAAAATAAAAGTCTATATTCATCCATTGATTGGGTGGATAGAAACATCTTTGGAATGAAGACCTTGGGAGGTAAAGAATTTTATTTCTGCAATAAATTTTTTGTTGTGACTGACATTGTCTTGACATTTGAACAGCAACAAAGATTTAATTTTCAGCCATTGGATACCTTCCATACACATGCACATAAGGTGAATTATATTTTTTTTGTGCTTGAGGACTGTGTAGACAATTTTGATGAGAACCAAGCACTTGGCCTTTTCCAGAAAAAATTGGAATTGTTTTTTGGAAAGAGTCTCTTCCCAATGGGAGGGTTAGACGAGGATGAAGATTGGGAAGCCATAATTTGGGTGGATGAGTATTGTAGGGTTCTGATACAAATTTCTACCCACACTTTTATTTCATCCTCATCAAGTGAAAATGAAAATTGGGAGAAGGAATTTTTCTTGTTGGTGCAACAGGAAGAGCTGGAGGCTTTTCCTAGGTGTTCATGATGACTTGTGGAATGCACCATCACCCTCCCGTAAGCCACATAGGCACATATGGCTGTCACTTTATTCCATTCAACCACATGTGGATTGGGTGGAAGATTACATGTCACACATGGAGTCTTCTTGCAGAAAAATTTCTGCACATGATCAGTGGAAGACAAATAAGCAAGAAAAGTGCCAAGATAAGTTGTTCAGGAAAATACCTTGTACACAGTTGGATAGATGCTTGCACTATTTGACTAGTGGCAGAGAGTTGAGCCATTGGAAGTGTTCACATGGACCTTTTAGTAGGAGTTTCAGTCCCTTATCAGGTGGGATGAGGGGACGCTTATTTGTTTTTCCTACTTGCATTTTTGGATATGATTGTGATGCATCATCTTATTGTGAGCAGTTTGGGCATCCTTGTTGGTTGGATGATTCCTATACTCATTGGGATTAGACATGGGACTCACACCTATGTATTTGCAGCAACATCATTGTGAGATTCAATGCTGATGTGCATCAAGCATAGAAGGACCTTTATGTTGGGTGGGGAAATCTGACAGATTTTCAACTTTGCATTGAGAATTTCCAGTTTTCGGTGCAGTGGTATGATTTCCGCAGCATGAATGTAATTTCATGTGATGATAAATTTGTATGGTGGATTCTAATGTTTGGATACTTACAGTTGAGGAAATGGGATCCAAGCATAAATTGACTTGACAAGTTGTGTGGGAAGGCATTCTCACTAAAGGGGGTGCAATGCAAGCAATGGGACCCTGGAATTGCTTGTTTTGGAGAAAATTTACAGGATGGCTTCATGGAGAAATTCAACCTTTTTGCACAATGGATTCATGCTCCGGTTCTCCTACATGATTAACAAATTGCAGCACTCTGAAGTGCTTCTGCTTGAGGACAAGCAAATTTGGGAGGGGAGGACTGTCATGTCCCCATATTTTGGGACATTAAAAGTGTTGACCATGATGAAATTCCTAGGGGCTCAAATTGACATTAATTATTATTCCTAGGAAAAATATTGCTAACAATTGTTCTAAGGCATGTATTTAATTTTATTTCGGCAATTTTATTTAGTATGCACAATAATGATGTGGAATTAAGGCTTCCATGTCAGGAGGGCGCATTGGGGAAAGCTAGTAAACTTGCCTTGGATGGAAAAATGGAAACAATGCAAAAGAAGGAAAAAGAAACATGTCATAGTAAAGATAGAAACTATCCAAATTAGTTTCTAATTTGGTGCAAGGATGAAAAGCAAGGAAAGATTACCTTATGCACAAACTTGCTAATTACTCAAGGAAGGAGCAATTTCTATTTTGGACTGAAGGATACAAACATGGAAACATTTACTAAGCTTCATACTTGATATTTTTCTCAAGAAGGTCGAATTTCCACTTTGGGTTAAGTTATACAAAGAAGGAAACATCATTTGCAAACCAAAATTGTTAATCCCATCAAGGAGGGCCACTCATGGCTTAGGAACAAAATTGGCAAGTGGGTTACTTGTTCAACGGGTCAAGGACTTGCTCAACAAGTCACCCAAGGTCTACTTAAGGGAATTTCCAACTCCATTATTCAGTTTGGTTAATGCATTTTTGTAATTGATTGAATCTTAAGCTTCATTTCTGAGTGGTGATCCTCAGTCTCTTGGGTGATGTGCCCTAAGTCCCCTGTTCTCTTTATCCCCTCTTCTTCCCTTCTCATTGTAGGTTATATTGGAGATATGTATCAACTCTCATCCATTAATGGAGTGATATTGCAGGTTTTGAAGCCATTTCAATTTTAGTGCAGCACATTAGAGTGATTGGGACACTCCTCCATTCGAATATCAAAGCTATCTTCAAGATTTCCTCCTTTTATGAGAGATTGATGATATGAAGTGATGAAGAGAGATAGATGGATCTCTACCATTAATTGGGGTTATTATCAGTCCCTAATATTAGTCTCCTAACAGTTCCAAAGTTTTTGTAATTTTCTAATAGTTTTCCGTTACAATGTCTACCTCCAATTCTAGTTTTCTAGCTTTGTAATGAAGACTAAATTAATGAGTAAAGATATGAAACTCCCGTGATATTTAATTTTATCATTAATTCTCTGAAATAATGTATTCTTACCTTTCTACAAGTATTACAAAATTTTGAATATATCTGATTTACTCTAGAGAAGCACTTCCACACCCTAGCTAGAAATGCATTGAAAAATGACTAGCTTTAGATTTTGAATGAGTTGAAGGACTTAAACCTTTCTGATTTTATTTATTTTACTTCTAATCATTCACTAACTTCACATTGAACACCTTGCATGTCTGAAAATGAGTTTTATTAACCTTCTCCATATGTTTGGAAGACCCAGAACCCGAGCCTAGAGTGCAGTCCAAGGGACTAGTTTCCTAAAATTCCCAAATCTATTATTTACCTGCATAAACCTTTGGATACTGTAATATAAATTTATATCAGAGCCATAATCAATTTACCCAATCCCCTGGTTGAAAAAGGCTGAACTACTCTTCCTAGTTTCACAGTTTGGCTGCCCAAAAGCGTGGAAGTAGGTTTCCACGTAGCAGATTCTGAAACCTAAATGGAACCAGATCTAAATGTGTTAGGGAAGAGGAAATTGTATGTCTGAAATATCTTTGGTTGCTTCCCTCTGCTCACTCCTCTTGCCTACAAAATTTCCTAGAAAAAACCCCTGATTTTCCCTCTCCAAAGAAGCTCTGAGTGGTTTGATTCAAAGTTCAGAAATTGTAATTTAAATTACAAAATTAGATAGTGTTTAGGTCTGCACACTAGACTTGGGAAATCACATATATTGGCATAAATTTCAGTGTTATATTTGATGCATATGCATAAAATATCATCTCAAGCTTGACAACGTTGAAAGGCCAAAGTACAATGGCCACAAGCATACATATGAAGCTTATGAATCCTACCCAATTCATGTTAGGAAAAGGAAATGCAAGCAATAAGTGAAATGGGAGACTTGTATGTAACTAAAAGAGGGGCATACATTAGAATTTTTAGGGCTACCAAATGCCCACACCTATTAACCAAACTCATTCTTGACAAGCTTTTTCTTTAACAAGTTTTTTACTTACAACTCTTTCCAATTTTTCTTACTTATAAGTCTTTCCAAGTTTTTAAGCTGGTATTTTGCTATACTTATGCCAAATTTTTTTTCGGCCATGGTGCAGGTAGAATGAAACAAGTATTTGTCAGGCTTGTCTTCCTCCAGCGAAGGGAGTTTGGGAAGGCTAGAGGAAAGTGAGACATTCAGTAGGTCTACACGGGCTAGATCAACTAGATGTCAGAAGATCAGAAGAAAATTCAACAAATGCATGAATTTTTTTCTCCAAGGAGGGGGGTCATGTTCCTATGACGATGAGACAGTGGGAGACATCGACGTGCCCTTAAGGTACCAACACCTAGTGAAACAATGGATACCTAGCAATCTTCCTAAAGTAAACACTGATTTTGTGTGAATGAGAGGATATATAAAATTGCACCGTCATCATTGCATGGATTGGGGTTGTTTTGCATAGACGACATAAAGGTTGGATACAGTAGATGTACAGAATTGATGGAGTATGTTGGACCCTGTTACAACTACAATGATTGGATGCGCCTGGTCCAATATTCACGAAGTATGCCTAGATATGGGTTGTCAGCGAATTATATACAACTGAAAGACAAAGCAGAAAATAAAGGAGCAATGATGTACATGGACAGAAGGCCAAAAACAACCGGTAATATTGCATGGTTTATAAATAGTACACAACCAGGGTCTACAATAAAGCAACCCAACTGCATATTCGAGTTGCGTGAATGAAACCGTGTCTTTGTATGTGCAATTAAATCAATAGCTACTGGCAAAGAACTGCTTATTGATTACAATTTGAATCGTGTAGATACAAACAATGTTAGTATGGTTGTGGTACAACAAACAATTTAACCACCCTTTTATTAATTATTTTAACATCTATAGGACTTTTTGTTAGCATATAATTGAAATTATCTACTTTTCATGTTTCCTTATGTAACTTTTAGTATGTTTTTGATGCAGGGTTCTCTCAAGGGCACCTCCATCTCCACAAATGTTTGTCGACCTGAGTCAAGGAAGTAGGTATACATCGATATTGCCAATGTAATATTAAATTTAGGATGGACATACAGATACGTTGTTATGTATTTTCATTAGTATATTAGGTTCGTTTATATAATATTATCTATTTTCCATGCAGAGTGTTGATCAGGGAAGCCAACCGGCTATTGATTAGCCGACTACAGCATTAGGGCAACAGCCAAACATGAATGTAATTCTCCATTTCAAATACTTTAAAATCGTAAACATGTATATCGTGACACATTATGTTTATTTTTTATGTATTATTTCGTTTTTATGGTTGCATTCATGATGGTAATGTTGTCTACCTTTTTTGCAGATTGACCGGGGAAAGTCCCCAGCTGTTGATCAGACGACTTGAGCCTCGAGGCAACCAGTAAACCTAAATGTAATTCCACATTCTAAATACTTCAAAAATGTACACATATAAAACATGTAGCATAGTGTTTATTTTTGTTCTGTATTTGTTAGCTTTTACATATTGCGTTCATTGTGATAATGTTCTCTACTTTTTTTGCAGGTGGTTGATCGAGGTAAATCCCCATCTATTGATCAGACCACACCCTAGTCTAGGCGTTAGGTAATCCTAGATGTAATCCCTAATATAATTATTTGCGCGCACTATTACTTCAAAGACTAAGAAATTTTTTATATATTTCAATTGCAGATAGGGGATTCCGTTTATGAAACAGCGTCTCAAAACTCTTTACAGAATGAGATCGCTCGGTTGATGAGAGATAGTGAAATTAGAGAGTCTATAGAACAGTTGAGGGTGCTACAAAGGACAAGGGAAAAACAAAATGAGGAACTGATTCATCTGACATTGGAAGTTCCACTAACATAAGGGATCGAACAAAGGATTCAATTGTTGTTACAGCAACGTAAACAAGTGGACGTAAGTTATCGAATAAAAATGCACATTCATTTATAAAAACTTTATAATATTTGATTTTATATGCTATTGAACTTATAATACAATGGTTTGAATTTACAGCGCGCTATGGAGATTATCAGTGGTGGTCAAGGCAATGTTGGTCCCAGTGACCAAACCACTCCACGTACACCACATACTGCTCCCATATTGTCCACTGAACAATCAGAAACACGCTCTGTGACACCCCTGAGGGCAGCGAAGGCTGCAGCTGATGTTGCCCCACCCACAACAGATGTTGCAGAAGAAGGGGTGGATGCAGGGTCAGATAGAGATGTGGAAGCATTTCCTGGATCTTCTCGTCTGACTAGCACTAGTTCAATAGTGTGTACACTTTTGGTGAATGAAGAACTGGTTCCAATAAAGATAGAAAGGATTCCAGGTCATTATAGATTGTTCAATTTAGTTTTTATAATTTGTGTCTAATATACCGATAATATTTTCTAATGTTGACTAATGATGGCATTAATGTTTTCCAGGAAATGATATATTTTATAAACATATGAATGATTTGGCCTAGGAGATCTTCGGGCCTACCATCTGCACAATGTGGAACAAGTAGCCAAAAGCTTTAAAGGATGATCTGACTCGCTTGGTTAGTCTATTCGAAAAAGATACCTTCGATACATCGAAGGTCCTACAGAACGCTAGAAAACATCTGAAGATTGACCGAGACAAGTATAGGGTTCACCTAGAAAAGAACCCTAGGTATGAGCACCCTCCAATGATTCCATCTATGGAGTGGAAAGCCCTAGTGGAATATGGAAAAGAGAAGGACCTAAGAAAATCAGGAAAGATACCACCAGGTGGAACAGGGAGGTATGCAATACATTCCAAAATGTAGTGATAAGCCTTATTATTACTAGTTTTTATACCAATTTTGGTACATCGACCAATGTATTTAAAAACTTAATTAGGATCTCAGACACATCTAAGGCCACAAATGCAAGAATTGAAAAAATTGGCCAACACAAGCTTGGGCGTGGTGGTTACTCCAACTTAGCGGCTCGATATGTAAGTATCGCAAAACTCGAATCCGCATCCAAATATCACACACGTTATTATTTTTGTGCTGTTCTGATAAAAGGCATTAAAATTAATGACATCATGCAAATATGAAGGCCGACTGGTTCAAAGAATTGCCTAGTGTGGATTACATGAATCTTGGCTTTGAATAGGGCTTTGACGCCGTTGTTGAACACCGGAAAAGCTTGTCTTGGAATACTGCACGACCTTCTGCTGATCCATCTGGTGCCCAGGTATGTGAAAACTGTATAGTTTAATGATAATTTATTAATTCTCATGCAATTTGTTCCTTATAAATAAATTAACATAAATTATTTATTCCTTTTTGTGCAGGAAAGTAATGATCCCGTTCATGTCGAGGATGTAGTACATGACCAACCAAATGAAGATCATGCTTCTCATCCTGGTAATGAATTTATTAATGTGCTACTATTTTTTATAGACCATTGCAGATGATGAACATTAATTCTAATTCTACACAATTCAACTGTAGAGCATGTAGATGCAGATCATAACATAGAACAGGTTGGGCCTGTACGAGATAATATCGAACATGTTGATGTGCCCATGGCAGGTAAAAACACACATTCGTAATGTTTTTTAACTGAATTACTCATATTTATCAAAATATAAATATATTAATAAAAGATTTTGAGATTATTGCAGAAATTCATCGCCCCTCGCCTAAAGTTCAACCTTGCGAGCAGACTAGTAGGGATACCGATGATCAGATTCCCAAAGATGTGACTCTAACTAAATATTTAAAGAGAAGAAAAATAAAAAGGAAGTGACTAAACAAATTTTGAGTAATTCTTATTTATAAAAAAATAACATTTAATGGTTTTTTCCTCTGTTTCATGAATGAATGTTTGAATGAATGCTTTACTAAATGGTTTACTGATTTTTTTTCTGCCATTGAACAAATTAATGTTTTAATGAATGAGTTAATGGATGGTTTAATTAATGTTTTTTTCAGCTGTTAAGTGATTGAATGGTTTAATGAATGGTTTAATGAATGATTTAAAGAATGATTTAATGAAAGCATCTTTCAACTATTGAGTGAAATAATTTGCAGTAGATGCATTGTTATTTGCAAGTATATGCATTGGGTTTGGGGAGTTGAGAGTGATGTGAGGGGAGGGAGGGGCCATAAGAGCTTCCACCTTCACGTGGTTGGTCCTGTTTAGTAGAGAATATTAAATTATTTTCGAAACAGAGAGGATCTCAATGAATGGTAAGGAAGAATACATTAAAAACATCTATTTCTATAATTTTAGTGTATACTTTTCACTATTGCTATTTGACTCCTCCATTGGAACTTGTTACAGATAGCGTTGAGAAACATTTCCATACTTAAGAGGCAAGAAATGGTGTTTTGATTAGATCGATGGCCTTATATACATAGTATTTTTGGTTATCCATGTTTTATCAGGTGATATATTCTTAACAATGAATTTACTTGAATAGTTGAAGAGTATTGTAATTTACATTGTAATAGAATTGTATTTATTTAGATTGGTTTTTTTTTATTTTCATACACAAACATAAATTTATTTGATGGGTCCTAACATGAAACTATTGCAACAGGACAAAAAATGAAGTATGTTGAATGGTTTTTTGAAAGGTAAAGCATAAAAAGAAAATGTGAAGATCCACAAATCAAGGTATAATTATGTTTTCTTTTGTTTTATTGAGCTATGTATTGGGTATTTATGCATGTGCACACACATACATTTAGTTGATGATGATGATTACCATACATTGAGGTGAACTTTGTTCTATCTGATCTAAACAATTACCTTAAATATTTTGATTTATCGTGATAACTGGCCCCTTGGTAATACTTTACCAATACCATATAGCTAGGACAACAAAATTAAATGTAGGCATTTCATTACAAGAAATATGATAGTCATTTGAGTTTCATGGGAATATGAAAGTTCAAAAGACAGAAACAGATAGATAGACTTGTGAGGAAAATGGTATCTGAAGCGCTGTTTCCCTATTATTCTGCATGAGTATATTATTATCCGCCCCAGTTTATCTTTCTCCAGTAGTTTTGTAATTTGTTTCTTAATCTCATATCTTGTTCAACTTTCATGTTTGATTGTGCAGTGGAAAACCTATGTTTATATTTGTGCTTATCCCTGTAGGTTGTGAGTTGGGCATGGCACACATTGGTATTTTCAGTTTCCATTGTAACTTTTCACCCCAACATCACCGTGCACTTTATTACTCATAATTGCTAATTTGTTACAAAGTCTTCTTTGTGCAAATCTTTTATTAGGCATTTATATCTTTCTGTATTGCTTCCAATTTATCATCGAGTTTAAAGTGGTCACTTAGAGCAAACATCTCAACTCTGGAATACAAAAGAAGAATGACTGTATCGATAATTATGGTAACAAAGTATTGAGATCTGCTTGAAAAAATAAAGATCTATTTGCTACTTTATTTCTGGAAGGCATTGTTTGAATGCTTAAATTATAAAAATTGTTTATTTTTGTTGTTTTCAGGAAATCTTCCAGAGGTATCCATGGCCTAAAAAAGAGTATCAGTCATTTTCACTGATTTACAATGATAGATCACTAGATTTGGTATGACATATTTTCGCTAAAGGCAACATTTTCACATTTGTTGGAAATAGTTTCGAGGTTCTTTCCCAAGGAAAATATGTTTTTATTGAAGAAAGCCCATTTGCAGGCATGAATTTTGGTGGCGTTGATACTAATCACTTCAAGGGTAAACATCAATATGCTCCTGTTACTCGAAACGGTTACTGGAAGGTATGTAATAGAATCATGTTAGTTTTCCAGGTTTAAGATTGACTGTATTTAAGGATAAACACATGCATACCATGTTCTTTGTATGAGTCAATATAGTTACTAGTAGGTATGTAATGGGATTAATATACTCTAATAAATCAATTTTTCTATTTCCTTCAGTTTGACATGGGAGACTTCCTCATTGATGATCAATCAACACGTCAGCATATAGTCCATCTTATTCAATTGGGCACATGATTGCTTCTTAAGGAATCTTATGAAACTATTGATGGCATTTTATGAACATTTTGTTGCAGGTTTCTGTGCTGGAGGTTGTGTTTCTATTGCATATTCTGGAACTCCTTTGCTAGTTGGTCCATCGGTAAAGCATGCATACCTTTGATATTTTGTAAATTTCTTGTATAAGTTAGTGGTGTTTTCTAGGTCTGTGCATGATATGCTATTGTTGTAAAGCATAAGTGTTTCATAGCCACACCAAGGATATATGGCAGAAAAAAATATTTCAGAATCATAACCAACAGAGTATTATCATTTAAACCACTTTTCTTTGAAATCAACAGTAGTAGACAATTTTATCAGCTAGCAAGTGTAAGTATTAACAACCATCATGTATCATCACATATGCATTATTATCATCATTTAGATTAACTGTAAATACTATTGTATATTAACATGAATTACCAGTTGAGTTAACCATCCTTTTAAGGGTTTATACAAGTCCTCCTTAGCCTGAAAATAATGCTTTTGGCTGGCAGAATTCAATGACATTGTTGAGATTTCCCCATAACTCAAATATGACCCTAACTTGGTTGATTTTGCGGGTCTGTTTGATAGGTTTTAGGGCTAGAAACAATAGTAACACTGATCAATAAGGAAATAATCCCTAAATTCCCCTACTAAACAATTAAATGGGGTCGTTGTAAGGCAGAAAGTAACCTTTTATCAAGGCCAAATTATCCCAACCCTTGAAACATGTCAAATATGAAACCCTAACTCTGACTTTTGACTGGTTTTTTTAGGTTGCTTCTCAAGTTCGTGGATGTAGACAAGAAGATAGGTGATGCACTAGAGGATCTAGGGCTAAATAGGTAGGCCAAAATTTGAGGGTGCCTTAGAATTTGAAAATTGTTGTTATTTTTGGATTATTGAATTTTATAAATTTCTAAGGTTTTCTAGTTTATAAAAACACAGATCTAATCTAACACTACACTAATCATGCAAATGCGTCTATTTACACATGAAATACTAAATTTTGATCAAAATGACAAATCTTATGGTTTTTGTGAAATTTACTTCAAACCCAAGGCCATAAGGGATAGTGATCAGCCTCCCTCTTGGAATATTTCCCTAAGGCTCACCAACTAGGACTTCCAAAAACAACCTCTAGGGTTTGTTGGAGGATCCTAATTAGGGAAAAATTCAGAGATCTAAGGACAAACAAGAGAAAAATCCTTCAAGAGGATGTTTTATAACATGTAAAAGTTGACAAAAGCTGGTAAAAATCCCTAATTCAGAGAAAACCCAGCATTACAACCACCATTCAATCCATAGAAGCATAACTTCACCAAACTTTACCAATGGAACAACATGTTTATCAGCCTCCCTCTACTACAGAATGTGACACAACTATGCTAAATAAGAATTCATTTATTAACATAGTTGTGGAATAAAAAAACAACACATCGTTTGCATATAAAAGGAACAAACCAAATATTTGGAATGGGGGTCTCATTCCATTAATATTCGTCATAATGCAATACATCCTCAGAACATAAATATAACAAGTCTAGTATAGATCATATTACAAGAATGACTATCCACTATTATCTCAAAAGCCTTAGAATTAAAGCAACTGCAACACCCTTCTACTGTTTAACCATATTATACTAGCTATCAACTATAACAACATCATTAATAACAATACCAACAACCCTTTTCCAGGCGTAAACCTTTACAAAATATATCCTCTCTTAATGGTGGGGAGTTCCAATCAAAACCCTATATATCCAATGTATTTCTTCACTGTTTGGCTTGATGGACTTCCTGTTATCTCCTCTCCTTCTCTAACCAAATGTCTTCCATCTCTCACCACCTCATCGAAAAAAAATGTTATTTTAAAAATTAAAAATTAAGGACCTAATAAGACCAAACAAAACTTGTTGGCTTTCCCTCATGTTGGTAATCCATGTGTTTCCCCTGTCCAGTGGAAAACCCCCCTGTTGTATATGTTATCCATTCGATTTGATGCATAACTCAGATACATATAGACATGGATGTTCTAAATGACACGAAGAAAAATCCAATCATCCATAAACTGAGTTAGATCAATTTTGAAAACCGAGTGGTTAATCAAGTTCATTCCAACATTGACAAACCCTTTATAATCATATAGGGTTGGGGGATTTATCTCATTCAAGTCAGATTTCTAATTGTTGTAACAAAATATTGGCGCGTAATAAAGAGTGGGAACTATTTCTTAAGGTAAACCATTGCTCTATTCAGGTCGAGTATTCACATAGAACTTCTCCCTACTCCCTTGCAGCTTCGATGATGGGTGGGCTACCGTGAGCCAAGAGATAATGTTGCCCCTAGCTCTCATCTATCCTAATGTAATGTGGCAATATAGGGCATCTAAAATTTCAGTTTGGAATTGATGTGGTTGTAGATGTTTTCCCATAGATACACAACAAACATCACAGCATGCCAAAAAAAACAAAAACCCTGAATCGTTTGCATGCCCAAAAAATGAAAACCCTGAACACGGTTGCATGCCCATCCAATATAAAACCCTGAACTGGTTGCATGCCCAAAAACCCTTGTCGCAGCATGCCCAAAAAATGAGGTGATGCTTACTCGTTGAGTCATGAACTCCAAATCAAAACTGTGAGCTCCAAACGTGAACTGTGAGCTCCAAATGTGAACCGTGATCTCCAAATCGAAACTGTGAGCTCCAATTCTCAACCACGAGCTCCAATTCTGAACCCCAAGCTCCACCGAAGCTACTCCAAAATTCACAAAAATGTCCAAATTGCATAAAACTGTCCAAAACGAGTCGCGACAATGTCGAAATAGACTATTTATTTTTTATTATATATTATTTTATATTATATGTATTTTATTTTTATTATATATTATTTTATATTATATGTATTTTATTTTTATTATATATTATTTTATATTATATGTATTGCCATAATAGTATTTTTTTATTAGGTATAGTATTTTTAACTTAGCTATATTTATTTTTTAGTATATGTATTTTTAACTTAGGAATAGTATATTTTATTATAATATGATGATGATGATGGCGATCTCACCTATCCATACAACGAAACCCCTGAAGATGAAGATGATGATGGCGATCTCAGCTAATCCCTACAATCTCACCTAATCATTATTGTTATGTTGATGATCATCATATTCATCATCATGATCATGATCATCATCATTGTCATCATCATTGTCATATTGTCTTCGTTGTTTTCAACATCGTGGTCTTCATTATCATGACCCTCATCATCATCATCATCGTCGTCTTCATGATGATGATGATGGTAATGGTGATGATGATGGTGATGATGATGATGATGATGGAAATGATAACCATCATCACCATCATCATCATCGTCGTCATCGTCATCGTCTTCAACATTGTTATCTTCATTATCAGGACCCTCATCATCATCATCATCATCATCAATGTCATCATCATCATCATCGTCATCTTCATCATCATCGTCATGAACCTCATCCCCATCATCGTCATCCTCATGATGATGATGGTAATGGCGATGATGACGGCGATGATGATGATGGAAATGCTGATGATCACCATCATCTTCATCAATGTCATCATCATCGCCATCATGATGATGATGATGGTAATGGCTACGACGACGGTGATGATGACGATGGTGATGATGATGATGATGATACTGATGAAGAGGACGATGACGATGACGATGATGATGAAGAGGATGATGATGACGATGACATTGATTATGATGATGATGTTCCATAATCAATGTCGTCATCATCATCATCGTCCTCTTCATCATTATCATCATCATCATCATCATCCTCTTCATCATCATCATCATCGTCATCATCATCATCTTCATAATCATGACCCTCCTCCTCCTCCTCCTCCTCATCATCATGTCCTAACAACAACATAGTCAATGGCTTCTAACAACATGTCCTATGGTAGTCTTTCGGAAGGTTAATTTCTACACATATCCACATATAGATAGTGATATGAACTTTTCACCAACATTAAGAATAAGTAAAACTTATTGTACTTCAAAGATACTTGTTTTGTAATCCACCAACATTAAGAATAAGTAAAACTTAGTTTACTTCAAATATTCATTTTCGAAAAAAATTGCATAACACTGGCAAACCTTTCAATCAAAAAGTGATGAGAAGGAAATTGTTTGATATAGCCAAAAAAATGAAAGGAATTTTTTGTATCCTTGAAATACTTCTTATATCTAATAGATTCCTCGACTTCTAGAACTATGGGTCCCAAATATATGTTCAATAGAGAGATGCAAACCTGAGAGGAAGAAAAGCATCCTAACTTGAATAAAGAACCTTCACATTAATGAGGGAAGAACCATCTACATAACGACACATCCCTATCTTGGATAAATGAAAATATAGCTTTGAAGGATGATTGAAAAGTTGAGCATGTGAGCATGTGAGCATGGTGATGATGATGTTGATGATGATTATCATCATCATGAGGATGACGATGATAATGATGACGATGATGATGATGAAGATGATGATGATGATGTTGATGATGATGATTATGATTATGATGTTGATGTTGATGATGATAATGATGATGATGATGATGATGATGATGATGTTGTTGATGATGATGATGATGTTGATGACGACGATGCCAATGATGATGATGATGATATTGATGATGATGATTATGATTGTGATGATGATGATGATGATGATGATCTTGATGATGATGATGATGATTATCATCATCATGAGGATGCCGATGATAATGATGACGATGATGATGAAGATGATAATGATGATGTTGAGGATGATGATGATGATTATGATGTTGATGTCGATGATGACAATGATGATGATGATGATGATGCTTATCATCATCATGAGGATGACGATGATAATGATGACAATGATGATGAAGATGATGATGATGATGATGATGATGATGATGATGTTGATGAAGACGAAGACAATGATGATGATGATGATCTTGATGATGATGATTATGATTATGACGACGATGATGATTATGATGATGATGATGATGATGATGATGATTATCATCATCATGAGGATGACGATGATGATGATGATTATCATCATCATGAGGATGACGATGATGATGATGACGATGATGATGTTGATCATGACAACGACGATGACGATGATGATGATCGAGGATGAAGATGATGATGGTGATGATGATGATGAAGATGATGATGATGGGGATGATGATGTTGATGATGATTATCATCATCATGAGGATGACGATGATAATGATGAAGATGATGATGATGATGATGACGACGATGATCATGAGGATAACAATGATGATGATGATGATGAAGATGATGGTGATGGTGATGATGATGAAGATGAAGATGATGATGAAGATGAAGATGATGATGAGGATGATGATGATGATGATGAAGATGATGATGAAGATGATGATGATGGTGATGATGATCATGAAGACAATGATGATGAAGGTGACGATGATGACGGTTGTCTTATGATGATGACGATGAAGATGATGATGTGTGATGACGACGACGATGACGATGAAGATGATGATGTGTGATGGTGACGACGATGATGATGAATACCATGATGATGACGACGACAATGAAGATGACAATGATGAAGATGACGACGACGACGACGACGACGATGATGATGATGTAAATGATGATGCTTATGATTATGATGTTGATGCCAACAATGACAATGATGATGATGATGATGACGTTGATGGTGATGATGATGTTGTTGATGACGACGAAGAAAATGATGATGACGATGATCTTGATGATGTTGATTATCATCATCATGAGGATGACAATGATAATGATGACGAGGATGATGAAGATGTTGTTGATGATGATGATGATTATGATGTTGATGTCGACGACAACGATGATGATGATGATGATGATGATGATGATGGTGATGGTGATGATGTTAGTAACTCTTTAAAAAAAAAGATAAAATATTAGTTCTAATTAAATATTTACCTTTCAATATATTTCATCATCTTCTTCATCCATGTCATCATCTTCTTCATCCAAGTAATCATCTATATCATCAGATACATAGTCAACGTTGTAAGGATTGGCCATATCATCATCGTCATCATCATCAGTCACGCTCATCGTGTCATCGTCGGAATAATCTTCATCGGCATTGTCTGCTACATCATCTTATTCAACTATTTCTTGGACATCTTCTGTTGGATCATCATCATCAGCTAAGTCATGTTGATCATGGTATTCATCATCATATTCTTCTTCCAGAGAACCCTCTTCATTACCATCATCTAGGTTATACTTTACTGTCCTTCCCCTTGGATCGTGTCTCACAACAAATGACCAGCCCGCTTTACCTGGAACGTCTGAGTAAAATACTTGTTCACATTACCTTGGAAGAACATAGGGCTCTGTTCCTGGCTCAAACAATCTTGTGTTTACCATGGAAAATCCATTATCATGTTCAATAATAGTTCTATTGGGATCACATTGATTCAATCGTAACCTATACCATTTGACAACGAATAGAACTACCTTAAAGGATTTAAAGGCACACTATATAATATCTTCCAAATACCCATAGTATCAATTTTCTGAGACTTGTGGATGTCTGTCAATTCTAGATGAAACATTGGTAACCTCAAAGACAATCGAAACCCCAGAATCTGATTTTTTCTTTGTTTCATCCAATTTTTTGATCTGATATCTACCTCCATTGCAAACCATAGCCTTATGGTGTTTTATCTGCAATAAGTAATACACGAAAAGATTACACAACCATTCAGTCCTTATGCAACAATACATGGAAAAGAAGAACATGTACGTCAAAAAGTGATTTGCAAAATAAAATATTTAGAGGGATTGATTAATTATATGCTTGTCATTTTATCTTTTACACCATATGCCAAATTGATTTCCCTTTCTGTTAGATTTTTATCTCCATTGTGTTGTGCTGCTTTTACCAATGAAGCCACACCTTCCCACGATATTCCATGACCCGATTGTGCGCATCATTAAATCCATACCTTCATCCAGTCAATATTGTTTGCGATGTATAAATGAATTGCATCCCATTCTCGACCAACTGTTTAATGACAATAACCATTAAAATGAAAGAAAGGTGTAAATCTCCTTAACAAAGTATATTCTCTTAATTGAAGCAATTATGACTAGAAAATACAATTAGAATATGAAGGATATAATAAACATCCACTAGCTAATAATTACCTTTCACCTTCCTCAATCTACCTTTCCTCTTCAGTTGCTCCCCTTCAGATTTGTTATTGGAGTCCAGATCACAAATGCGACATAAATTGAGCTTTGACGCTAAAATAGGGAGATATTCACTAACATACAACATGTTTTGGTATACCGTATATCCTTCCATCATAGAACCCTCCACATGTGCTCGTTGTCTCACCATACCCTTCATAAATTTCAAGTGCCTCTCAACCATCCACATGGACCTTAAGTGCACAGGTCCACACAACTCAATCTCCTCAACTTGGTGTATGAGGTAGTGTTCCTGTGCATTGAAAAATGTCGATGGTAGATGCTTCTGCATTTCACATATGAGACGAGGAATTTCTCTCCTCCAATACTTTATATATTCTTTATGGATTTCTTTAGATGTCAACCATCTACAAGTGACGCAAACTAATAACGATATTTAACAAAAATAAACATTAAATTACAATATATGTTGAAATAGTGCACAAAAAAAAATATATAAATTATACGAAGAATTAAAGAAACACAAAGCACATGCAAGTAATCGCTAGTTACCTCATGTATTTACCAAGATTATATATAACTTGCTTGGAATTGTTGTCGAAGTTGTCCGGGAGAGAGAGAGGTAGAACATACTGTATCAATATACAAACCATGCCATTTATTAAACAAAGAGTATACAAACAAGAAAAAATTATATGGACATAACAATAATAATTACCTTGATGAAGACATGCCAATCATGTGTTTTGACCCCCACAAAATCACCTTTTTTGGTTATGATATTATTCAAGTTTGCACAAAATCCAGTGGGAAATTTAATTTTCCGCATTACTTCTTTGACAACATTGCTTTTTTTCTCCGTAAACATCCATGGAATTGAGTTTATATTAACTTTTTCTCCGTTGGTATGAAATTGGATGACGTCTTTCATTGCATGGTTGCTTTCTTGAATGTCTTTGCAAGCTTTCACAACTTTATCTTTCTCCCTCCTTAGCTCTAGTAGTCGCCATAAGGTTTCAGTAACATTCATTCCAATATGCATTGTATCAAACAAATGAGCAATTTGTAGGTGCTCATAGTAGGGCAACTTGCTGAATTGAATAGGATAAATCTTCATTCCTCGTGGAAGCCCATTAATGCCTTCATGATCACGATGGACATCATGAATATTAGTTTATAAATAAATTACATCATAAATCAAATATGGCCACTACAACAAACAACTCACAATAAAAATTAAAATACATAACAATTCATATACGATGATCCATACGTACCATGATGACGATTTCTATTGTATTGCATCTTCCAAAGGTGAGGTGTCATTCTCCGTGGTTTTAATGCAGTCTCCTGCTTCCCATTGAAAAGATTTTTTTTCAGTTGTTCTATATCTGTGATTCTTAGAGAGGAAATTCCTATACTCATCAAACACCTCCTTTCTTAAGCTTTTTGAACGATGAGATTTTATCTTAGGACCACAAATTGGACATGCAAATTTACCCTTTGTCTGAAGACCTACAATATTTAGATATGGAATATCTATGTGAAATATATTCATATATAAACTATTCTAACTACTCCATATCATTAAATGCAATTAAAGTGGAACTTAAAATTACAAACCACAAAATGAAGTTAACCCAGGGGCATCGTGTATTGTCCATACAACCATTGCATGGAATTGAAATTTCCTTTGTCGTATTAATCTAGATACGTCATACATAGTTATGCCATTTCATAACTTCAATAGCTCATCTATAATAGGTTCGATGTATACATTCGTATCTTTGACTTGGAACTTACCTGATTCATTTGAAGTACATATAAAATATATCATTATGAGAACCATTAAGATATATAAACCATGCACAAGAATAAACCATGCACAAGAATACAATAATATATATATAATTAAGAAACATAATACGACAAATGAGATGCCACAACTACATTATAAATGAAACAGTTTTCAACAAAAAAACCTGGAATAATCATCGACAACATTATGTGCTCCCTATTTATTGACAACCATGGAGGAATGTTATTGTTGATAACAAAAATAGGCCACACCATGTGAATGGATTTCATCTATGAAAATGGATTAACACCATCTGCTGGCAAAGAAATCCTAAGATTATGTGGTTCTTCTTTAAAGTGAGGCCACTTTTCCTCCATATCTCTAAAAGCATAACCATCTGTAGGCATTCGGATAACATCATCTTGACTTCTGTTTCTGGCATGGCAATCCATAAATTGTGCTATGTTTTTGCACCTGAACAGTCGTTGCAAACATGGAATGATGGGAATATAACGAAGAACCTTCTGAGGCACCTTTTTTGTTACTTTATCTGTACGATATCTACTTACATGACATTCTTGACATTCTATTGCAAATTCATGCTGATTATAATATATAACATGGTCATAGGGGCATGCATGAATTGCTTCATAATGCATTTCAATCTCTTTTATGATGGAAGATAAATCTCGATATGTGGGAGGTAAAATATTTGATGGTGGTAACAAAAATTCAGCTATCAAGCTACAAAATAAAAATAAAAATTGTTAATGTAATAAATAAATAATATTAACGAAACACGCTTCATCCGTACGATGATCAATAATGAGTTAACAATACAATTATTAGAGGAATACAAATAAAATTTATCACGATCCTATATATGTGATGGATTATTTTACATACCTTAGCATCCGTGTGATTGCAATGTTCGAAAGACCATTCATAACCTTCAAGTTCATTATCAACAATACAATAGAGAGAAGATTTGTTTTGGAGCCTTCATAATGGGGTTCATATGCCTTATCGAGAAGAGGTATATCGTGAACATCATCAAAGTCATCATCGTTTTCATTATCAACGTCATCATCATCATCCATTCTAACGTTAAATGAATCATGGATCAATGTATTTGTACCATCATCTTCAATTATATTATCGGTATGATCATCTTGTTCAATATGATCATTCACTTGTTCTCCATTAAACATACACGCTCCATGATCCTGATCCTAAACTTGTTCTGAAAGCACTTCCTCTGGACGATATGCTGTAGGGTGTCTTTCCTTTAATATAAATACATGGAAGCATCAATAGATATACATTAATATATGAAAAATAAAAATAATACATACAATTACAAAAAAAAAAATGAAGATAATAAAGTTTATAATGCTAAACCTACAAATGGACGATATTCGTTCCCCCCTCAGCATGTCCATCTTCCCTGCAATGTTTTGTGGCTGTTGAGATCAATATTCTTCTCCTCTTAAATCCCCTGCATTGAGTACATGGACAATAACATTTGCCATCACCCCTTCGTTTCGCTGCATCCCATAGTCTAGCAAGCAATTGTCGGTTGTCTTCGTTTGGATCCGGAATATTTCTATTTGACATTTTGTCACAAACTTTGTTAATGAATATAACCGGTTGCCTTAAAAAATCAAGTTCCACGCATCAACATTTTGTCAAACGGAGAGAATTCGAAGAATAAAAAATTCCCAGCAAACTGTCTATCGGTGAAAATAAAAATTTCCCACAACCGCCTGTTGAAGAATAAAACAATTCCTGAAAAACGTCCGTCGAGGAACAAATAATTTTCGCAAATCGTTTGTAGCTTCTACAACAAACATGTAGAAATGTTTAAAACAATTTATATTTATAATGGCCATGCGTCGGATATTCGACACCTTGAACATAGTTACTGTTGAAAATATGGGACCATAAATTTAAAATCATGTAAACCTTACATTTAAAAAAAAAAACCTATACATCCCGTCGGATCTCCAACGCTAAGGGGTCGGAGATCTGACACTATTGGGTACAGAGACCATCGGTTATCCGACACCCTACCGTCAGATATCCGACATCCGACCGTCGGAGATCCAACACTTAAGTGTCGGATATGCGACACTCTAGGGGTCAGATATGCGACACTCTAGGGGTTGGATATCCGACGCTTTTGTGTCGGATCTTCGATGGCGCTATAAATCTTTTTTGATTGACATTCTTTTCAATGATTGCTGTTCGACAGATTCGTGCGAAATGTTGGATGACGTCAAATTCTGACGTCAGATTTCGGGTTCAAATCCTGTTGTGAAATGAAGAACAATATTATTCTGATTTCTATATGATCTTATCTTATGGTAATATCATAATAACACAAGTTGTTGAAAAAAAACATTTTTTTAAAAACTTGTCAAGATGACATTGCTTTATTGATGAAGATGCTTTTAAAATGTTTTTGCAGCTAATAATCCATGTTCCCTTAAAACTAACTATTTTGAAATAATAATTCAATCTAGTAGTAGTGTCAACAAGTTAGCAGTTTGATTCAACACTTATAATTATTAACACTATGCTTGTCAATCACTACCTATAAAGTCTTAATAAAATTAATAATTATATTATTATAGCAGATGTAATGTTCCCTAAGAACTTAACTAAAGAGGGGATGATAACGGAAACATATTAAGAATATTATCTTCATATACTAGTGCAATATATCTCCTATAAACATTACATAAGAAGACATTGGTGTTCCAAGTCATAAACTTAATTTTAATATGAACAACTCAGATATGAGCAAAACATTACGATCACATAGGTGCGTATGGAAACCATACTCTCACTTGGTGGAAATTCCATGTAGCCACTTTGTTGCCACCAATATGCCTATCATCCAACAATGGGACACATTTAAGAATATGACCATTAAGAGATTATATCACTCTCATGCGTATTGCTAGAGGGTTTTCCAAGTAAGAGGGCATCAATTATTGACTTATTTATTTAAAAAATCTATTGCTATTTCTTTTGATAGTATGTAGTTTCATTATAACGGGGCGTTGTTTTTACACTGGGTGTGGCCACAAAATTAGATACAAATGGTTTGAAGCAGGTTGCTACAACATCAAGGATGTTTATAATTTACTAGTGTTATATTTATAGATAACCTAGCATTTAATCATTCATATTGATAGTTGGTCAACCATAATTTTATTTTATAAATGAATATCCACTAAGTGGTTTATCATCATTATTTGAATTAAGGGAAGTATTCATTTACAAAGGGTTCATTCTACCATTGTTATCTCAACTTCAATTTTGAATATAATACGCAACATACCACCATTCTTAACCCACTTTTGAGCAAGAAAATAGAAGGGATGATGTATGATCCAGAAGAGGGCATGATGGAAGAATTATATTCATGTAAGTTTGAACTCATTACTCTATCTATTTTCTATGTTTGTTTATGTCCAAGCATGTAGGATTATGGTACATTAAACAATATCAATATTTAGAGAACAAAAGTTTAAGATGGTTATGCTAATCTGTGTGATTTCATATTTTTCTGTCTCATTTTATTGAAATGAAGAAAACAACAAAAACCTATATTAAAATCTATAACATTCAACACTTACCTATAAATCATTGTTTACCAACAAAATTATAATATCAATGGTCACCCTAAGGGTTTATTCAGTGACGACCTCTTGAAATCATTGAAACATGGTTACATTAAAATCTTGATGATCATATTAGTAGAGAAATCTGCATTGGTTAGAAACAATTTGGGTGGTATGTGATGGCCCTCCATTTTGCTATGTTTTATCTACACATTTAGTCTAGAATTTAAGTCTTTTACATGAATTTTCTCTTATGTATTGGCACTTAGACACCATTTGCATGAGTTTAAATGATGTTCAATGAAGAATCATAGCAAGGTATAATCTTGTCATTATTTCATTTTAATTGTTCATTTTTAAGAGACTATATCTACTAATAAATTATTAGGGGTTTTATCATTTTTTTATTATATTGCAGATTTCTTCCACTATCCAGCACTCAGTCCTGCACCTAATACGATACCCATATCTACACTCAATCCGGTACCCAATCCAACACTTGTTTCAGCACTTCCTTGAAGGATGATCATTGATTCTCATTATTCCGAGTTTATTAAACCTATTTGGACACATTATTTTTTAGATTATTAAGATATATACCTCCCATAGAAACATGTTTTCATTTGGATACATGGACCCCAAGATAATTCAAAATTTCTAAAAAAAATCAAACTAGAAATTTTTCAGTATCCGTTTTCGTGCAGCTAGAAGAATCTCTGGAAAAACCGCCATATGGGTTTTTAGAAAATACATCTGGCTACAAAACCCAAAAATTGTTTGTCAAACATCGCAAGGAATTGGGAGATAAGGATGGGCCATTAACGCCAACTTTTCTAATTTGACTGTCAAACCCTGATTTTTGGGAACTCATCCAAACTTGGCAAAGTTGTTTCTTGGGCTTTGAGTTTTGGTTCTAGTGCCATTTTATGTATAAATTATGGTTGTTGATCAGTGTAAAAGGGAGACGAAGACAAATTCATTTTTACGCAACTCTTTTTCAACTGATAATTAAAATATAGTTTTAAGCTTTTACTTATTGTCTGAAGCAACGTCTAGAGGGGGGGCCACCTTTACACGGTGTTGAAATTTTGTTTATTCGCCTTGTTACTTGCTGTAAGGAATTATGTTTACACATTGATTGGTTATTGTTGTTCTCTATGTTTTATTAGAAATTTCAGAAGTTAAACATAGCAAACACGTGTCAAATAGGATAAAGAGTAGTGTTGTAAACGTGGTATTTATTTATGGTTATCTACATTGAATTTTCAGCATGTTTCCTTTTTTATATAAATGGTTAAATTCATGTTAAATAAACTAGGACATAGTAGCTAGAAATACTTGCTTTTCAACTTGGATAGATCATAGGAATGCTTTACATTTAACCTAGAATGTTGGCAAAAAATTAGCGTTTGGATATTTAAAGATTTCTTTCCTTGGATGTACTACGTTAAGATTTCGAGCAACTATTCACTGATTTAAATGCTTTCATAGTTAGTTCGAATTGTAGAATAAAATAGTAGTGTTGGAAGGGTTTGTGCCTATCAGTGATGTGTGGTTTGATTCCGAGTTAAAGATAATTGCTTATGATTTATATATTGAAGTTACAGTTTTAATTTTATTTAGATTAGTGATCATAAGATTGTTAGGAAGTTTTGATTTCGTAGTTACCTTTGTTGCTTCATTAGCTAGATAGTTCATTAAAGTAAATTAAAATTTCCTTTTGTTGTGCTTGTTTTAGTTTAGAAACATACATGTTCTTTAGAACTAAAGAAATAGTTAATTTGAACAAAGTTTTTTGCTTTGTATCATATAGTGGAAGGTTGATTGTTTTCCTATATAATCGATTAGATACACATGCTTCTTTTACTTACTGAGTGAATGATAGAGTGTAGGCTAGGTTTTTAATAAACTGCGAGTGATCATAGTGTGTTTTATCTCTCAGCCTGCAAACTTCCAACATATCTTAGAATAGTCCATCTTACCCTGCACATACAGTGTAGCACCTCTAAGTCTACGACTCCTCGATCGATAATTGAATTGAAGACAAATTAATTAGTCATATATTTTACTAGAGCCTTGGTGGTTCTTTTTGGGTATTCACTTTAAAGGAAAAAATAGTGAAATGGCTTACCAAATCAACTCTTTCATCCCACAAATTGACCACCCTAGCCCATAAATTGCACCATCGATATGATTGGATACCAAATATCTCCATTGAAGAGCTCCATTTAAATGCCAAATGAGGAGACATGGTGCAATAAGGATACGTTTTGGAATAATAATGCAGTCTTTTGAATGAATACTCACTTTTTGTCATTTTGATTAAATTTGGAAAAACTAGGTTTTGATTGACTTTTTGATGAGTTTTCATAATTTCAATTTTGTTTCCTATGAAAAATAGGTCATTTTTAAAAATATTCATTTTTTTCTTAAGTGAAATTACCATGTGTCCTTGTACTTCATGGCTAAAATGACCCAGATGATGAAGTCATTGTGCATTAGTTTTTGAACATGTTCCATCATAGGTTACAAGCTGGAACATGTGCACAGTCCATTCTCCAATACCAAAGCAGATAAGAACCTCCAGGGAGAAGACAATATAGTATCTTCCAGTCTCCCTCCTGAATCAACTCAGGAATCAACATTCAATCCCAAGCAGACCAACAAGTCTAAGGAGACACTCAGCTGGGATGATGATAAACTCAAGAACTCAAGAAAGGGGACACCATCACACAATCATCAACGATGATTTCTCAATAAATATAGTCCCAAAAATAGAGAAATAGTCATACTCAAAAGAGCTGAGCTGAGCCATGCCAAAGCCATGCTCCCTCTATAAATTCCATGAAATATAAGAGCCCATATGGTAAATGGAGTGCCTCCTTAGAGAGACGGTCCGCCTGTACATTGAATTCTTTGAAGACATGGGCTAATTCGAGATGGATAAAGTCAGATCGGAGAGTCATAATCTCAGTACACCAACCAACCAGATCCAGTGTTTCCAGTGTAGCCATTCCATTGAACCAATTAATAATTGCCGAAGAGTTCCCTCTGATATGCAAGTAAGGGAGACCGATATGCTTGGAAAAGATAAGAATCACCCATAGTGCAAGCAGTTCAGACTGTGTGTTTATGCTCTGACCACAGCCTAGTTTTAAGAGGATATAGTGATCATTGCTTAAAATAATGTGTACACCCACACCACCCATGCAAGAGGCTGGGGTTCCATAAAAAAAACCCACGGGGCAGTCAAATACCGGAGACAAGCCTACTAAATTTCTGTAAGTTCTGGTAAAAACCTTCACTTTGTACTTTGAAAGCTGATCCATAATAAAATGAATAGTTAGGTTCATTACCTTACTTTCAGGCTTTACAAGGATAAAAAATAGATATATTTATAATGCAACTTCCAAAGAGTTTTTTTTTCTCTTATTTAATTCCTCTTATTTCTTTCTCCAAAAGGAAATATAATCCGTCTACATTAAAAAGGTGTAAGCTTCAAATTTCTCTAGATTTTCTAAATTTTAAAAATTATTTTTATTTATTAAATTATTAAATTATTTTCTAAATTTTCCAATTGTTAAAAGTTATTTTTATTTATTAAATTCATTAATCTTTTTTTGTATTCTCTAAATTTCTATAAATTTTAAAAGTTATTTTTATTTATCGAATTCATTAATATCTTTTTTATTCTCTGCCTAGGCAAGAATATACTCACGGATTTGGAGTCAAATGTGCATAATTTATTTAACTTATCTTAACTAAATTCACTGTAAATTCTCGTAGGTGTATTCCATGAAATTTAAGAATAATATGTCTTTGATCTACTTATGCAGAAATCCATGCTCTTGCTAAGCCTACGATGTCCGATCCTTCATTTATTGCATCAAACATTAAATATAATGCAAAATTCATACCTTTTTTCTGGCCTTTTAAATTTGAGGTGCCACAAACTTACGTGGAAACTGATCGATATATTTGCTGTAAAAATGAATTGTATTGATTATTGAGTTTGCCAATTACAGGGGATGCTTTGCCAAAATTTCTGTAGTATGTAATTGGTATTCGGCAATGGAAAGAATGGCTTGTAATTTTTTAATAAATAGTTATAATTTTGTTGTTAAGAAGTGGCTCCAAAAAACAAAGCAACAACATTAAAAGATGAACTGACATGTATATAAATAATTGTTGACATTTAGCTCATAAGTTTTGAAGTACTAGAATCTAAGCCAATAACAATTAAAAAATCAATAATTACAAAAATCTATAAATAAAAATTGTGTTGCACTATTGAAAAACCTTAACCTAAAACTTAATAGAACTAACCAAATCATATATATCCCTTAACGCAAACATACTAATACACAATACTAATAATTTGTTAATAGATCATAATTAGTTTTAAAAACCCTATACCAAAAAACACTCATAATGTACTTGTGATCCATGATTCATCACCATCATATAACTTGTTTTTCGAACATTGTCACATAACACGTGCTTTTTAAAATTATTCTTATTAATTAAGACATAAAGTCGTAGGAAACATAAGCAAATTAACCTTGATACTATGTATTTAATGTTCGTAGACATCTAAGTCATATTAACTATATCATGATGATGATGGTGATAGATGCTGGAATTCATAATACAACCCATAGCATATGTTTCTTAACTTAGGGCATATTCATAATAAATAAATGATTACTATTTGATTTCTATTGTATATCGTTTTTTCCAAGGAGACTTTGTTGGGAGACTTTATGCCAAGGCACGTTCTTGCATGTGTTAACAGTACATGAAGCAAACCTATAGATGTTGTTTACGATCCCTAATTCGATAGGGACATTAAATGAGGTAAAAAGAAAAGATTTCCATACTACGGAAACAATATCGAGAACTCTGGCATAAAGTTTAATACACTTAATCTCTTGAGCTATCCTTTTGGGTTATTTATATCATATATTTACTTTTATACCTATTTTAATGTAAAAAACACATGTTTTCACAATGATGTCATTAAAAAATTCATATAAGATAAATAATTGGATCACATAGACTGATGAAATTGTTTAAATAGAACTTAATGGTCTTATTAATGGAATGCCATGTATTCAATAGAAATAGAGTGAAAATAATCTTAGAAAAATCAATTTCAATGAAACATAAACATATATTTTAGGAAAAATTGTTGATGAGAAATGGAGCATAATATTTGGTGTTTACAAGGTTAATTTCTGTTCCTAATCATCTAGTGGATGTAATATATGGCCTTGGTTTTGATTAACTACAATATTTTATCTTGGATGTTAGTAAGAAGTATTGTTTAATCATCATTTGGCTCTAGCCATAATGGTTGAGAGGGGAGTGTTATTTTCCCCACCTATGTTACGTTCATGCAGGTGATATGCTGAGCTCTTAATGAGTATATTCTTGCCAATGACCTTCAACCCCATGTTGACAAAGCCTCGAGCTTTTCTAGAATCTGACTTACCATGGGCACCATTCTCAGAATGAGGGGAAGCACTTGGTGGGTTTCCCTAATATATATATTCGAAAAAAATAAAAAATGATCACCTAATAATGATTTGCTAGTACCTTTGAAGTATCAAGTGATGAAGTAGATACATATTTGGCACCTATGTTAGATGAATTTCAAATTTTATGGAATGAGAT
>LPNX010800648.1:122597-142399 GCA_001517045.1 Pseudotsuga menziesii | reverse complement strand
GAAATATGAAAAACATTGTGCACTTTTAAATTAGGTGGTAACGCTAACTGATATGCAACTTGACCAACTCTAGTCAAAATTTCAAATGGACCACAGTAACGTGACGCTAATTTTGCACAACTCCCCAATCTTAGGGAGCTCTTCTTTGGTCTTACCTTTATGAACACATGCTCACTCACCTGGAACTATTTAGGAGTTCTTTTCAAATCTGCTTGGCTCTTTTGCCGATCCTGGGCAACCTTCAAGTTCTCCTGCACTTGTTTTACAATTTGTTCCATTTCTTTTGATAGTTCGGGTTCCAACACTAATCTATTTACTGGATTATTCCAGGAGATAGGAGTGTTACATTTACGCCCATATAGAATTTCAAAAGGACTTTACTTAGTTGATGATTAGTAGTTGTTATTGTATGCAAATTCTGCTAAATGCAAATAATCCTCCCACTTACCTGGCTGATCCTTAACATACATTCTTAACAGATCTTCCAACACTTGATTAACTCTTTCAGTCTGTCTGTCCGTCTAAAGATGGAAAGAGGTGCTGAAATTCAGAGTGGTGTTTAATCCTTTAAACAAGGATTTCCAGAAATTCCCTGTGAATTTAGGATCCCTGTCTGAAATAATAACCTTCGGCACACCATGTAGCCGAAAAATCTGTTTTAAGAAAATGTCTGCTATATTTGCAGCCTTAAAAGTGGTTTTAACAGGAATAAAATGTGCTGCTTTACTTAATTTATCCACTACCACCATAATTGAATCATTCTGATTTTGATTTCTGGGTAATCTAGTAATGAAATCTAAGCTGATTATTTCCCACTTCCAACTAGGAATAGGCAAAGGTTGCAATAACCCAGCTGGATGTTGATGTTCTGTCTTTACTTGTTGACAGTCCAAACATCTAGCTATATACTCAGCTACTTCAGATTTCATATTAGGCCAGAAATAATCTTTTCTCAACATGGTGACAGTTTTCTGGTAGCCTAGATGCCCTGAATAAGGGGTTTTATGCACTTCATCCAGAATCAGTAATTTAATTTTAGACACATTTGGCACATATAGTCTGTCCTTAAACAATAAAAATCCATCTTTATTTAAACTATAACCCTTAATTAAACTTTCCGTGGGTTCTTCCTTAGCTGTAGATTGTAATTTTTGATAAATTTCATCAAATTTTATCCCTTCAATTAGCTGTTCATTTAAATCAGAATTATAAGTACCGATTGTTGTTGTAAAATTTAATTTTGCATTTTTGCTCAAAGCATCAGCTACTTTATTTTCTTTTCCTTTTATGTGTTGAATTTCGAAATCGTATTCACTTAGGAAGGCTAGCCATCTGGCTTTCCTTGCATTTAAGTTAGGCTGATCTAAAAGGTATTTTAAACCCTTATTATCAGTCATTAAAGTAAACTTTCTGCCTATTAAGTGGTGTCACCACATTTTCAAGGCATGAATAACATCAGCCAACTCTAAATCATAAGTGGCATAATTCTTTTCATGGATCTTTAGCTTCCTGGACTCATAGGCAATGACATGCCCATCCTAAGTTAGCACTCTGCCTAGACCATCATTACAAGCATCGGTGCAAACCACAAAATCTTTATTGGGATCCGCTATTCTTAGAATTGGCGCAGTTGTTAATAAAGTTGTTAGTTTCTTAAAGCTTTCTTCGCATTTTACGTTCCAATCGAATTTCTTGCCTTTCTTTTGCAAGGAAGTGATTGGGTTGGCTATTTTTGAAAAGCCTTCTATGAATCTCCGGTAATAACCGGTGATTCCCATGAAAGACCTAACATCTGTTACGTCTTTTGGTACTGGCCAATCTTCGATTGCCCGGATCTTCTCAGGATCAACTGAAATCCCTTCCTTAGTCACCACATGACCTAAGTACCAGATTTCATACTTGAAGAAATCACACTTACTGAACTTTACGAAGAGCTGTTGCTCTCGCAGTTCTTGTAAAACTATGCGCAAATGTTCTTTATGTTCCTCTTCATTTTTAGAGTAGATCAAGATGTCATCGATGAATATGACAACAAAGTTGTATAAGTATTTATGCATTATGTTATTCATTAGACACATAAAGATAGCTGGGGCATTAGTAAGCCGAATGGCATTACGACAAATTCGTAATGTCCATACCTAGTTCTGAAAGCTGTCTTGAATATGTCCTCTTCTTTTATTCTCACCTGGTGATAGCCTGATCTCAAATCTATCTTAGAGAACACCGTAGCTCCGTGCAGCTGATCAAACAGATCGTCTATGCGGGGCAGCCGATATCTGTTTTTAATTGTCATTTTATTGAGCTGACGGTAATCTATGCAGAGTCGCATAGTTCCGTCTTTCTTTTTAACAAATATTACTGGTGCTCCCCAAGGGGAAACACTAGGTCTGATATATTTCTTATCGATTAATTCCTTTAACTGTGTTTTTAATTCATTAAGTTCCAAAATATTCATACGGTACAGAGCCTTCGAGCTAGGTACAGCACCTGGTACCAGCTCTATTGTGAAATCCAATTCCCTCCTAGGAGGTAATCCTAGAATTTCCTCCGGAAAAACATCAATAAATTCATTTAACACTGGAATATTCTCTATTTTTATTTTATCTTTTTCAACTTTATTTGCCTCATCTGTAATGATTACAGCATAGGCCTTGCATCCTTTCCTGACTACTCTTTTGAGCTGCAAGGTAGAGATCTGCCTAACCACAGTCTTCCTAGGAATACCTTTAACTATTACAGGCTGTTCATTATTATTTACACATGTAAACGTTTTATCAAAACAATTTAAAACTACCTGGTGTTGTTCTAACCAGTCCATACCTATAAGTATGTCATACGATCCAAGTGGCAGAACATTTAATTTAACAGCAGTTTTAAAACCATTCATATCTAAAGCACAATCCTTAACATAACAATTTACCTTTATTTTTGCCCCTGTGGCTAGTTGAACTAGCCAAGAGTTATCAAACTTTTCAACAGTTAGATTACACTTTTCTACTATCTTTGGTGAAATATAACTTAGGCTAGCACCTGGATCTATAAAAATAGTTACATGAGTTTTGTTAACCATACCTTCTCCTTCCACCATGGAAGTTTGGTACTCAACTTGGCGATTCTCCAACGCTGCATTGATTCGGGGCATGGTCCTTGCAAAATCTCCAACAATCATTTCATCTTGTATTGTATGAATATTGCTGTTTGGCTTCTTCCGATTTGGGCAAACTGAAGCATAGTGTGGGCCATTGCACTCCCAACACTTAACAGGTTCCTTCCTTTCGAAATTCTTAGTAAAATTTCCATGATTGTTAGAAACCTCTTTGCTGCCCTTGAAGTTATTGGAGTTATTTGAAGCACCATTTTTGCTTCCCTGAAAGTTCTTACCATTAGAATGGTTTCTGTTCTTGTTGTTCCTGAAATTTTTCTGGGGTACATACTCCTTTTTCTTGAATTCAGACTGATTACCATTCTTTTTAGCCTTCCAATTGGCTATTCCTTCCTTCTTTTTGTTCTGTTCAAAACAGAAATTAGCTTTTCGCATGGCTTCTTCCAGAGTTTTGGGGTTATCATATTCGATTCTGTCTTTTATATGGTATGGAAGGCAGCTGAGAAACCGCTGTACGTTCGGTTTCTCATCAACTAAATACGGCACATACCTTAACAGACTTAAGAACTTACTGTTTAAGTCTTTCATAGTCATGGACCCAAGCTTTAACTCATAAAATTCCTTGGCCCTTTCTTCATAGTATTGTTCAGACAAGAACTTCTTCTTGAAGTACCTTTTAAAAGTACTCCAATTGACCTCTTTTTCTTTAATCCCCTTAACCCTCTTCAAATCTTGCCACCATATATCTTCCTTTCCAGAAAGGTTATATATGGCCATTCTCGCCTTCAACTGATTTGAATAATTATAAATTTGAAAATATTTTCTCATCCCGGATAACCAGGATTCTGCCTCTTCTCCTTTTTCCGTTTCTCCATTGAAAGTTGGGGGTTTTATTATCTTGAACTCCCCAGAAATCTCTTCGTAAGGTCTGTACTTTTTCTTTCTCTTATACACCTCTGATTCGCTACTATCACTAGTAGAATAATAGCTTTGTTGTTCCCTTAAACTTTCAGATGAGGAACTGCTATCAGATTTAGCTAATTTCATCTTTTTGGACCCTTTTTTATGACTAGCTTCTTCAGATTCATACCTTCTATTTTTCCCTTCAGTTTGAAATTTCTCTATCAGAATTTGATTTAACTCCTCTTGAGTCTTCAAAATTCATTCATTATCCTTCTTGACTGATTCTAATTCAGTCTTTAAACCTTTTATGGTCTGCATTAATTCTGAGAAGTGAGCAGTTATCTTCTCAATCACAGGTTCTCTGGACATCTGTCTGGTCTCAGTGTTTGGAGATTCCTCTTCAGCATATTCTCCTAAGTTCTCCATACCTGTCTGTTAGGTTCAGAAAAAAAATAATTTTCTGCTTTTCACATAAAACAAAATATAGATTAGTATATTATTTTTACTGTCATGCGGAAAGTAATTGGGCCACAACAAGGCCTAGTGTTTGAACCATGCTCTGATACCACATGTCAAAACCCCAAAATTTCAAAAAATTTAAAACTTTTAAAAATAACATATAATCACATTAAATGCAATTGTTAACTGGTTGATTAGTTTATACTATTTGAATTGTATCTGAATAATTATTTAAATACTCTGTACTTTGAAGAGCATTTTTCTTTTCAGCTACTAATTATTTTTCTGTTTGTGACATAAGGTGGTTTGTCGTAAAAGGCTGGGCTTACTTAGCTTTCGAGCTAACGCAGCCGTTTCCTTCTATTACAGGTATACAGGTAAGAAGTATGGTTCGATGCTAACAAGTCTTTGAAGTTTACAGTTCAGATTTCTGCATACAATTTGTTTAGTAAAAGTTTATACATGCTAGACAGAAATATCATACTTCTCAAGGTAATATCTTGTTATTTCTGCTATATTTTCGTTTGGGACTTAATACTAAAGAGAATTGCATTTTTCACATACAAACAGTAGAAGACTATTTCATACAGGGTCATGAGGTTTAGTAGATTTACAAGTACGAAAACCTTAAATGTTCATTCTGAAGATAAGTATAAGAACGCATATATTATTCCTTTACTTAACAGCTTAGCATGGTAGAAAGATCACAGCTTCACAGGTTTACTTCTTTTAGTCAAAGTTATAATAATAACATTCCATGCTTAGATTGCATACTGTTCAGTTTTTCAACTGATGACGAATATTATTAAAAATCAATCCATAAATTTTCTTACTAAAGCATCTAAGATCTATGATCTGAAACAAGTATTCCTTTTATAGTTTAAAAGTCTACATTCTTTTAGAAGGCTAAACTCATTCCAGAAGTGTCATTTGGTTGGAAACCCAATGCTATTAAAATCAGTCCTAATCTCATTATCTTTAATCCTTTTATGATATATCAAAACTAGATTAACAGCAAGGAATATAGAAAGAGAAAACAAGTTATCTATTCTACCTTTTCGAGTTTGGAGAGTGACAAAGTCTATTTGTCACCAAAGAATGTTATGACCGTAACAAGGATGAGTTATCTCTAACCATAAATATCTAAATTATGTACTAGGACAAACCAAATTAAATTTTGATTAACATACTAGCAACACCATTTAAATGTATTTACTTCAAAGAGTAGATAGGTTTATCATCTTCTTTGAAAACCAAAATAGTTGGCATCTTAATTGTAAACTATAACAACTAAACAAATACCATAATTTATTATTCTATGACTCTTTAACACATAAACAAACCTCTAGGCTTGAGTGCATGATGCTATGGAATAAACCATATGATTATAAACATTGGACTAATGTACAAACAAAACGTAGCATGCAATATGTATAATCTTTATACTAATGATGCGTTGTTGGCAAACATGATGTAGGTATAAACCAAGGTGTATAATTTCCTATGGAACATTCCAGCGATGATTTGGTTGATAACGATCATCGGTCGAGGACTTTGGAGTGATAGCCAAATTATAACAATTATTAAAAGTGCTACGTGGGTGCATGACAGCCATACTTTGGCGCTATAAAAGAGTTGACTGAACCCTAACTCTTCATTTCCTTTTTGCCCTCGGGCCCCTTGGCCGCTCTACAAAATTTTCGGAACCATACTGCTGTTGTGTTGACCTCCATTGCACCTCCTGGTGCTTCAGCTCTTCGTGAGCTCTGCTACTGCAATGTGAGGGTGATTAGGTTGTACATTTACTTGTTGCTTGCCTTTGTAGATTCACCACTGTTTGGTTAGCTCGGTTCTGTGACAGTCCTACTCCTCTTATTACCGCGAGAGTGATTATCCCTTCAAATTATTGTGGTTAGTGCTACCTGTTAGCTGTGTGTTAAATGATAGAGAGGGAACGTTGCAGCTGTAGGGTTTTTTACTTCTTTTGTCGATTCGCTGGGGGTTTCCTTTCCTTTTAAAGGTTAAGAGAATTAAAGCCAGTTCTTCGCCATCGATTTGGCAGGTTCTTTATTCAAGCTGGCCGTGACATTTCTGGGGAAAAAGGCTCTCTGCACAGGTAATCTAAAATAAAACACTTTCCTTCATTATAGAAGATAATATTATTGTTTTTAAGCTTTTCTTTTTATATTAAGCTGTTACTAACAGTCGGATGGTTACTGGAAATCGCAGGTGTACCTGCTACCCTTCTCTGCGAGCAAAAAGAACGAGGTTTACGGCACTACGACCACGGTAAGCCTTGGTCCTACCACGGCTTATCATCTTTGTCTGAAACCTTAAGAGGTTGCGCTGGTTGGTCGATGTAGCCCTGGTTGTCCTCCATGCATTTATGGGTTGTTTGTTTTTACAGTTTTTAACTATGTGGGTAAAACCCTAGCTCTTAAAGAGAGCCCTTCGGCTACGGCCGTGAGTGTAATACCCCTTTTTGTAGTTATTGTTTGTTTAAAAAAAAAAAAAAAACTAACAGGCTGTGAGCCTTGCGTTACTGTGTTCAAACACTTTTACAGTCTGTACGCCTTCATGTATAATTTGTTACAGCTATGGGTTATTGAATGAAACAGAGTTGCAGATGTTCTTATGTTTATTTGATAAGGGTTAGGGTTTTTACCCTCAGTTCTATGATTTTGAAAACTGTTTCTCTCTCTTGCATTTATTCTTAATGCAGTATTGGAAAGATTAAGTAAAAGAATACTTACTGTGTTTCATTTAATAACCCGGTCGTAAGAAGAATATTACTAGTTCTTTTATTATTAAATAATTTTTGTTGCGGAGACATCTGTCTCGTTAGGTTACTCATGAGATTTCAATACTTAAGCTCGTTGGTCGAGCGTCCTGTACTCATATCTTTTCTTTGTACAGATTTACCTTTGATTGTTTTAATGCATTATTTCTTGTTTAATATCTGTATAAGAAATAAATAAATTTCAGGCTTAGAACAGCCTTATAATATTGTTTTATAATGCGGCCATAGTGGATCAATGTCTTATTTTTATTAATTATTATTTATTTATAATAAATAGGTGTTTAGGGTTTAACCCTATTTTACAGTTTGTAAACAATATTGTTTCCTATTTGATTTAAATATAATAATACTAGTTCTGTAATTTTCTTAAGTTTATAAAATAATACTATTTGTATTGTTAGATATAATAAGGTAGAATATTATTACTATAACAATAGTATTTACTAAAGTAAAGTGATAATCCTGTCTTTATTTGAAATATTAGTTTTCTTCATAAATGTAACTTATGTTATTTTAATTCTTGTACTAATCAACAGATACCAAAAGGTTTTGATAAAACTTATTCTAACCGTTAAGATTATTATTTGTTTATGAAAATAAAAAGAATTTATTAAACTTTATATAGTCTGTTTTATATAACTGTATATATATAACTAGCATGCATTTTAATCCATAAAAGTTATTATTACCATTACAGACAAGGTTAGAGAATGAAAATGAAAGGAGAAAGAAAAGTAAGGAGATAAATGTAATGCCACAGTCCTAACTAGATTACTTAAGTATTGAAGTAACTCACATTGTTTACTCTTTTTAAACATTCTGCAAGTACCAGTATTAACATGTTAATATCTGAATAATGAGAAGTAATAGTTCGGAAACTTATTCTTACTTTAAGTTAACTTCCTGAATGAAATTATCTGAAAATGGAGAAGGAATCTTATAAGGTAAAGCAATAGGAATGATAATCTAACTTTCGCCTTCTATACTGTACAACAACATTTTTAGGAAACAAAGAAACAACTAAACACAATATACAGTGACTTATACATTGGAAAAACACTTAAGATTGTTGTGAGTAGATATAAATAGGGAACTTGGTTTAGAAGTATACTACTTCTTAATACTGAGTTACTGTGTTGGAGTACGGTCTGGTGATTCCAGATGTGGAAAAACACAGTATTTACTAACAGATTAACTATTAATACCCTGAGATATTATCTTTACTGTTACTAAATAGCTCCTCAAACCTTTTAAATAAACATAACAAGAATCCATTCATATTCAGTAACATAAAGAAATAAATATCAGAACCTGTTGAAGCTGTGGACCACAACAGCAATGGGAGGCCGTTCCTCCCTACCAACTCCTGGAGAGCGCTCAGACAGCGACTTCTCAGGACCCCCGAGCTTTCTCTGGTCTCCCTGGCTGGAACTAGGTGCAGCAAATTAGATACCAGTCTTCAACTCAGTATTAACTCAGAACTATCAGTCAGTTCTCTCAGCCCAAATAGCTGTAATAAAAATCAAGTTACTGCAGCAATCCACTCAAAACACTTCCTTACCGTTTTTCCCTCTTTCCTCAATGAAATTCCTGAATAACATTCACCTGAATGAATTCTCTCTGGAATAAAATCTGAGCAGCCTTAGCTCTCTTCATTGAGTACTTTTAAAAGATTGCCTAGGTCTTAGTTGGGTTAACTGTCATTTAATGAGCCACCTGCTCAGATTGCACTTTCTTGGGGAATCATGACCCCAAATATAGGGAAGTTGCCCCCTGCATCTTAGGAAGTGTTTGAGGATGCTGCCACTTGTCCTTTGCCTTTCCACCTAGTTCCATCCACCAGTTTGACCAGTAACCTATTTTAACAGCTCTCCCATGCTGTTGTCTCCATAATTTATTTATTAATAATAAAATATTCTGAATTACAATCCATAACTGTTGACTCTGCTGAGTCATCAATCCTTACTTAGGATTAAGTTTAACATAATGTCTCAGAAATATAATAAAACAATTACATAATTTTACAAAATTGGGGTATGTGACATACACACCCCCTTAAAATGTAACATCGTCCTCGATGTTACTTATTATTCTTCCTCGGGAACCTCCTGGAACAGATTCAGGTATGCTTCCCACATCTTACTTTCCAGTTCCCAAGTAGCCTCTTCAGGACTAAGGTGCTTCCATTGCACCTTTAGCTGTCCAATTGTGCGGTTCCGCAGAGTAATTTCCCTCCTCCCGAGGATACAATCCGGTTCCACCAGAACTTCCCCTTCTGGTTCTACCTGTACAACGTTCCAATCAATTACATGAGTAGCATCATGAACATACTTTTTCAGAACAGAAATATGAAAAACATTGTGCACTTTTAAATTAGGTGGTAACGCTAACTGATATGCAACTTGACCAACTCTAGTCAAAATTTCAAATGGACCACAGTAACATGGCGCTAATTTTGCACAACTCCCCAATCTTAGGGGGCTCTTCTTTGGTCTTACCTTTATGAACACATGCTCACCCACCTGGAACTATTTAGGAGTTCTTTTCAAATCTGCTTGGCTCTTTTGCTGATCCTGGGCAACCTTCAAGTTCTCCTGCACTTGTTTTACAATTTGTTCCATTTCTTTTGATAATTCGGGTTCCAACACTAATCTATTTACTGGATTATTCCAGGAGATAGGAGTGTTACATTTACTTCCATACATAATTTCAAAAGGACTTTACTTAGTTGATGATTAATAGTTGTTATTGTATGCAAATTCTGCTAAATGCAAATAATCCTCCCACTTACCTGGCTGATCCTTAACATACATTCTTAACAGATCTTCCAACACTTGATTAACTCTTTCAGTCTGTCCGTCTGTCTGAGGATGGAAAGAGGTGCTGAAATTCAGAGTGGTGTTTAATCCTTTAAACAAGGATTTCCAGAAATTCCCTGTGAATTTAGGATCCCTGTCTGAAATAATAACCTTCGGCACACCATGTAGCCGAAAAATCTATTTTAAGAAAATGTCTGCTATATTTGCAGCCTTAAAAGTGGTTTTAACAGGAATAAAATGTGTTGCTTTACTTAATTTATCCACTACCACCATAATTGAATCATTCTGATTTTGATTTCTGGGTAATCCAGTAATGAAATCTAAGCTGATTATTTCCCACTTCCAACTAGGAATAGGCAAAGGTTGCAATAACCCAGCTGGATGTTGATGTTCTGTCTTTACTTGTTGACAGTCCAAACATCTATCTATATACTCAGCTACTTTAGATTTCATATTAGGCCAGAAATAATCTTTTCTCAACATGGTGACAGTTTTCTGGTAGCCTGGATGCCCTGAATAAGGGGTTTTATGCACTTCATCCAGAATCAGTAATTTAATTTTAGACACATTTGGCACATACATTCTGTCCTTAAACGATAAAAATCCATCTTTATTTAAACTATAACCATTAATTAAACTTTCTGTGGGTTCTTCCTTAGCTGTAGCTTGTAATTTTTGATAAATTTCATCAAATTTTATCACTTCAACTAGCTGTTCATTTAAATCAGAATTATAAGTACCGATTGCTGTTGTAAAATTTAATTTTGCATTTCTTCTCAAAGCATCAACTACTTTATTTTCTTTTCCTTTTATGTGTTGAATTTCGAAATCGTATTCACTTAGGAAGGCTAGCCATCTGGCTTGCCTTGCATTTAGGTTAGGCTGATCTAAAAGGTATTTTAAACCCTTATTATCAGTCATTAAAGTAAACTTTCTGCCTATTAAGTGGTGTCGCCACATTTTCAAGGCATGAATAACAGCAGCCAACTCTAAATCATAAGTGGCATAATTAGTCCGTGCAGTCAATATTTTCTCATGTTAGAATTGCAGCCACACAAATTAGAGTAGTATCTATGTATGTGGTTAGTTATTATGATCAATATTCTATCAGAATGCATATAATATGTGAACGATGGCATAATGTACAATGGTATAGAAATAAACATAAACATGTACATATACTGTCACATGCCCCAATTTGCAAAACAATTTAATGTCATTGAGGAACATTATGTTATATTTTATGATAAAGTTGTAATTGATGACCCAATGGGGTCAAGGATAATTAATGTATTTAAGAATATTTTATTAATAAATAAATAAATAATGAGACAACAGCTTTGGGAAGCTGTTAAATGAGTGTTAACTGGTCACTTGGTGGAGGAGACTGGGTGGAGAGTATATTGACAAGTGGCAACATCCTCAAACTACTTCAACTGTTGCAGGTGGCAACTTCCCTATAATTGTGGTCATGATTCCCCAAGAAAGTGGAATAGGAGCATGTGGCTCATTAAGTAAAAAATGACCCAGAAGACCTAGGCATTGATATAAAAACTTCCCATTGAAGACAGCTGAGGCTACTCATTTTGGAATTGTGATCATTTTGATTGAATGAAGTGCACATGAGAAATTTGATGGAGGGGACTTATTGAAGTGAGTTTGAGGGGTTAAATGCTGAATATTAAACTTGTGCAGCTACTCTAAGATGAAGTTCTTACTGCTGTGAGCAGGGCTGAATTACTGCTGTATATCCAGCAAAGTGACATAGGATCTGAAGGTTACATCTCTCACCCAGTACTTTACCAGGAGGACCAGGAAACAGGCTCAAGGGTCCTGAGAAGTTGTAGACTAAGCTTTCTCCAGGAGTTGGTTGGGAGGAACAACCTCCTTAAGCTATTTTCATTTCATCCATTTGATAGGTTCTACTTGTTCAAGTTTATTTATAGTTTATCTACTGTTTTCAGAAAAAGATTTTGATTTTTCAAGATATGCATATTATTATTTTATTAGGGTTTATGAAGAAGAAAGAGCATTGTTTATTGATAAAACTAGTGATTAGTAGATTATATTTAAAACAGTACTGATATTGCTAAATGAAAAATGATTAGAAAGAAATTACCAAACTGTATTTTTCCACACGTTTTATAAGGTAGTACTCTAGTACAACTGGTTACTTAGTTAGACAAGTAGATTTGTTTATTAACTCTAAATGTAAAATTGCAAATAATTACTTCTATAGTTTTATATGATTTATTTACAGAAATATAGCTGTACTTGCTCTGTCTACTGAAAGTAACTGTATTATCTAATTACAAGAAAAGAGTAGATTATATAATAATCATTAGTAATTATAACATTCATAGAATTATTACTAGTATTAATATTTATTATAAATACAATAAATAAAGTTTAATAAACAAATATAGGAATAGTAAAAGAAGTACTTAGGGTTTAACCTAGCTAGTACTTCATAGGTCATTATAATTATTTATTCAAATTTACAATTACACTCCGTTTCTGAAAACACAGATGTTTTTACTGCAACCCTCAAGAACCATTTAGGGTTTATAAGAGATAGAATTTATCTCTGACTGAGACTTTTACATTCTTATTCTTAATACAAAACCTAACAGCAGTAAACAACTATTATTAAAAATAAAATAAATACAGAGCTAAATTTAGTTCTGAAAAACCATTTAAATACAGAACTGTAGGTTATCCAAAAATAATAACCATTTTAAGAGAAATAGAATATTTTATTCACCTAATAATATTGTGCAAATTCAAATAGTAAAAATTACTATAAAACAGTTATACTAAATATAATTTAAATTAAAATAACACTGTAAACAAACTAAACAGGGATGATTTGGAACAAGTATAATGACCTATGCCCTTTTATAACACCTAACAAGGCTTAAGCCTGATCTAAATGACTTATTCAAAGTCTAAACAGAGGTTGAAAACCAATATTTTCATAATTTCATTTCTTAATAAGTAAAAAAAACAAAAAAAACCCTTCATCTGTTACAAAAATTGTTGAACAAACAGTCTTTCCTTTTCTTACAAAAACCACTTTAAACTTCAAGTAACCACCTAGTGGTTGAACAGTAATGTCACGGCTTAAATCCGAGTCTGTAATCAAAATCAAAACTTTACATCTTCCCAGGCCGTAAAGGCTCTTTCAAAAACCCTAAGTAATGGCTGCAACAACCTTTAACTTTTGCACATAACTGCCTCTAAGGCTTTAAAATTATTTTAAATTAAGAAGCAAATACATAACAATAAACCAAGGTCGAGCCCACAACCAGCATGGTAAAGCTTCCTTATCTTTTCGACCACCATAACTTAAATGCAGGAGAAACCCTCAGTATAACTGGGGCTTACCAGGGTTTACGTGGCCGATGGTTGGAGAGATATGCTAGCAGCTAACACCAAAAGCTGAGAGAGAAATCTATGTAGTAAATAGTAATAGTTATAACCTTAAAATGTATATTGAAATTTATAAACCTTTCATGAAATGAAAACCTTGACGGAAAATTACCTGATAGTGTACTCGTTCTGGAGAAATCGTGGAAGCAAAGCCTTTGGAGCCAATTCAATGGCATCTGAGAGAGTAATGCCAGAAATTATGAATATGCCGAAGTGCAATGTAAAACCTTGAATCATGCTTTGAAGGATTTAAACACCACGAAGGAAGCAAATCAACCAGAGGAAGAAGCACATGTCATTGTGCACTAAACTTTACTCACATTTTTCTCAAGCTGGTGGTAGAAACCAAACATCCACACACAATGCTTCACAACAGTTGCCAAGCTTCGAAAAACTACCGTATAACCTCATTGAGACAAGCTCACAGTTTTTATTTGGAGGACAGTTTACAAATCGGAGGCTAGCACAGAGCCATGGCGGCCACGAGCTCGTAGCTCGACCGCACCACAGTCTAAGGAAGCTCTCATTGTGAAAATGAAGGCTTAGGGATTTTGTTTTAAGTCAACTTAACCAATGAACAAAACATCTCCACGTGTCCTCAAATTTTTTTCATAATTGTGGGTCGCAAGTCAATAGTTGAGTATGCAGCTCCAATCTGCATTAAATCATTGAAAAATCAATTTCATAAATTTTTGTAACAATGTACAATTGAATTCCAATAGTATAATATAACCTTGGTTGTATCGACACTTAGTTTTGTAAACCATAGGATAAAGAAATGTAATTTTTTTATGGTTATTGTTTATAGGATAAGATAGGGTAGAATTGGTTAGCTATGTTTTATAAAACATAAGTAAATGACATATCTTTAATCATAAACCACAATGAGAAGAGAAATCTAATAATTTCTTGTAGTAGTCATATGAATTATAATTTTATTTGAGAGAGGTAATGTCACTAGGGTCAAAGTAATATAAGACCTTCTGTATTTTTATAAAGGAGAAATAATACCTCAAGGAAATTACAAATCTTAACAACTAATTTTTGAAGCTAAATTATAATTAGAGGTTACACTAAGAAACAAGGTTAAAAGTCACCGGTATAAAGAATTACTAAGTGAAATTACAGTGTAAAAATAGACTCTTTTAAATACAAGTGAAACCTTGGACCAATTACTGCAAATCAATGCGCACTTGGGAAATCAAATAAGTACAACCCCTCTACTCTTAATATGAGTTTTAATTGTAATCAATGACTGTTTATTGGAAAAGACAAAAATAAAATATATAGTTAAAGGATCAAGTAGTTTTCTATCCTTTAAGATAACATTTAATTATAGAACCCTACGGTAAGGATAATTGTGGTAATATTGCGACTAAGCATGCTGAATTAAGAACCCTTAGAAAACAAAACTTTTGGACAAGACAGACTAAATTTATAGTTCAATAGTGTGGAGTATTTCTTTCATGTTTACAAAAGATTCAAATAAATTTGATTAAACCAAACTCCATATGTTGTTGAATGATCTAAGCATAAGTCTGCGAACCATATCTCTTCCTATGTAAACTTTAGATCACAATTACTAAAAGCAAAAGTACGAGTATTCTTAGAAATAATCTTAATCATCCAATTGATTTGATTTGATAGTAATTTTGGTCATGCATTTTAACCCATGCTCATGCATTTTTGTGTTAAACACCTTTAGGGAGTTTTGACAACTTTGATAAGGTTAACGTTACCTATTACAAAGACAAGCTGAAATTAAACTTTCTAATTCTAGCATCATATTTATGCTAGTGAAGTATCTTTCTTGACCTAGATATATATATTTTTTAACTAGAACAAAACGGTTACCTGTTAGAACCTGTAAAGAATCATCAGTTCCACTGTGTTAGCTATAATCTAAGTAAGTCCCAATCACACCTAAGAAATTTCCCCTACTTGACAAAAGAAAACAATAACATACTTAGCATTAGTAAAAGACAGATTTCTTTTCTACTTTCTGGAAATTGCAACTACTAGGTTGAAACAGTATTAACACAGTATTTAAAGATAGGCCTTTAAGTTATACAGAACTTTATAAAGAAGTAATATTCGTTTCTTTTGCAAACTGTTTATTTATCTGCTAACAGTTAGTGGTTCATTAGCATTGACATTTGACATTTTATGTCACATGAAAAATTTTAAATTTTTACAAATTTTTGAGTTATTACATGAGGTATCAGAGCCCAAGGTTCAAACACTAGGCCTGAATGTGGCTCAACTTGCATATATGGAACAGTAAATTAAACAAGTATGCTGATGTTGTTTTCTTTTGAATGATATTTCTAGAGATTTTTGTTTTCTGAGTTAACCACAGGTATGGATAGATTGAAGGAATATGCGGATGAGGAGTCTCCTTACATTGAATGAAATAATTTTCAAAGAGAACCTATACAAGAAGAGATAACTAATAATTCTTCTGAACTACTACAAATAGTTAAAGAACTAAAAACAGAGATGGAATCGGTTAAAAAATAAAATGAGAGAATTCTGAGAGCTCAAGAGGAGCTAAATCAAATTTTGATGGAAATATTTCATACTGAGGAAAAAGATAAAAGAACCGAGTCTGAAGATATGGGTTATCAACATAAATATAAAAAGACTAAACAATTTCAAATCGAAAGTAGCTCATCTTCTGAAGTGTATGGTGATTCACATAAACAAAATTTCCAATATACTAGTGACAGTAGTGAAGATAATCATCATACTAGGAAAAGCAAGTTTAAACCTTATGAAGAAATATCTGGGGAATTCAAGAAAATCAAGCCACCAACCTTTAATGGTGAAACTGAGAAGGGAGAAGAGACAGAATCCCGGCTATCCGGGATGAAGAAATACTTTCAAATTTATAACTACTCTAATCAATTGAAGGCCAGGATGGCTATTTATAATCTTACAGGGAAAGCAGATATTTGGTGGTAGGACCTAAAAATAGTAAAAGGTATAAGGGAGAAAAATATTAATTGGAGTACATTTAAGAAATATTTCAAGAAGAAATTTTTATCTGAACAATATTTTACGAGGAGAGGGCTAAGGAATTTTACGAGCTAAAACTGGGAACAAAGAATATGAAAGAACTAAATAGTGAATTTCTAAGTCTGCTCAGGTATGTACCGTATATTGTGGACGAGAAACCTAAGGTACAATGGTTTCTTAGTTGTTTACCTTATCGTATAAAAGACATAATTGAGTATGACAATCCGAAAAATTTAGAAGAAGCAATGAGAAAAGTGAATTTCTGTTATGAACAGAATCGTATAAAGGAAAGTATGACCAACTAGAAGGCCAAAAGAAATAATAATTTTGAACAAAAAAAGAAATGTTTTGTACCTAACCAAAATTTTAAGAATAGTAACACCAGAAATTTTCCCAGTGAAAATTTTCGAGGGAGCAAAAGTAATTAACAGACCAATCCAAATAATCAAAGGAATAAAGAATCTGCTAACAACCATAGTAACTATACTAAGAATTTTGAACGAAAGAAACCAATAAAGTGTTGGAAATGTAATGGTCCGCATTATGCATCAATTTTCCCCAATCGGAAGAAGAATGTTAGCAACATACACACAATAGAGGAGGATATGACTGTTGGTGATCTAGAGAGGACAATTCCCAGGATCAATGCAGCATTGGAGAACAGGCAAGCAGATTATCAAACTTCCATGGTGGAAGTGGAAGGTAATCTAGATCAAATACCTATATCCATTTTAATCGATCTAGGAGCAAGTTTAAGTTATATTTCTCCTAATTTAGTAGAAATGTGTAAGCTCTCAGTTGAAAAGTTTACAAGATCTCGGTTAGTTCAGCTAGCTACGGGTGCAAAGAGAAAAGTAATTAGCATTGTTAAGAATTGTGTAGTAACTATGGATCAGTTTGAAACCTCCATTAAGCTTAATATGTTACTTTTAGGTTCATATGATATGTTAATTGGTATGGATTGGTTAGAACAACATAGGGTAGTCCTGAATTGACTTGATAAAACTTTTACTTGCATAAATAACGATGGAGAGTTAATAAATGTAAAAGGAATCCCTAGGAAAACAACCATAAGGCAGATTTCTTCTTTGCAGCTTAAGAGAGTTGTTCGAAAGGGCTGTAAAGATTTTGTCGTAACAGTAATTAATGAAGAAAATACTAATAACAGAGATAAATTAAAACTGAAAGATATTCCGATCCTAAGGGAATATTCAAATGTATTTTCGGAAGAAATTCCAGGACTACCTCTGAAACGGGAATTAGATTTTACTATTGAGTTGGTACGTAGTGCAGTGCCCAGCTCAAAAGCCCCTTATTGGATGAATATACTGGAATTAAATGAACTTAAGTTGCAGTTAAAAGAGCTCATCGATAAGAATTAAATTAGACCCAGTGTGTCTCCCTAGGGGGCACGTGTTATCTTTGTTAAGAAGGAGGATGGAACTCTACGACTATGTATAGATTACCATTAATTGAATAAAATGACTATTAAGAACAAATACCCGTTACCCCGCATAGATGATCTGTTTGATCAGCTATGTGGAGCAACGGTGTTCTCAAAGATTGATTTACGATATGGTTATCAACAGGTCTGAATCAAAGATGAAGACATCTTTAAAACAAATTTTTGGACTTGGTATGGTCATTACGAGTTTGTCGTTATGCCATTTGGGCTTACTAATGCCCCAGCTATTTTTATGTGTCTGATGAATAATGTAATGCATAAATATCTGGATAAATTTGTGGTCGTATTTATTGACAACATCTTAATTTACTCAAAGTCTAAAGAGGAACATAAAGAACATTTAAAAATGGTCTTACAAGAGTTACGAGAACATCAACTATATGCAAAATTTAGTAAATGTGACTTCTTTAAGGATAAAATTCCGTATCTGGGGCATGTGGTGACTAAAGAAGGAATTTTTGTCAACCCTGAAAAGATAAAGGCAATCGAGGAATGGTCAGTTCGAAAAGACGTAACTGACGTCCTATCATTTATGGGGATTACTGGTTATTATTGAATATTCATCGAAGGGTTTTCAAGAATTGCAAATCCTATAACCTCTTTACAAAAGAAAGGGAATAAATTCGATTGGAATCAGAAGTGTGAAGACAGTTTTAAAAAGTTAAAAACGTTATTAATCATTGCACCAATTCTAAGAATTGTTGACCCTAATAAAGATTCTATAGTATGTATTGACGCATGCAATGACGGTTAAGGTGGAGTTTTAACTCAGGAAGGACACGTCATTGCTTATGAGTCTAGGAAGTTGAAGATTCATGAGAAAAATTATGCGACCTATGACTTAGAGTTAGCTGCTGTCATACATGCCTTAAAAATGTGGCGTCATCATTTAATCGGAAGGAAGTTTATATTAATGACAGATAATAAAGGATTGAAATATCTGTTGGATCAACCTAACTTGAATGCTAGGCAAGCTAGGTGGATAGCTTTTATTAGTGAATACGATTTTGAAATTCAACACATTAAAGGAAAGGAGAATAAGGTTGCTGATGAATTAAGTAGAAATGCAAAACTGAATTTTACAGCAGCTATCAGTGCTTATAAGATAGACTTGGAAGAACAGTTAGAATATGGAATAGAACAAGATGAAAATTATCAGAAATTACAAGCAAAGGTAAGAGAAAATTTAATATAAAGTCGAAGTATAGGGTACAACTTGAACGAAAATGGATTATTATTGTATAAGGATAGACTATACATACCTAATGTACCTAAGATTAAGCTATTAATTTTAAACGAAGTTCATAAATGTTAGAATATAATCCGTTAGGGATTATAATATTGTAAATAAATAAATAGGAATAGTTGGAAGCCGAAAAGGCTGGACGGAAGGTGAAATAAACCGTCACATGAATGTATAAATGAATGCTTAGCCATGAATAGATTAACGAATCGGGAGTTATTACCAACAAGTGGTATCAGAGCAGGTTGTCTGCCATAACTCCTGCTGCATTTTCTGCGCCCTCCTGGCTGCGAGACTGCCTGCCAGTCTGCCCCTGCGTGCATTCATTATGTGCGTTTATGTTAAGGTGATTCTCTGCTGCAAACCCTAATTCTTCCACGCTGTAAGTTTTTGTTACGGTGGTTTATGCTGCAGCGTGTTGATTTGGAGAGGCGTGATACATCTGCTGCGTGGAGACTGTGATACATTTGCATGTCTGATACAATTTATTGCTGGTAAATTTACTGCTGGCGCCGTTGTGGAGGTGTGATACATCTGCTGCGTAGAGACTGTGAAGACTG